>OY365808.1:19995885-20221549 GCA_959347315.1 Bimastos eiseni
AGTTCATTGCCCAGCACGAGTGAAAGATATCAAAGACTCCCGGTTGAAATTTCATCCACGCGACACAACAAATAACCAAACAGTGATCCCTTGGTAAAAAAACGGGACATAATCTGTGTAGAATTTCGGAGCAGAAAGGAGTAGGAGGGAGCCGTTGCCTTCGGATGTGAGGAGTCATCGGACAGGAATAATGGATCTAACTGTCATATTTTATGCCCGTGCTCGGTGTCAATTCATCGGTAATTACGCCTGAAGGAGACTAAGGAGAAGCAGCAAATGCAAGGCAGGCTTCTAGCGTTATGGCATCTTTAGCATTGAACATCCTAGGGCAGTAGAGTAGTCCAACCGGAGTAATGAACCTGTCATGTTTCTGACTCTTCTTCTAGGCTTTTCAATGACAATAATTGCCTTGATGGCGCAGACTGCAATATAGTCATCAAAGGCAAATGTGTGGCATTGTAGAATCGTTGTAGCAGTAGTCATCAACAAGTTTTCTTCAGACAGTTCGTCCAAAAAGGAATAATGGAATAAGGTTCACTTTTTCTTAAATTGATTTATACTTACTCTGGTTAAGACTCCACAAAGGAGAGCCATTACTATATAGTGTATGTAAGTTCCTGAGAGAATCACTTTGATCACATAAAAAGTTGCCAAAATCCATGCAACAATTGCATAACCCTCATGTTCCCAACTTATGACTCAACATAAAGCGCAATTTCAAATCAGAACTTGAGAAATCTTAAACTGGATATGCAAAATCTCAGAGGAATCACGGCTGAAACGACTGTCTTGGACCTGCCCATTGGCTAGTAATCTTCATGTCATCTTCAACAATGACTAGCCTTGCTGACCAAGTCACCCAGTCATGTGTCACTTGACACATGCAATCCCTTTGACCCCTGCCAACTTTCCAAATTGTTCAAAAATGCCTCGACTGTCTATAGTCACTTCAACTGTACACTCAAAGCTTGACTTCTGTGAGCAACTCCTTTTTATACAGTGCTCAGTAACTTTTAAACTTAATCAAACATTCTAGAACATTGTTGCACATGCAGTCAAAAAATTGTTAAACGTAACAACCTTAACCCAGTCCTTGAATCCCATCACTGGCTCAAAATCCTTCCATGCATGACACTCAACAAATCTCTCAGCCATCTTGAGCCTTCACAGGATACTCATTTTCCAATCAACCAGATCCACTTTATTATCTCAACCTATCTCTATCTAGGCCTCCAGTTTCTACCACTCTCAAGTTCTGCAAAGTCCTAAATCTATCATGTGCCAGATCGGTGAAATGAACTGCCAAAGAACTCTCATCAGTTACCTGATCTTCTATTGCCACCTGAAAATGTGAACTCCCTTCCACATGTTTTCTATCCGAACTTCTAAACTCTCCTATCCTACAACTACTGCATCCATTTAGCAAAATTCCAAAAGTACATTTCTCGGTGTTTATGTGGCTTTATAGTGTATAGCAACTAAGAATAGGAGATTGATATGAATAATTAATATATGTTCTGTTGTTAGAAAAACCTATAGAGTAATCTAGACGCTAGCAGATATACAGCTGAAATAGCCACCAAGAAATGACGGCACTACAAGATCTATCAGTCTCTTAGTGCAATCGGAATGGGAAGGTCACTTGAGATCCACCCCCCTGGAAAGCCAAGGCTAAGAACATGAAGTGGCCAACACTTCACATTCAGGGTTCCAAGTTTGCTTAAGCTCGAGGGATCCTCCTACTCTACAGTCACTGTGAAATTATAGGTGATCCCGTTTTGGCATTCTTTCACTTGCAGATAGAATAGTTCGGCATTTTTCCACTTGTGGAAGCATGGCTGTGGTTCAAGGAGTAAATATCTGTGGGTTGATTTGTGAAGATTAAAGTAGTACAAATGTGGATTTTCCACCAAAAAGGCCACACTCTAAATAAATATTACACTGATGATTACTCAGATGTAGGCATGCTTCTTGCGTGTGGCTCATACACATCTTGTTAATTGTTATATTCTTAACCTTTTAAATAAAATAAACAAGTAAGCATGCCTAGCCAATTTCTAAAATTCTATACGGCAGATCATATACATAGTGCTGAATATAATGAATAATGACCCTAGACAAGGGAAATGTCTCATGAATAATATGATTAACAAATTGACATCCATGCATCTATTCTACGCTGGTCTCATAGGAAGGACACTGGCATTGAACAAATGTCATACAGAGGAGGAAAACTGATGTAATCCGCTCAGTCACATTGCCATCCTCAACTGGTAATGAAAGTATGCTTCACCGGATTACATTATAAAATATACCTACATGTATTTACTTACTTTATATTATAAAGCTACTGACCATTGTTAAGTTAAGGTCATGTACGAAATAGCTTGACATTATTCTATTATTCTGTGCAAAAGCTGTGTTTGAGACCTTAAGCAATTGAGAAATAATAAATGAGTGACACAGCAATTTCCAGGCTTAGGTGCACATGTAAGTACCACATCTAAAAACAGAGCATTGCAAAGCTGTTAATATTTTAAAAAGAAAAACTAGTGCAATGGGGGTTATTTTATTTTATAATAGAAGCTAATATGACACTGGAGTCTGTTATGAAACCAAGTCTTATAATTATAATCAGCATCATTATAGTCATTATTACTATTACAAGCATTATAACTATTATTATTAGTATTAATATTTTAATTATTATTTTTTCTCCTAGGCACATATGATACCTTAGGATAAGAAAATTTAGGTGGCGTTGTCCAGGAATGGCTAGTCTTTGCAAACAGTATTGTTTAAGGAGAAAGTGTCAAAATTATAACTATTATTGTCGTTATTGACATAATTAATATTCAGTAGTTTCTAGATCTCATCAATATCTAGTGCAAAGGGCATCATCTTAACCAGAACCTCAACTTAGTAATGTTCAGGAAATGACACTGTGACACCAGGAAAGAATTGCAACAGTCATATATGACTCCATGATGTAACTACAAATATGAACAACTGAACAAACAGTCTTTTGAACGAACTGACCCAACCAGCCAGAGATTAACTGCTAAGATTGCTCAGCTTTATTTTGTTAACAATATAAAGCATCCTAGCAAATACATATAGAGTGCTTAATAATCTTCGCTTTGGTATAAATATTATCTCTCTGAGTGCATCAAGAATCTGAGTTACAGCAGTTTGATTCAATTGCAGCAGGTACATTTCTGTTAGCATACATCAAGCACCGGATAAACCAAATTAAAAAAATAGTTTTGAAAGGTTCTCATTCAGTTTTAGTTCAATTTTCAGCAAAATAGAAAATGATCGTGGTGTGCACTCTGATATTTATTGGACATGGAAATGACTCTGATAAGTTGCAAATGAATAATTTTTATATGATATGTCAATAAATATCATATAACAAATGTCAATATAAATATAATTTTGAACTTTCATCAATGATGATTTATAATAGCTACAGATTTGATTATATTACAACATGAAAGTCACCAATAAACTTGTTTATTACAATAATGTCATCACTTCATTCCAATATTATATGTATTTAATCAACTAATCATCCAAAGACCAAATATAAAGCATTTATATTATCAGACCAAAGGAACTGAACTGCTTCAGGTAAACGCAGAAGAGTCATATGCAAACGAACCTCAGGAACATACTTCAGAGGTTCCTACTGATAGCAGTGCTGAAGCATTCCACATTTTCAGTGGTTAACTCTTCCTCCACTGGTCTCACACTCTACCTCTTTGAATGGCTGAGCATTCCACCAATAACTGAAAGATAATTTAACCTAATCAATGGTGGACCATACCACTGGAAATGGTTCAGCACTCCACCTTTTAAACATGATACCATTCCACCTGCATCTCGTGGTTCTGCTCTGTGACTCTGTCCTAAAAAATAGTGTAAAGGTACACTGCAATACTGATGGTTCCAGGAATCATCAATTTCCAGACATTTTTTGCATAGCACACTGCATGACCATGGACCACAATTTATAGGTCATATATCCATTGTTATCAGCTGTCCACCTAATATGTCAAACCATAATCACACTATGTCATTATCTATTTAGTATCTACACCAAAGATGGATATCTAATAGATCAGGTTCTAATCAATTAGTCAAATGATTATACAAACAGCAAATTCAAATTCTAATCAATTAGTTGTTGTCTGATTCAAATTCTGATCTCTACCTAATTATTATTATTATTATTATATTCGTTTAATGAACAGGCTGGCAAACCGCAGCAAGTTACATACATCAGAACAAATGTAAATACACAATGAAAGGTAAAGAGAGCGAAATGACAGAAACTTAGATAATTTTAAGTATACTATAGTTGATACAAACAGAACATTATAATTTAAAGCTTGGATAGCAGCAATGAAAAATGTTAACTGCCAAACAGCACCCTTGACAATTAGCAATTTGAAACTAATTCTAATCAAAAAACGATTGGTTGATCAATTAGAAATAGAATTAGAATAAGAAGAACTAGAATGTTTCTCACAACGGCTGAACAGGCAACTGACAACTGGTGACAAAAATTATCTTGGTTTTGCTGAAATACTGTTCAGTATTACTGGGATAAAAGTGGTATCATACGGAAGACCCAAATTAATATAAAGTGTAAGAGCTATTTAACTAATCGTTAACTACTCTCTGATGGTAGCACCCACATCACATTAAGAGTTCAAAATGGCAACTGGTCGCGCTTTTGAAAGCAATGTCTACTCTGAAGAACTCCACACTAGTTTGAAAGCACTACGAGTCTAAGACAACCAATCTGTCTAAAAGCAGAGTATTCAACTTTTCTAAACTTCTAAGCTATAGGTCACAGTGACTTGCTAAGTAAAAAAATATCCATGAGCATTGCGTTAAGTGAGCAACTGATGTCACCAGGCACGACTATGAACTGTAGGTGTGCTTATATGAAGCAGTTGCTGCTCTTCATTTAAAATCTTTTGCTCTTGTGTTAACTGGTTAACTTGCTAAACTGACACTGCAGAGGGCGAGAGTTCATATCAAAAAGAAATTTCACCAATTCTGCTGCACTAGGTAATTCAGTCCAAGAATAAGTGAGGGTTAGTCACCGTGGGAGACGTGTGACCAACTGCCCTAATATGCTAAGAGATTAAGTCGGCAATCTTTCACATACCCATTTCAACCCTATGGAGTTGGTTTATAAACTTTATGGCATGCTTACTTCTATTTCACTCAACATTCAGGGTTGATCCAGGCTGGCATAAACCTGAGAAAAATTGAACCCTGATCCCTAATGGCAGAGGCATTCAGCCATACAAAAGACATCCACAAAGACACAGAGACACAGACAGAGGTACCGAGCAATACATAGACTGATGCTCCCACGGGATACCCTTCTGCCCGCCATCGGCCAATTAACCCTTTAGGGTTGCCAAGTTCAACAGTCGGCCTGGATCCCTTGGCCTGCAGATCCTGCATATCCGGCCGCCCTTTCTTCTAATAATTTATTCTCCCAAATGCAATTTAGAGGCCGCGGTGAGATCACAGTCAGTGAATTCGCAGAGAGATTTCTGCCAAAATATGGCCAGGATCTGGCTCATAACTGAGTCGTTCTAGACTCCAGATGCAGAGCTTCAGATCGTCCTTCAGCCTGACTGAAAAAACAGATTGCCATGGATTTCATGTTCTGAACTGCACCGTCTATTTGTGGAAGCTTCCAATAACCGGTGCTACCTGTGCCATCTCCCTTTCTTTCGCCCAAATTTCTATTCTACGGCCATTTTCACTCAACTACGGCACTTCTTTATCGGCAAGGCGAATGTCAAAAAAATGTGCATAAAGGTAAGAAGGTGCATTTTGTACTGAAAAACATGAGATGCACTATCTCTCTGAGCATCTGATATATAATGTGGAACTTATCTTTGTCAGATCTATGATGCTGCTATGAAACTATTGTCTGTTGTGATTTCTAGCTACAATGATGGCTAGAACATGTTTCCTTGTAACTATTTCCTAGGATTGACACAGATCAATATGTTCAGTTCACTATTAATTTTTTCATAAATGTTTTAGTACACAGTTTCAAATTCAGACTCATCTTCCTTATTAACCAGTCTCTTTTGCAATCTGCCTCTCTGGCAATCAACCTCCATTGCAACCATCTTTTTCAGCAACAAGCCTTCTTAGCAACCAACCTTCTTAACAACCAGCCTCAAAGTCTGCCTCAATATCTTTAGGAACCACCATCAAGGTCCACTTCAGCCTCTTCATCAACCATCATTCTTGGCAACCAATCTAATTAGTAACCAGATTTCTTAGCAATCAGTCTCCTATAAGCAGCATGCTTCCATAGCAACCACCTTCATTAGCAACCAGTCTCCAACCACTTTTCTTCCAACCACATTCCCAATTTAGCTGTCTCAGTAGCAGCCCTCCTTAGCAACCATTCGCTCAGCAACTACATTCCTTAACAACTGTCATCTTTGCCAAGAAGACTGGTTGCTAAGAAGGCTGGTTGCTATGGAGGCAGGTTCCTGAAAATGGCGGTTGCTAAGAAGACACTGCATCCGTGGACCACAGACACTGGTTAAGCCATATGTTTATACCAACATATCAGGTGGCAGGAAGTTTGTTTTTAAGTTTTTCGTGGCAGATGTAAAATATATCAGGCCATAGTGTCAAGTTTTGAAGATGACAACAGTACCTGCAAGTACATCTTTCAGATCTGCATTTGAAATAATGATGTCTGAGGCCCAATGATGTGTGCTCTTTCCCATTAAACAAGGGTTGTGCAACCATAATTGATGTCGGTATCATGGTGTTTTACAAAAAAGATTAATCAAAATGTAAAAGCTGCAGCGAACTCATTTAGTTGGATTACTGCTGACGGCCGACAGAAAACAAAGTCAACAAAAATGAAATAAACAAGATTGTTTTTGACACATGAGATACAAACCTTCAGCAAAATAGATATTTAATACTCGCATAGAGTGCATACTTTGGGTGCAACATTTTGGGTAGCCTGGGAGGGGTTCAGACACTGATTTTTATACTTGGCTGTGAAACATATCAGAACAAATGGCATTGTATAGAAGTATTTTACCCCCAAAAATGTCCCAGTTTTTGCCCCTCTAACTGAAAACACACCTTGATTTTTCTTTGGCCTTTGTTTGTCTCAAGGATCATTGAGCTGGGCACCTCAGTCCGGTCTTGTCTCAGTCATGGAGTAGGGTGAGTCCTTGGTCTGGGTCTCATCTTTGTCTTGCTTGTTTTGAGTTTTACCATACTTTAAATTGAAATTCACCACAGCACGACTTACTGATGTGCCAGTGTAGCAATGATACATTCTACTCTCGTTACTTGTCGACCTTGGCCTCAATGAATAGGCTATAAAATATCATTGATAACAATCTAAAGATTGAGTTCCAGAGAGTAGAGGACTGTGAGTAAGTTGCTAATGCTTTCTGCAGCAATATAGAACTACATGTCAACTTCGGGCACCAGTAGAAAGCAGTGACTTCAATCGACATCCATCAGTCCTACTTATTCTCTGCTGTTTAATTCAGTAATGTGATTTCATTGATGGATGACTCAGGTTATAAGGCAGAACAAAAAGTCTTCAATATTTTGAAGTCTGTAGCTTACTGTTCTTTATTTAAGACTTCCATTGTTAATTATTATCAGTGATAACAGTAAACAATAATTATTTTTAAAAGGGGAAGTAGGCCTAAAGAAAACAAAATAAGGTTCATTGATTCACTTATTCGTGACAGTAAGTACCTAAGGAATCCAATATTAGGCCTACATAGCATCAACCCATAAGAGAACGACAACATTATGCCAAATAAATTAGCAAATTATTAAAATTATATTATTGAGAATCCATACATGAAGACAGCATTTTCAAACAGAAAATAGATAAGATAGACTTATGATCATAATGTAGTAAAAACGAATAAACATAAGATTGAAATGATGGGAGTACAACAAATGTCCAGTTTGTGGCTTGATACACTCAACATGCCTTTTGGACAGAAAGACGGTAAGTCATCTTCAAGCTTCAACTATAGGCTCACCGCTCACATCGTCAGGGCAACAAAACTGCTGACTGCAGGCAAGAAAATACAGTCTATTTTTTAGACTCATTCTCACGTCGCTTTTATCAAACAGCTTGGAAGTTGGAAGTCTCACCGTCATGGTCTCGTTTCAAAGACTGAGAGTTAGTCTAAATCTCATTGAGGACTGCTAGGCGAATATCTAAGTCCATAGGCAAATATACAACGATGCTTGATATTCTGACAAGGGCGCTCGCTATCAGAGACTTAATTTCGACTGCTTAATCATAGCACAGAAGAGCGCGCCGAGTCTTACCTGGCGAGTGGCATGTTAAGTCTCTAGAAGAGATCCTTCTCTAATCAGCCAGGCTTCCTGGCCCTTGTGTCGTACAAGGCAGGTTCAGACGGCGACGGAATGCCACAAAACGACACAACCGTCAAGACAATTGGTTTTCATTCAATCGAAATAATCCAGAACTCCTTGAAGTTTTCAATTATTGCTAATTCGTCAAGCAATCGTTTCCTTTATTTGCTGTCACAAAGTTCGCATCAATCCTCTTCAACGTCATGCCATCGCTTAAATATATCGAATACCGGTAGATGCTATTCTAAATTATTATCCCATACCACTTGTGACGAACTGTTTGGAAACAAAGTTGAAGGCATCGCATCAACATCAGACATTCACAAACGACCATCTCCATCTGGCGTATGTCGTTCCTCCGATCAGCTACTTCAGTATCTGCAGCGGTAACAACCTTTCTCCCCCGGGAGAAATAATGTAAGCCAACTGTTACGGACGAGTCCATTCGCATCGGAGGAGAGAAAGCTATGACGACGGCATCGGATGAGTGAAGCTTCGCGCTCTCGCTCTTAGAGCTGATGCGGCTGGTGTGATGATGATGATGATGGCGGTGGCGGCGATGTTTATTCAACAGGAGTTTAGTTCGGGTCTGTTTGAAGTTTCACAGCCGACTACACTGATTAAGTCAGTTCCCTTGGTATTTGACCGAAGCGTCTCCCCCACCAGATCTCCCATAAGACATGACACCAACCCACACGTCGACTGCGCCGTGGCACGTGACCGCGCACTGGATATGGCCCTAAGTGACTGGATTAAGGTCGCGGCCTGCCTTGCCCCTCGGGTCATCAGCTGAGATGACCAGCAGATGTGGTTTATGGTGCGCTAATTACTCCATCAAACACTAAGGTCCTCTTCTAAAAGCACATTAAAGAAAGAATTGATTGATTAATAGCATCCTCAATTTGCGCCATTATACATTTCTCTTCCTTCTTTCATCACCTTTGTCTTCTTCCCTTAAATTATGATCAGTTGTGCTGCAGGTCATATAATAATCTCTTTCACATTGAGACGAGGTCTCAAACTAACTTCATTGAATTTTAAGTTTTAACATTCTCATTTTTTAACGTGCTCCCTAGTTCCATTGGATTTGTTTGGCTGTTGCCTATGAACTCTATCCTCTATCTATTCGACTCTGAAATCTGTCTTCTTTGGCCGAGGTCGGACAGTTTAGATTTCTGAAGAGGCGCTACATCAAGTTTCATTGATTGATTAATTGATTGATCACATTTGGTCGACGCAAATATTGAGGCAATGGGCATTCAAAAAAACCGTTCAAATGGTCCAAATGTCCAGACCGCGCATAGCTACCCGTGATGAAGAGGACTAATATATTGTTTTAATTAATGCTGTAAGCCGGTGATTTGCGGGATGTTTCGCTGCTCCAATGTAGGCCTACACACCATTGGCCTATACCATAGACTAAGTGAACTAGCGCTGTCCAAATACGCTGTCAAAACACGCTGCCAGTGGGCTTATTTTAGGATGACCGCCCGAGCTCGCTAAATGGGTGAAATTTTTTTTGAAAAAATGAAGTTAAGACAACGTCACTGGTCTACTTGCATAGCTATTCGTTCGTAACTATAGCCATCTCTCAGTATGAATACATGGCAAACTTACATCCAGGCACAGCGATCCCGGGAGTCGAGGGGAACAAGTCACCCCACTTTTAGAGATAGGGAACACGTTATGCGTTTGTCACCCCCTTATTTCTTACCCTTCTCGTGGTATGTCCCCACCTCTCAAATGAGATCGCCGCTTCTGCATACATCCGATTTAATTTATTGTGATTAGTCTATTATTCGATTACATTAATTTGTCGGTGTCAACAAAGAAATAATTTACCAATATAATTTCTAAACTACAGCTTAACCAATTACTAGTCACAATAATAACGTGTAAAGTTCACAGAAACAGGTAGTTTAATCATGAATCATGCGAGCAAACCGACTGAAATAGGGAAATGTGGGCATATTTAGAATTATACATGGCTTGAAGCAATTTGTCCGGGGAATATGTCTAGGGGTAATTGTCCTGAACTCTGCATGGAAGGCTAGTGTAATATAATTAATCCTGTATTTGAACGTCTAAGTCTGTGTGCTAATTGCTTCTGAATGCTAATCCAACCGTCTTTCCTTTGCAATACTGTTCAAATTTTAAGTCCAGGAGTGTCATACAAAACCAGGAATTTCCAATCAGATTTTTCGAATGGAGGTGAGACTAATAAAAATTATAAGTAAGTCGTACAAGTGTTGATGAAGGTAACGACGATGATGAAGTCGATTCATCCGTTGTCTAGTTTAAACTTTGAATGGACCCATGTATTTAGATATTTGGTCCTGTGTTGATTAATTGTGACTATCACCATCTATCAGCAAATGTTAACAACGCACCATTTGACCTCCCTCCATCCATTCCCTCTCTCTTTTGCCTTCCTTCTTTCTCCAGCCATCCCACTGACCCATTCTCTCTCTCTCTCTCTCTCTCTCTCTCTCTCTCTCTCTCTCTCTCTCTCTCTCTTCTCTCTTTCTCTCTTTCTCTCTTTCTCTCTTTCTTTATCTATCTATCTATCTATCTATCTATCTATCTATCTATCTATCTATCTATCTATCTATCTATCTATCTACCTACCTACCTACCTACCTACCTACCTACTTACCTACCTACCTACCTACCTACCTACCTACCTACCTACCTACCTACCTACCTACCTACCTACCTACCTACCTATCTACCTACCTACCTACCTACCTACCTACCTACCTACCTACCTACCTACCTACCTATCTATCTATCTATCTATCTATCTATCTCTGGCCTGCCTTCTTCGGTCTTCCTCCAGCAATCCCATTCCCTCTTTCCTTTGCCTACGTTCTTCTTTGAATCATTCAACACAAGTCAGCGTTTAAATAAATAGAAATCTCTTCCACCCCTCTTTTCCATTCCATGGCAATCCCTACTCCTCCTTCCATTTTCAAAGTCCGCATCCACTTACTCCCTCTCTCTCCTTTCTTTTGTCTGTCTATGCCAATCGTCCACTTGCCTTTTCCGACAGCTGCAAATCCACAATGACTGCTAATTGAAGAGAGACCCCATCATTTTCAGCGCACTTAATCCCTCAGCAATCCGCCCCCACTAGCTCGATACATCTCACTCAAGCCTTGCAGGCTAAGCGAGCGGTCTATCGTAGAGGTAGTGCCATTTTCCTCTCGCCGCCCTCCCAGTTCCCATCATTATTCGTTCCATGACTCCCGCCTCTGTCAGGCCGGGCACCAGCAGCAGGTCACCTGCCAATATTAGACGAACTTGGCGCTATAGCCGGGCTGCACGTCCATTTGACTGGCCTTTAGGGGCCTAATGTCTCCTGTCCAGCCCAGCCCAGCACTCCCCTAACCAACGACGAGGGCCGAGTGACACGCCAGAGGTATTCAAGGGACGGGGAAAATGCGTTCACTCCCCCTGCCATTTCAATCTAGGCAGAACTAAGATGCGCCTCATTGTCTCTTATAAATCTCGCTGTTCTAATCACCTTATATCCGCCCTGGCATCCTCCGTCCACCCCAGTCGCATCTTACTCTTCCTCCTCCCAGTCATCAGGAGTCCGCCAGGTGACGGTAGAATGATTCATCTTTACGCACGTCGTTAGAACCATGATGGGCTGCGTTGGGTGAAATTGTGTAAGGGATGAGTAAATGAGTTTGGAGGGGGTTGAAAAGGTGTCGTGTCATTCGGTGTCAATAGATTGCAGTGGTCGTGTCTATGCCGCCTATACAAGGCAATGCAATAAAATACAATGCATCAAGTTGTCATGCCCACAACTTTATTTACATTTGGTCAAACAGATAGTCAGTCCTAAGTCAGTTCCATCGATGTTAGTTGAGGCGGTTCGCCCCTATGCTCACCTCCAACAATCCATATGACCTTATACGATCCCGCAGGCATCAAGTACAATTTATTAGATTCTTAGATATTCTTAGAGAGAAGACCCACTAGGAAGAGGTTATTATTGTCTTTCGGTTGTGTTATGTACCATGGGCCCCAGGCTTCAGCAACAGGTTAAAATTGTTAATTTTAATATGCAATTTTAATTTTGGGATGGCCAGCATAGAAATCTTGGCCTGTAGGAGCGGCAAATTGTTAAATCCGCCTCTGTATACAAACGAGCGATCGCTCGATCTTACGATGGTGCTTCTGAGGAGTTTATACAGGGGCATATCTAGCACTTGCGTATACAATATGTACGGGTGCACTAAACTCCGCCACTGAAGGAGAGAAGGAGGAAGGAGAAGAAGAAAAGGAAGAGGAAGAGGAGGAAGAGGAGGAGGAAGAAGATGGAGAGTAAAGCCAGGAGGAGGTAGGAGATGAGGTGTAGGAGAAGGAAGAAGTACAAGAAGACGAGGAGGAAGGTGACGAGAAGGAGAAAAGGGGAGGAGGTAGGAAACAGAGAGGAAGAAGAGAGGAGACAGAAATAGAAGATGAGGAGAAGGAAGGATAGGAGAAGGAAGAAGGAGACGATAATGAGAATGATACGTGCAGAATGAAGAAGTGGAGGAAGGTGACAAGGATGAAGAAAAGAGGAGAAATAAAGAGATGAGACGGAGGAAGGAGAGCAGGATAGGAGGAGGGAGGAGGAGGAGGAAGGAGAAAGAGGAGGGATAGAAAGAAAACGAGGAGTAGGAAGAGGCAGTGGAGGAGGAAGGAAAGGCAAAGGTGGAATGACAGAATGAGGAGAAAGAAGAAGAATGACAGGAGGAGGAGGAGAGAGGAGGAGGGAGAGGAGGAATGAGCTGATGAGGAAGAGACGCTAGTGAAGCCAATTCTTTAAGCTATGGCTTGAGCTTATGCCGCGAGTATGAAGCATTAGCGCTTCATCTTAGCCTTGGCATTTTGTGATCGTGAATTGCAAGTAGGAGGTAGGCCAGCGCCTGTGAGCGGTTGTTATAGTCCTATTCGTTTTACTCGAGTTCAATAAGACGCGCAGTTGGAACCAACATCTTGAGACATATTTGTGCCAATGTGGGAATCTGAACCCGGTAGTGTTGTACAGGGCTTAAAGTGTGCCTGGACGGTCATGGACGGCGTCCAGGCACTTATTTTCGAGGCTGGACGCCGTCCTGCCACTTATTTGGCCAGCAGAGCCTGGACGCCGTCCATGAGCGTCCATGCAGCAGTGCAATTCCTATATATGCGTACGTTATTATCAACAGGAAGAAGAGGAGAGAAAAATTTCGCGCTTCGTGCGTTTACAAACTTTATTGTCCAAATTTTTAAAACGCTGCCGGCGCAACTGGCGCCTTATCGACAATTTCATAAAGGAAAGCAATTCTCTGCAGGCTTTAAACTACAACAAATATTTCACCAACAATTTTAATTGACGACTAAATAATGGTTGATGGACAAAAAGCCTAATAAATTATAACAAATTCTATTTTTCGTCCATTGCATGTGATTTAATAGAAATTGGATTGATAATAATAATGTCTTCAATCTAGCTTCTGGTTCAGCAAGAACCATTTTTGTGAATTCAACTATTATTTAGGCAAATATTCTTTTCAGTGATCCAACTTTTATTTCAGTAGGCATTATGTTTATCTAAATAGCATCTGTTTTTCGTTCACCCCATCCAACTTCTATTCCAGCATCATTAATATCACCAATCCAACTTCTATTTTAACGAACACAGTGGACCATAGTGCACGAACCATTTTTCGTTGACTTAATATATTGGTGCTCTGCCTTTGCAATTTTTAGTTCTTAACTTTTTTGACACAAGGGGCCGTAACGTCACGCGCCTAGGGGAGGGGTCAAAAATGTGTGACGATGTGTGACAAGGAGGAGGGGGGTCGACGAAATGTGACATCACATCATCACATCAAAATACGTAATTTAAAAAAACTTACACTCATTTAAACAAGTTCCACTTAATTAGCAGTAGTTGTTACCACAATTAAACAACACCAATTATGACTCTGATAGGCTTTCATCGTGAAGAATGCATAAGATGGTAATCATTATAAGCTACTTAATTTTTCCAATTGTCTTTGTTCTACTATTATAATTTGAAATATTTTATAGTTAAAAATAAATTTTTTGATAATTATAAGAAAATTTGCGTTACATTCTGAACATCTGGTTTGATTTGGGTTTTTTTTTTGGGGGGGGGGGGGTAGGTCAGGGCCTTGTGACGTGACGTTCATTTTTGAGGGGTCATGCCAGTTATGACGACGTATGACGAAGGAGGAGGGGTCAAAAATTGTACAAAATTACGTGAAATCATTTATGGACGGCTCCCAAAGCGTCCAGGCATTTCTTTTTTTACACTTTAAGCACTGGTGTTGTACCCTGACCACTCAGGAAGTGTCTTACTCTGACCACTTCACTATCTAATTAACCCTGGTTAATTACAATTAATTTCAATTGATTGGAAGACAATGTCTGAGCAAATAATGGAAAGTGTTCGAGCGACGGAGAAAGCGGCTTGACCAGCGTCTGCCTCGTATCATTAGACCAAAGTGAAAGACGCTCAAATTAAGAATTCACGATTGGCTGACCTTGCTGCATAATGTACGTACGCGTCAGACGAAGATAACGCTGAGAACGTTGGGACACCCATTAGGGCTCAGCTGAGTTTTGAATACGCCCTTTTAACCCCTTCTGCTGAGCGGCGCTGATGAAGCCAATTCGTCTGACTAAAATCGCCAGCAGGGACTAAGGTCTCGACTTGTGCACTATATTCTACTCCAGTTAGACCGGTAAGTAACGGAGTGTGGGGCTACGCAGATGAATAGCACTGTCTGAATAATTAATGAGCGCCTGCGGTTATGAGGGCTGCTAAGCAAAGATCTGCCGACGACCGATGCTGTCGTCGGTCAACGTAGACACTAGAATCATTACCCGACAGTGACCGTTAACTCTTCTATGCACTAAGGGGTTAATTTCTCTTTTTGGTGGGGTCAACAGCTGCGACTGAGAACCACGAATCCCAACGCCATATTATGTGCAAGTCGCAGTGATGGCAGATGATATGCCACAGCGTGACATTACATGTGCTCATAGTCCGGCAGAAGATCATAAATGTTATCCAATACGACACACAGTCAACACATTATTTTTTCGCCGTGATCTGCTTCAAAAGACAAAGATCTTGTGTCGACCTTGAGTTGATTGACATGTGCTACCTGAACTGTAAATGCAGTTGAATCCTTCTGTCTTCAATCCAATGGAAATGGCCAGGAAATTTATAATCTCACGTGCATGCACTCGCAAACATTAATCTTCTCTTATAAATTTATCTGATTCTCTTTCTTCTTCACTTTATTCTCCTGCGATGACTGTCACGAATCCATGACAATTCGGTCATTCCATATAGATGGTTTAATTACTTATAATAAGCTGAAAACATGGTATTGAAACCACATGACAATAAATAGTAAAAAGTGTCAACATTTCTGGATAAGCCATTACAATCTGACAATGTTAGAAAGAGGCGTCGATGATATAGGCCTATGTGATCGAAATTGTGCTGAACCGAAAAAATTCTGTCAACATCGCCGACGAATATCTGGAAAATTCACCAGAAGATGATCGTCAAGTGATCAATGACAGAAGAAGAACAAAACTTCTGAAATTCCTAAATTTGCAAGGTTCTACTCTCAGAAACGAGGATGGCAAATCTGAAGATTTAGTCCCACAACCTATCTGCTAGTCAACAGTACTGTATCATTTGACTTCATATAATTGACTATTCCCATTCCTTCCCCATACCTAGGTTCTGTCCTACTCTGGCCACTGTACTTTCTTTGTTTTTTAATGAAAAATCATAATTGTACTTGTGTTCCACTTCCTTCTCGTATGTTGTCCTCTTCCTCTATCGTAGAATTTGGATAGGGATCTTCGGCAATATTAGGATTTTGTTACCCAAATTATGACCCCTCTGCAAAATTGTAAAATATAATCATTCAGTTTCCACAGCTTTGTTCGTCACTCCCCTTCTCCACTTCCACCTCAGTTTCATCATATTTTCCATCAACTCCATCTTGTACATAGCCATATATAGCCATATATAGCCATATATAGCCATATGGAGTTCTTGAACAACTTTTTCTGTTCTAAGTCCACCTCTTTAGCTTTATCCTTTTCTCCGTTGTCCTCTTATCTTTTTGTTGCCCTTCCTATCATTTACGAGTTTACGTCGTCAGCTTCCACCCTCACCCTGTCATCCTCCTCCTGCTACTATTACTACTACTGCTGCTGGCAGCTGCTGCTGTTGTCCTTACTACTACTGCTGATCTTCCTCCTGCTCCTCTTTTGTCTATACTCTCTACTTTCTATTTCCCTTCTTCCTCCATCTTTTCTTCTTCTGAATCTCCATATTTGTGCTTCCTTTCTTCTTCCGTCTCCTGTTCGTCCCCAACTTACTCCGCCTTCTCCTCCATCTCCTTCTCCTCCACCCGTTCCTGAGCAAATGACGACATAGATCTGCAAACGTTCAACCCTAAGGGACACGCGGCGCATTCATAAATCGCCGTCCTCTCTGCTGTCGCCTGCTGCAGCCGACATGCCTCACCCTGCAGCGCCACCCTCCACCTGTCCGTTCACTGACTTCCCACTCATCAACAGATTGATGCTCAAGATTCATGACATCACTGTCCGTCCTCTGAGCAACGAAGCGTGAGTGAGTGAGTAAGTAAGCAGTGAATGCGTTGAAACTCCTGATGCATGCGAAAATACGTATACGTCGCCACGAGTAATGAGTGGGGGCCACTGACGGATGAATCCAGAAAGGGACCAAGTAAGGAAGATTTCGATTCGTGTCCCAAAGTGCTGACAAACATATTTGTGGTCGTCGAGAGAATCACTCAACCGTGTTTGCAAGGCGTCAACATTTGTGATGACATCTTTAACTCGTCGGGAATTATTTTGGCAACGTTTACAATCCTTCCTTCCCAGAGGCGGCGATCTCGACTGAGAGGTGGAGGGGGACACTCAATGAGACTCCCCGGGATCGCCGGCCCTGTACCTACCACACCCTAATTTTCTGAAATGGTTGGTGAATGACTTAGACTTCTTTCCTATATCGCTAGGAGAATTACCAGGTATTTGATCTTATTGCTTATAAACAGTATCCACGCATAACATTTTTTTTATAGTAAATTGCTAATGGAGGTGGGTTGGGGCGGTGGCTCATTGCCCTCTTTTCCCAGACTTTCTCAGAGTAAACACATCAACAATATAATATCACCTCAGACTATTCATAGTCTTTTATCAACATTAACTCGTCAACATCAACATCGTCTTTGTCGATTATATTTGTCACTCTCGATGATGTCTTCGTTTTTTTGTTCTGCATTGTTGTCATTCATCGTTGTCTCGTTGTCGCGTAATCGAGGTCCTTGTCATCATTTTTTACTTCCGTCGTTAATTACTTCAGCCTCCATCATCATCATCATCGCCGTCGTCGTCACCGTTTTCACCATTGTCGTTGTCATCGTAGTTGCCTGATTAACCGGAATACTTCGTCGACTGCGTCGCTTTCGATGCTGTTTGTAATCAAATTCAATTGACATTCAGCCACGATGACCCGGAATGTTCCGGATGACAGTCAGTACGTCCATGTGTCTGTCCGTCGGTCGATTCACATTGCATCTGTCCGTCTGTCCACTTGTTCGGTCGTTCGTTCGTCCGTCCATCAGCTTGTTCGTTCGTTCGTCTGCTTGTTCATCCGTACTTCCATGACTTGGCACTGCAGCCATGATTACGTCGTGGATAGTGAATAGTTGCGCGTCGTCGCATTGTATAAAGATTAATTGAAGAGACCTTTTCTGCTGCCGTGTGAGGCGTATGACGTCGCCAAATAATGAGCTGAGATACTTGATCCGACTCATCATCAGCCACTCCTCCTCCTCCTCCTCCTCCTCCTCCTCCTCCGTCCTCCTCCTTCTCCTTCTCCTCCTCTTCCCTCGCAACCAAGACAGCGGAAGACATCCTTATGTCACCTGACTATGTTCCACTTTTCTGCTCCGTTTTTCCAAGGGATCGTAATTCAGAAGTCTGTAGGCTACGCTGCACCGCTGTCTATGTATTTGCATGCTGACCGATCGTAGATGTATTGACATTCTGTCCCTTCTGCTACCCGTTCATACACTCTCCATCAATCAGTGTATTCTCACACTTCTTATTTCACTTGAGCAACTCTGGCATTACGTTATGCCTTTAATTCGTTATTAAGTAAATTCATAAACACACAACACTGATCTAAATACATACATACATACATGTATCAATGTAGTAAAACTTACATGCATGCATTGCATACATGTGTTTACATACACAGGTATGCATAAATACAAACATGTATACAGTACATACACATAAATGCAAAAATAGCCTACACACATGCATACATGCATAAACATGCATGTATGTGTATATCTATGCATACAAACATGAATAGATACATGCAGGCATCCAAACATGCATACATATACGAATGCAAATATGCAAACATACATACATACATACATATATGCATGCATACACACACACATGCACACATACATACATACATACATACTTACATACATATATATACACATACACACATACACGCATACACACATACACACATACATACATGCATACATACATACATACATATATACATATATACATACACACATACACACATACATACATATATACATACATATATGCATACATACATACACACATACACACACAGACACACGTACACACATGCACACATACACACATGCACACATACATACATACATACACACACATGCATACATGCATACACACATACACACATACACACATGCACACATGCATACATGCATACACACATACACACATACACACATGCACACATGCACACATGCACACATACACACATACGTCGTGCATGCATCGTAGCAGCATGTGTAATAATGCATTGTGACTGAAACATTCGATTGTTTCGATCGTTTGCATCTGCGCTTGAATTGGGAATTCCTCTGCTTTCCTGCCTACGAATCTCCATTTCAGTCGTCGTTGTCGTCCATTTCAATGTCTACTACACGCAATTCCTGTTAATCGTTATGCGTCTTAATGCGATTGTAGCTTACGAATAACTATCTGAGTAGTCACCCTTAGAATTCGGCTGCTCGTTCAAGTTTCTCTGCTGTCCTGTTATATACGTATACGTCGATGCCGTGGTCACCCTTTCCCTCCGTCCGTCTGCCTGTCTCTCTGTCAGCGTCCGTCTGGCCGGCCACCCATCTGCCTGCGTGCTCATTGATGAAGCACCAGTAGCTCAGTGGATTCACCTGATCGAATATTCTGAGAAAATGAGATTCCTTCTGGAAGACAATCTATCCCAATATGAGAGGCAGTTGCGTTCGCATCCAGCCCAGCATCACCACCATCACCATCACCACTGGCAGCAGCAGCAGCAGCCGAGGATGCCTTGCCACGTCGTCTATCAGAGAAGACGATGACGATGACGACGACGAAAGATGCTGCGGCAGAAGAGATGGAAGTTTAAATTATTCATCATGGTGCTCACCGTGGGCGAGAAGCATTTCTGGCGCCACCTACCGTCTTCCATGCCTACTCCGCCCTATCTACGCTGCCTCTCTCCGGATGCCTCCTATTCCGTCTCCTTGTTCCTCTGTCTTTCTGTCCGTCTCTTTGTCTGCTTGTCTTGATCCATGTTTATGCTGTAGTCAACGTCGTCGTTGTCTGCAGTGATATATGCGCCGTCGACGTCATAATCAGCGTCACAGCTAACAAAACGTCTCGAGCAGGTGAAGAGAGTCGGAGAAAGTTAATACGACGCTCGAGCACTATCGACATACTCCAAGAGGAGAAGGAGAGGGAGCAGAAGGATGGAAATGAGGAGAGGATGAGAGATATGGGAGGAAGAAGAAGAGGAGGAGGAAGCGGAGGTGAAGGGAATGGGAAGCGAAGATGGAGGGACAAAAGAGGAAGCTGAGGAGGAGAAAGAAGCTGCAGAGGAGGAATACAGGAGGAATAAAATAAAGAGGAGGAAGAAAAAAAGAATGGGAAGAGGAGGAGATAACAGAGGAAAAATCAGAAGAAAATGAAAAAGATGAAGAGGAGGAGTACGAAGAAAACCATAAAAATAGAAGGAGGACGAAGAGGGGAGGAAGAGGAGGAGGAGGAAGTGGACGAGGTGGAAAATGGTAGAAGTAGGAAATATATGGAAAAGAAGAAGGAAAATTAGATAAAGAGGAGGAGGAAGTAGAAATGAAGAGGAATATGTGGATGAAGAATTTAGAAGAGGAACAGGAAAAAGAATAGATGGAAGAGAAACTAAAAGATTAAGACTGTGAAAAAAGAGTTGAAGAGGAGTTGGAGTAAGAAGTTAAGAAGAAGAAAATAGGAGAAGGAAGAAAAAGAAGATCAGGAAGAAGGAGATATGAAGAAGAGGAGGAGGAAGAGGAGCAGAATGAGGTCGAAAAAGTAAATAATGGGAGAAGAATGAAGAAGTGGAAGGAAGGTAATTTCAGGAAAGAATATCTATATATATATATATATATAGGAGGAGGAGGAAGAGTGGGAAGAGGAGGAAGAAGAAGAGGAGGAGTCAGAAACACGAATATATATATATATATATATATATATATATATATATATATATATATATATATATATATATATATATATAGACGTACGATATATGAAAAAGGACGAATGAAAGGATGAATATTGGAAGAGGCCGAGATGGCAGAGAGAAAATGGAGAAAAGGAAGAGATCGGAGTCAATATGAGCCAAATTAGGAGACCTTCGTCTGCGTTGAGTTAGTGTCTCTTAAACGACGGCAATTGATCGTCAGATGATGCAGCCCTAAATGGACTGAGAACTACGAAGAAAAGAGACTGAGAGGAAGAGAAGATGACGCAGAGAGAAGTAGAAAAAGATCAGGCAAAGAAAAGATGGAGAAGGAATGGAAGACGATGTTAGGACGACGAGGAAGAATATATGAGAGAGCAGCAGAAGAGGAGAGAAACAAAAAGAATATACAGAAAATAAAGAAGAAGGAGGACGAAGAGAAGGAGGAGGAGGAGGAGGAGAAAAAGAAGAAGGAAAGGTAGTAGAAGAAGCAGAGCAAGAACAAGAACAAGAGAACACGAGGAAGAACAAGAACAAGAGCAACATTAACCTGAGCAACAAAGACAACAAGAAGGACGAGCATACTAAAAAGTACAAGATGCAGATTAATATGATTGCAAAGAAAGACAGAAAGAAAGATATGAGATGAGAAAGTAAGTTGGAAAAAGAAAGAAACACGAGGAAAGGAAACAGAGGTAAGAAGGAGACTGATAAAACTACAGTAGGAGATAAAAGAGGAGAAAACTAAATAGGCCCAATTTAGATGAGCCACAAGAAAATAAACAAAACAGTAGATGACAATCTCCGTAAAGCAATTTCACGTTAATTTGCATCAAAGAATATGTATGAACTTACTCGCAGACAGATCTCTGCAATTGCATCGGCTTGAAGACAAGTATAGAGAGACAGTCGGCTATAGAGACGGCCAAAAAGAGACAGACAGACAGAGCAAGAGAGAGACAGAGAGAGACAGAGACAGAGAAAGAGAGAGAAAGCAAGAGACAGAGACAGAGACAGAGACAGAGACAGACAGAAACAGACAGAGAGACAGAGATAGAGACAGAGACAGAGAGAGAGACAGAGAGAGAGAAAGCAAGAGAGACAGAGAGAGACAGAGACAGAGAGACAGAGACAGAGACAGAGACAGAAAGCAAGAGACAGAGACAGAGAGAGAGAGACAGAGAGAGAGACAGACAGACAGACAGAGACAGAGAAAGAGAGAGAGAGATGTGCAAAAAGAGATAGAGAAAGTGACAGAGACAATTCAACTGGATGAATTAATACAAGAAACTTGACTAAAGAAATAAGTTATTTAATATTGTTTGGGAGTTATTTAAATAGCTCTATAGGAAAGCGGGTATGTATGCTTGTATGTATACTTGAATGCATGTATGCGTCAAAGGTGTAACATGGTTTTGAAAAGTGGGGGCATAATTTCTAAAATGCTGCGCCAAAAAAAAAAATTTTCCCCACCTTTGGAATTTTGCCCACCCCAGAAATTTGAAGAATGGGGGGCACAAATTATCTTAACAAAAGTCATCTTAAAAAGCAACTGGAGAAACATAAATAGAACCGATTTGAGGGCGCATGGTGGGCACTGAGCACTAAAACTGGGAGGCGTTACCCCAGTTTAAAAACGGAAGGGGGGGTGCCCCTCTGCCCCCGCTTGTTACACCCCTGATATGCATATATGTATGTATGTATGTATGTATGTATGTATGTGAATAGTAGATCCGCAGAAGATTAGGTCTACGTAAGTTTTATTACTATTATTGGGTCACTATAGCCTAAGTACCAATGGGTAGGCCTATACCGGTAGGAAGGTATAGGTTTCAGTAAAAAGCTACATGCCTGTAGGCCTATACTCGTGTGGGTAGGATATCGGACAGACGGTCGGAAGGATGTGAGATATATGGAGTCGACGTGTTTTGAATGTTGACTGCTAACTGTATTCTGTCTCCGATGTATTTGCTAATTGCGCAGGGAACGATCTCGTTTAAATTCTTCGTCCTCATCTGTATTCTCTTGACGAAAACTCCTCTTGTGAATCAACTGATCATCTCATGTGAACATCTGTTCTCATTTCTTCTTATCCTCTACCTTTCATGAAATTAACTTTGCGGAATTATAGAGACACGTCTTCAAGATGCAATGTAATTACTTTTATGTGTGCTATAGCAACGTATTTACCACTACAAACCAACAAGGCCCCGGCCTAGGGGCGGCACATTTTAAAAGGCGGCAACATTTGATTTTTTTTTAAATAATGTAAAAAGTAAATGATAGCCAGCCAGTGGACTAAGGAAGGAAATGTCTAATCATTGTATTATACTGTCATTAAAGTTTAAACTAATACACTCACTGAGTTAATACATTTTTTTAAATTTTCATTATTTTTAATAGAAACAGACTGGTAGTGCTGGCTTCTGTTTCTACTATAAGGTCTGTGAAAAACTTGAAATTTGTCAATTTTAATATGTAATTTCAATTTTGGGATGGACAGCAAAGAAATCTTGTCCTATAGGAGCGGCAAAATGTTAAATCCGCCCCTGTATAACAAACAAGAACAAGCCGGAGAAAGGAGAAGTAATAATGAAATAAAAACAACGCCAAGAACAAAGGTATTAAGAAACAGGCTAAGACTAAGGAAGAACAAGAAGAAGATGCATAAGATGTAGATGAAAGCACGGAAGGAAGAAAGGAAATAAAGAGTGAATGAGGAAAGAAAGGAATAGGGATTGAAGAAGGAAGAAATTAGAATTTCAAGTCAATAAAGCAATAGAGAAGGAGGAGGAGAATAAGGAAGACAAGAAAGGAGAAGAAATACGTACGAAAGGAAGACAGGAAGAACCGAATGAAGGAGAAACGAACTATTGAACGAATGAATTATGAAAAGAAGAAGGAAGGAAGGAAGGAACGAAAGAAGTAGGCTTCACTTAGACAGGTAGGGCGGAATTAAGTCTAGAAAAGAGTACAGCATGAGAGAATGAAAGAAGGAAGGAAGGAATTTTAAGAATGAAGAAAGCAGGAGGGGATAAAGAAGAATTGTAAGTTGTGGATAAATTCCTACACCTAGAGAAATCTCACCTGCATCCTTCCAATTCGTCGCCTGTCCGTTTTCGTCGTCAAGAGACAATGCACCATTCGCGTCCTTGTCTCCAAGCCTCTCTTCTGCCCATCCCGGAAACTGGATCTTTATCCTCACACAGCACCTACGGATAACCACACTGACCTTTGGCGAAACTCCCTTTCAAGGTTTCTGTCTTAATTTCTGATCGATGTGATATTAATCTGGCGAAACTGATTTTGAGGACTTAGAGGGATGCTTTGCTGAAGCATTGCGATACCTCGTAGGTCGACAACAGTGACGATTCCCCGAGGTGCTGAGTCTTAATAGTTTAGCGAAATTAGGGTCCTTAAGAATTGTCATCTATGGTGACTTACCCAAGGCTATGGGCCTCCACGGCTAGTCTAAGGGGGCTCTGAAATTTCAACCGTTTATGCTGTAGAAATCGTCATCGATGCGTGCGATCGTATTATGCGCCAACGGCTTGCGCGTTGACGATTTGTATTAGCCGTATGTGAATCCCTGTAATTGATATGCTGAACTAGCACCGGTGACACTTCGTCGGTGAAAGTAGATTTTTTGCCATGTGGTTGCCGATGTCTATTGGACACAGATACAGGTGATTGTCAATCTGTTTATGCTGTGATTATGTTTCCAACTGGGAGCCCTAAGGTGAAAGAAAACCGATCTGAAATATAACGCCGTAGTTGAATATAAAAGAGAGCTGCGGAAGCCCAAGAAGAGAGGAAAGAGAAGTTGGACAGTGAGAGTAGAGAAAACGTAGGCCTACGTAGGCCTATATAAAGATAGATTCGAGGAGCCTGTTCGTACTCCGGCAGTGCCAGCCCCAAGCCTGGACAAAGCAGGAGGGCGACGCTAATCATTTTTGTTATGGCACAACAACGGACCAAACAGCCTGCTCGTTATGCGTTTGCCGTGTTAGAAATCGCATTATTTTGTTATCTATCCATGTGTCTGCCTTCCGTGAAGTTCTGTTTATACCCAAGAAGATATTTATTTGAAGAATAAAAGCATCCAATTGTCAGTAGGACTTAGCCTTCTGTAGGGTCTATACAATTAAAAAATTCTCCGGGAGCAAGACTCAACGGGGAATATTATACGGCTGCGGGAGTGGGGATCTCTGAATTGTGATTGACATTGAAAAGTTTACAGCCACTCTGTGGCTTCTTTGCTCATAGGTAACCTGGAGCAGGTCTATCTTGCACTCGACGCTTTGCTGCTTGCACACGCACTTGTATGTGTATGTATGTATGTATGTATGTATGTATGTATGTATGTATGTATGTATGTATGTATGTATGTATGTATGTATGTATGTATGTATGTATGTATGTATGTATGTATGTATGTATGTATGTATGTATGTATGTATGTATGTATGTATGTATGCATGCATGCATGCATGCATGCATGTATGTATGTATGCATGCACTGCATGCATGCATGCATGCATGCACTACATGCATGTATGTATGTATGTATGTATGTATGTATGTATGTATGTATGTATGTATGTATGTATGTATGTATGTATGTATGTATGCATGCATGCATGCATGCATGTATGTATGTATGCATGCACTGCATGCATGCATGCATGCATGCACTACATGCATGTATGTATGTATGTATGCGGGTATGTATCTGTGTATGTATGAATGTATGCAGGCATGTACCTAAGTGTATATCTATCTGTGCGTATGTCGTTGCGAGCACTAAATAGATTGGGAGTGTTCACAAGAGGGCGTATCAATCGCTGTTGTTTGCTCTGTACTCTGGTCAAGGTTCCAGCGCTTTGACTGAAATGAACGTAGCTCTAAGGTGGTCTAAGTAATGTTGTCGCTTCTTCCATTTAGTTAAATTCTCTCGTCAGAATCTTCCAGATGTATAGGCCTACTTAAGAAGTCTTGGTCAACTATACTTTGGCCGTGAGGTTGAAACTACACCGTGATCTCGATTTCGTAATCTGTTGTGGTTAACAGAGTTGCTATTCAATCTGATTTCAATCCTATGTGTACATAGGAGGCCTTTATCTGATGTTTTCTACACGTTGGCTTACTCGCCATAGTCGTCTCTGTGATGTCTAATTGTTATGCTTGACGCCTGTTACGCCTGTGTAAGGGTTGTACACTATACTGTTTTGTCGAAAATTATATTTAAATGTTTACTGTGGTATTATTCTTCATTCAGTCATAATGTCTAGCAATGTACGTTGGCCTACATGTATATGTGCGTAGGGCCTAGGCTACATATGTGTACGCAATCGTATGTATCTGCGTATGTATGTAGGCCTATCAATGTATGCATTGTATGTATATGTAAATATGTTATATTGATGTATATATGTGTACATGTAGGCTACATGTACAAACATCAGACTCGCATGTATATATGATGTACGGGCTTCAGAACTTGGGACACTATAATCCACTTATGAAGTTATGATACGCCTAATTACGCCCTATTCCCAATATTCAAGTGGAGAATGCTCATCTTGAATGAGATGCATGGTGAGAAGAGAAGAAGAACCATTACTATCGTTTGGGTTACAGTGGTTTAATACTCTGTGTGTTTAAAACTGGACCTACTTGTATGTTTATAGGTATATATCGATGTAGGCTACCCCTACATCTGACGATGCCAGAGCCTAAGCCTAATTACTCGTACCGATCAAATGTGTTTATATTAATTTGCCACTAGTGAATCATAATTAAGATTTTGGTTTCCGTAATTGTTTTCCTAAGAATTGATGTGTGTATGCGGCAATTGAATGCTCTCATAACAAATTGGGTATTATTTATTCACCTCGATTGTCAACACTTGCATGTGGTTTTGACTAGCGGGATTTTTGGTACTCAGAGTAGGGCAGTAAAGCTCTCACAGGTAGGCTAGAGCAGGGCCCAACAATTCCCGCCAGACTAGCTAGAGCAGCGATACGGAGTAGGCCTATGCTGGAGGAAGGGGAGCCAGCACGCCTAGCATGTAATAATGTAACCAGTTACACGGTCATCTCTAGGGATGTATATCTCCTGCGAGGTGTGCAGCGGAGCGTATGACCTGGTCCAGGCACCTCAGCCGCACGACCGAGAAACCAGCGTAGAGTGAGACAACAGCAACTGTCAAGACGAGCCTTGACAAAGGAGCGAACAAAGGTATCAGAAGAAAAATATTTATTAAAAAGTTCATTTCCGCGTTCTCTGTATTATTAAAATATGCAATTTCAATATACGATCCTTCATCCCACGAAACGAAACGAAAAGACGTAGTGCATACGTACGTTTGATATACAAATTGTCATTAGAAGCATTGAGGAAATGGTACTTCTATTTCGCTGGTGTCTAATGGCTAATGCTCAAGGCATCATCAACAAACTGCACACACAAAAAAACCGTAATCAGGTCAATAGCCAAAAGATCAGACCAGAAGACAATGAGCCAGCCTATAAGGGGGATAAGCATTTGAAAAAGGTACATAATGTAGGCCTAAGCGGCATATATCTCGGTCTCGAGACGTTTCGAGACAGTCTTTTAGTGTCTCGGTCTCGGAAGCCTGCTGTTTCGGTCTCGGAAGCCTGCTGTTTCGGTCTCGGTCTCGAGGTAGTGTCTCGAATTTTTAGAAACTGTCTTGAAGTGAAAGTCTTGTTCTGTCTCGAACAAGCGGTCTCGATAAGCTTCGCGTTAACTGTCTTAAAATTTTGCGCTAGAAACTGAAACCGGAATTTAGGCTTACGAGAATCGCGCGAGTCACATGATACTGAAATAAATTCAATTGTCTTAAAGGAGAAAAATGTCTGAGAGAGAACCTGAAATTGTGAAGTTTTCGTTTACGCAATTTGAAGTTAGGCCTGTTTACAAACAATAGCTATTGGCTATTAGTTTGTAATTGATGTAAAACACCATAACCGAAACGATCGGAACAACTTCTAGTTTCTCAGGGTGAGTAAGGATATGCGCAAATTTATAATTTCGTTTGGTATCTGGCATCGAATTTGCTTCTTTAAAATCGTCTAGAAGATTTCAGACGTGCTTTCTTTATACTATTCAGAAGATAGACCGAAGAAGAAATATCGATAAAACTCGGCAATATTAAAACTGTTCTTGGGAATTGATACACTATAGGCCTACATTATAACTAAATTTCAAACTGAAATTACAAATGAACCTTATTCCCGAAAACTGATACATTAGTATTTAACAGCCTTTTATATATGATCATTTGTTTTTTACTGTCTCGAACTGTCTTGAACCTAGTGTCTCGGTCTCGGTACCTCACTGTCTCGGTCTCGGTGCCCCACTGTCTCGGTCTCGTCTTGGTCTTGCAGTTTAAGGTCTTGCATACAACAATGCATATATGTGGTAACATTTTCTCCAGATTGCGATGGCTTAGGTAGACGTACAATTTTTTTGAAATCATGGTTGTAAATTTGAGACAAATAAGAACCCAAAATGTTGGATGGTGAAGACGTTGAAACAAAGGTTGGCAAGGCATACAGGTTGAAATAGTGCAGCCAAAAACGTCGCAAAGGATTGACTGGATTGCTAAAAGTGAATAGATTATGGTCAAGGGTTCGTTTTAATGACAATATTACATACTGCAAAAAGAAGCGAAAACTCTGTCTTGTTTATTATTCAGAGGACCACACTGACAATAAATTTATTCTTCACCGTCATAGATCGTAGAGGCTAAGGTCTGTATACTTAGGCCAAGACTAGGCTTAGGCCTATGCCTTTTCTAGGGTTTTAAGTCTGACAAGCTCGAATTGTTCCATCTTCATTCAACTTCTTCCCCAAAAGTCATTCACTCTCATAATCTCGAGCATTCCTATAATTATAGACTAGGCTAGTCTTGAAAATTAAAATGACATGGGTCTCTTCCTTCGATATCAAATTTAATTGCTTTTGCTGTTGAACTTTAGAACAGTGTGATGGAATCGAGAACGGCGTCACACGGAGCGACATCTCGTGAATCAAATGCAGGCCGAAAGGAAAGAGTCGCACAATGCCTATAGGACGGTAGGACGATAGAGAAACGATGTAATGATACGACATCTACCGAGTAAAGCAGTGGGTTTTTTTCAACTGGAGTTTCACCAAAATGGGGTTCTGCTGCAAATTGCCTGCAATTAGCTTAAATATAAAAATCTACAAAACGCCAACTGAATTAAAAGGAGGAGCAGCGAATTTTGCTCGAATTTTTCCATAGCCTTAGTCATTCTTGCCAGGCACAACATTTAAAGCTACTTTGGCTATAGCGCCCTTGATCTGCTTGTCATGGATGCGTCGTTAAATAAACTTATTGCACACACAGTCTAAAATGTAAATTATTATTCGTAGTTATTAGACATAATCTCGAGATTTCTACAGCGCCCAGAGTGGAGTGGCGAGAACCATGCAGCTATCTCACACCAGTTCAGTTTCGAATGGACTGGCCCATTTCTTTTCTATACACATCTATCAATCTCTGAATCGTCTTGAAATTACGGATTATGAATTTATGACCTGGCACCAACGAAAAGAAGCTTGGCCACTTAGGCTAGGCCTATAGCGCCTTGATCTGCGTTACGGCGCTTTAGAAATCGTCCGTTTAATAGTAATAATAATAGGCCTATATTCTTAGTAATTTTAGTTAGTCGCGCTTACCGGGTATGAGCCGGCCACATTACTTCCTCTCGTTAATACCAACGCCGAAACTGATAAACGAGCTCTTATTTTTGACTGATTCGTAGGCCTAGGCCCACTCGGATTGGGAATTGTGACGCTCGCATATAATCATTCTTCGCTCACTGGATTTTCGTTAGTTAGGTAGGCCTACAATGTACGGGAAAATCTCTAAGTTTTAAATTATAGGTTCCTATGCTCGCTCAAATGCTCCACGTTTTTATCCTTAGCAATTCTCTCCATGACATTAGGTAGGCCCTACCCGCAATACCGGTAAATTGACTGGTCTGAAGAAATGGGGTTCGTTTCGGTTTTCCTATTAAAGCAATGGAAAACAACATCGTTCCATTCCAGTTGCATATATATTATATATATATAAATATATATATATATATATATATATAGCTGAAGTACCCGGTTGCGCCCGGGTTGTCCTTACAATTCTTTATGTATTGAACATTGCTTGCCCAATACCCATGCTCGCCTATAATGAGGCATTTACAATATGTGAAAATGAATGGCCACTTTTGGTAGGCATTTGCACATTTAGAAAATGCCTCCTTATAGCCTACGCGAGCATGGGGAAGGGTAACATTTTGGAATCGCGAACCCCGCTATGTGTTTTTCTCGGCTGCTAAAATGTATTCGTGCAACATTAAATGTTGCACGAATTAAAATATTTTTGAGCAATGGCTCGAGTTGATTAAAAGTTTTTGTGGATCATACATAGTTACATACATATACTTATATATATATTATATATATATATTTATATTATATATATAGTGTATATGATATGTATATATTATCTATATATATATATATATAAGATCTTGGCTTTGCCATCCAAATTCTACCTTCAATTCATTTAAGACATTAGGATGCAGTTCATCTATTTCTTAACTTCTGTCATATTTAACCTTGTCAGCCAGTTGTCAGCTGTTCAACACCATTAATTTTTTCTAATGTTAGGGCCCATCCATATAAAATCGGATTTACAGACAACCAATTAACTAGGTTAATATTATAGTACCTGAGAGATAGTAATATTATGATCATAATACCTTGGGGCATAAAAATACTACTACTACTACTACTACTACTACTACTACTACTACTACTACTACTACTACTACTACTACTACTACTACTACTACTACTACTACTACTACTACTACTACTACTACTACTACTACTACTACTACTACTACTACTACTACTACTACTACTACTACTACTACTACTACTACTACTACTACTACTACTACTACTTCCCCTACTACTACTACTACTTCCCCTACTACTACTACTACTACTACTACTACTACTACTACTACTACTACTACTACTACTACTACTACTACTACTACTACTACTACTACTACTCCACCTACTCCTGAATTGGGGGCGCCCAGTCTCTGATCACACTGCGTTGTTGTCAGTTTGAAAATAGAAAATAAACGAAAATTATTGCTATTGCTAAGCTATTCTAATTCTAGAGATAGGAAAGGCAAAAATAATGGATAATAGCATTGAATAGAGTACGATTATTTGACAGAGGCTGAGTTTGAATTATTTTACATTTCGATGTAGTGGCAGTAGTCTCAGACTCTCAGTTTTACAAAACTGTGTGATAACAAAGATCATTGGCATCGCCCTCCTCCATTAACCAAAGGTGGTACTGGCACTCCCAGAGTACGAGCAGCGAAGGAGTTCAAAAGTTCACTTGTCGATGTTGACCTTTGGGTGGCTATAAATCTCACTGCACGCGGTGCAATTTAGTTGGTCACTGTTCATTCAATCGTCGTTTGACGTGGTTGTACGAACGACAGAGAAGGAGAATCTTTAGCGCAGAATTGGAGTTTTAGGAAAGGATGGGAGGTCGACTGCTGCTACTGAGCACCGCTACTTCTGCCGATCAAGCTGCCGTACTTCTGCCGATCAAGCTGCCGATGGTGTTAGAGCAACGTAGTCTGCGGCTTAGTTGTCGGTTAGGGCACGCGAACGGATAGAAACAGATTTTACGGTGCATTACCACGTGCGCTAGACGACACACCGTCGGTTCCTCTTGGAACGAAATAGTCGTCATCCGGTAAGGACGCGTTCCATGATTTTACGACGTCGTCGACTGCCGACCGATGATTGAAACGCGGACACATAGGGAGCGATAGGTAGAGGTAGGGATAGGCAGGGAGAGATAGGTTGGACAGGAAAACGAGGGAGCGTGTTTGGGATTTAGTAGGACTATGGATGACGGGATTGACGGAGAGGCGTGAACGCGACAGACAATGTGGTCCAGTCCCCTTGGCTGATGAATGCCGACCTCGTGGAAATTATTACAATGAAATGGGCTGAAATAAAACAAGATACCGCTCCACTTGGTTGGAGAAACACGCAGGACCAAAGCCACTCGGAGAGAGAGAATCAATGAAACGACAGAACTGCGTTGTCGTTGGTCGCTGTAAACCGCTTCAGTTCGCCTGAATGCAACGCCCAAGGAATTCACGGCACGAGGCTTAAACGTTTTATCTTGCCATTAGCATAATTCATTAACGCGATTGTCGTCGGTTTGCTACCTCTGTGCGTGATGACGCTGCCATCATGTTATATCGGGGGCTGAATCATCAAATGTATGGTACGATTTGGTTTCTAGTGTCGTGTTCAATGTAATATATTGATTGATTTTCTGTTGCTTTGATCATACAATTTATTTTTGTTTTTATCTTTTCGGCTTTATGATGTAGAAAGCTAATTGTACATATCTGCAGGGTGTGTCAATAAAAATGTCCCACTGGAAGAAATGCTGTTTCACTTCAACCAATTGAGATTTTTATAGATATTTCAGGTTTTACGAAGGAAAGCTTTTGCAATAATCTCAAAAATTTTGCTAGCATATTTCTTTGCTTACAAATTTACAGAGCTGTTTAAATATTCTGTTAAGCATTTTCAAAACTATACTGATAAGTAGTGGACAGTCACTTGCAATTTTCAATGTTATATAACAACACCTTTCATTTAGGAATTCAAATTTTTTAGCAGTTTATTTAAACCCTGTTCAAATTGTCTATCCCCAGCTTTCACACCAGCTGAAAGTCTTTCTGTTCAGCTCAGTATTGGCATTGTTGATTGAGTCCTGTGGCAACTGGTCCCATGTTTACTGCAAGACTTTCTTCAACCCATCAATGTTGACAGGACTATCAATTGTCGAAGGTTTTGTAACTGAAGAAAAGCACTTTACTAGTACCCCCTCCTGTTAATTGTCAACCCATAATTCAGAGCATTGCAGGCATTGCTGTACCACTTTCAGACACTATCAAAACACTTGAGGTGACCCTGCTCAGTAAGCTGACAGCACATAACATATATGGTGTATATTGTGTTTCTGTCACCGCATGGCAATGTGTAGCATCAGGTCCCTCTGAGTAAAGTTCTGTCGCAAATGTCTCCTCGCAAATGTCTTGTCTCGCCTTGATTATGCTAACTCTCGGACCTTCGACTCAAAAGGCTGTACTACATCCAAAACTCCTTAGTTCGCATAGTGTTGTGTTTCCCACTACGAACATGCTCGGGATTCAGTCCTACTCCAGCAGCTTATTGACTTCCTGTTGAATTGAAAATAAAATTTTAATAGGCTTGTTTAACCTACAGAGCCCTCATCACCAGCATACCTCCTGTCTTCAAGCACTACTACCTCCTTACATCCAACCTAACTGCCGGCAAACATGTATACAGTTTCTGTTTAGCTGAGCCACAACAATAAAAGTCCCATGCCACTGCTCCAAAGGATTGCAATCAACTGCCACTCTCACTTCATAGCTCAGATTCACTTCTTTCAAAAGGCAGTTTGGAACTGGCTATTTATTTTAGTTTTTAGGACTCAGTCAACAAGGTCATACTGAGCTTTAAAAAGACTTTGTGTTTGTGTGAAAGCTGGGGATGGCATTTCGAACATGCTTTGAGATAAACTGTTTAACAGATAGATGTGTGAATGTTAATGAATTGTGATTTTTTTATTCAACATTGAAAAATTCAAGTAACTCTCCATTCTTCTGTGTAAATATGAAAATCGGGAATGGAGTTTTTAGGCAGATGTAAGTTTTGAAGCAATAAAATTTATTAGTTAATTTTTGAGTATTTATTGAAAAATCTGCCCACTATAAAGTCTGACATTTTGGTAAAAATACTCAACTGGTTGATGAGAAATTGCATTTTGTCTGGCTGGAAATTTTTTATTGAGTCACCCCATAGATATATAACATGGGTGCCTTAAAATTCCTCCTGAAAATTCTGCTTATGCCAGCATAAAATGGTCTTGGGACTTAGATCACTAGCTGGCCTTCAGGCTTCAGAACATTGATATTGCACTTGGATTTATTGAAAATCTATGCTATTATCAGTATAAGGCATTTAACAGCCATTTAGTTGATATGGGAGCCCTCATCATTGTCGTTTTCCATTGTATTCCAATCTTGTAATTGTTATCATTGACTTTCGTGTCTGAGGTGTAAATCTATATTCAACGACTGTGTATTTCGGAATTTTAAGCAACTGATGTCAGCCTCAAGGGATTCGAACTAACCACTTCTCCTCTCATCCACAGAAACAAGACTAGGTGCAAGTTGCTCTATCTGCAGAGATATGAGATCAGGCAAAGTGAATTTCTTTTTTGCTAAAGGGATGGTAGGGAAGAAAACAGGAACTTTATTTATCTTAGAGGAAATCATTGTTTTCATTGTTGGACCAGGATGTGGCTGAATGGCAAGCCGTGTCCCACATAGCCCAGTTAGACGTGATATGGGAGCCAGGGTATCGCACACCAACCACACAGGAAACTGTTGTTTGAGGTGGTCCATTATTTTATTTATCCATTGCACACAGTTTCCGTTTCTCTGTCCGATGGTTCATCATTGGATTCAATACAGACGTTGACTGTGATCAGTTACAGCTTGGAAAAGAGACCTAATCAGTCAGTGCCTACAAGAATGTCGGTTCACGAAGTCAGATAAGAATGATTGTATTGGGTCTGATCGAATATCTAAGTCAGAGAAGAATGATTGTATTGAGTCTGATCGAATGAGTCCATTGATGCCAATTTTTTTTACAGTGTACAGTATTCATCAATGGTGAGCCCTTGGTCTCTTGCTTATAGTCAGGAACAGATGCTCACTCAATCTGACGATGACTATGAAATCTCACTGAATAGGAAAAACAGATGGATTGAAATAGATCCTACATAGTCTCAGAATGGAAGAACTAGACATATGCCTGCATGGATTTATATATGTATTTATGTATATATGTGTCATATTATCTTAATGCACCTTAAGATGAAGAAAAAGAAGGAGAAGAACAGTTAGATTCCTGAGAGGCTGAAGCTGTAAGTATGAAGTGTTTGCATACTCTGTTTCTAGGCATACAAAGGCAGGTGGCCAACTCTTCCCTTGCCACGAAATCTTCCAACTGACAGCACTTACATATAATCAAAACTCAGCCCATAATTGAAGAAGTAGATGTATGTAAGCGGTCATTCAGGTCGATCGCTGCATCAGCCTACTGGTGGGGCACCAAAACACCTCTGGGGGGGGGGGGACTCTAATTGATATTGAAATTGATAATGAATTAGATAAGTAAGGCTGCAATTGTAGGAATATGATCTTTTAATACCATTGTTTCGTGATGTGTTGTATTGGCTTTGGGTAAATTACCGAATAGAACACAGACTTGTCCTACTGATGTATAAGTCCCAGCATAGTGCGTCCATGGGGGGTAACTTGCAGCTTGTTGGGTTAGTGTATCGTCGACTGAGCAGGACCTTCTCTGAGCTCTGAAGCAACTTTGGCTGATCTGCAGGTGCAGACACCAAGAATGACTTTGGTGATCATGCTATTTCATACTGTGATATAATCATCACTTGGGGTCTTTTTATTTATTTCCTTTGCAGTTGTACAGCTGAAGCTGAAAGTATGCTGATTGAGTTTGCAGCTTAGTTAACACCTTAACAACAAGATGCATTGGTTTCCCAGTTGCTTTGGTATACTCTCATCCTCAAAGGGTTAATGTTTGCCTTTTAATGAAGTCCTATGAAGAGGATGGGCAGCCATTTTCCTGACTACCTGATCTGCCAACTGATACCATTTCTTGATCAGTTTTTTGTTTATATAGATGTATTAAGGTGGCTGTGAATCGGGAGTGCCACCGTGGCTGCACGATCTTTTCCAATAGACTTCTCTGCCTCCAACCCTGCAGGCAGCCCTCCATTTGTGGTTCCCACTGGGCCCCTTCCTTCTGCCCTGTCACTTGATCTGTGCCCTCCGTCATTGTTGGTCATTGTTTGTCCTTTGAAGTCCATTTGGCTTTCATGGGAGGGTCATGTTGTCCCTCTGTCACCCTCTGTCAATCTGTCGCAGTTATGGACCCTTCAGTGTAAACACCGCTGTCCATTGTGGTCGCCATGATTGTCATTTGCTTCTGGTCCAGCGCCAGCAACGGCAGCATCTCTTGGTGGAATATGCAAACAGTCTCCCTGCTCTGTCCTTATGGTTTGTGACTCTGCATCTATCTAAAAGAATTCTCATTTCCAATGGAGGATTTGCAATGATTTCTAATGGAAGACCTAATTTTCCCTCCTGCAATTCTACAGTGAACTGGTGGTTGAAATTGAACAGAGTTTTCTCTCATTTTTTGCTATATTGCCCATTTTTATCTATTTGACAGATGTGTCTAGCATCAGCTTTGTATTATGAAACCTCTCACAAGAGCACAACTCACCCAGTGACCCTTGTGTCTAATAAGAAATTGCAATGACCCTTGTACCTAATAAGAAATTGCAATGACCCTTGTACCTAATAAGAAATTGCAATGACCCTTGTACCTAATAAGAAATTGCAATGACCCTTGTACCTAATAAGAAATTGCAATGACCCTTGTACCTAATAAGAAATTGCAATGACCCTTGTACCTAATAAGAAATTGCAAGGACCCTTGTACCTAATAAGAAATTGCAATGACCCTTGTACCTAATAAGAAATTGCAATGACCCTTGTACCTAATAAGAAATTGCAATGACCCTTGTACCTAATAAGAAATTGCAATGACCCTTGTACCTAATAAGAAATTGCAAGGACCCTTGTACCTAAGAAGAAATTGCAATGACCATTGTAACTAATAAGAAATTGCAATGACCATTGTAACTAATACAAAATTGCAGTGACGCTTGTACCTTGTAAGAAATTGCAGTTTATGTTGTTGTTATAAAGCTCTTTCAGATTCCTGAAACTGAATATAAGACTCAGTGTTGCTAGCTGCAGCCCAACTTAATTTTTGTAAATAGCAACATCATTAACTGAACTGCTCTGAGTAGTGCTATATAAATTGGACAATAAAATACAAAACAATATCTATACAACAAGAAATTAAATATTATTCAGAAGTAATAATTAATTGGCTACTTTGATGATGATTCAATACTTTTATTCAATAGTTGCATGATGTAAACAGCAGTGGTAGTAAGAGATCAACAAAGAATGATTGAATCAGAAGCCATCCTAATATTTGCTTTATGGCCAGGGTTGTTAACTGTACAAGAACAGGTTCACATTGGTGTCTTCTGTGTATAAAATTGTCAAATAACAGCCATGCAGTAACAGTAAGGCCTTTTGATAAACATGTAGTAAGGTAATGAGACTGACTGCATTTGATGCTATCAGTTTATGACCCTCCTCTTCTTTCTTCTCAAGGGTTTTACTATTATACTGGACCGATATATGTCTCCTCTTTTCTCATGTTATACTTGTGAGAATTTTGGCTTGTTAAATGTAGTCACACCTACAGAAGCAGCTTTATTACGTATAACCATTGAAATTTATGGTACCTTTGCTCTAGGCTGGATAGGTCTGTGCTTTTATGTGTTTTCCTAACAAGCAGCTAATCTGTGTTGGGTGTCAGTTGGTATAGGGTAGTTTTTATTGGTAATTGGGATTAGGTAATTTGTGCTGATGCTGGTGTTTGTTTGTCTATCTGGCTGAATCTCTGCATGGTTGGCTATCTGCCTGCCTCACATCATCCTCCTTATTTTGCCATTTTTAATTTTTTATGCTTCACTCTACCTAACAGAAATGTTTCTGCTGTCTCTTTGTCTGTCTGTCTGTTGCTGTTTCTGACTGTCCTGTTTGGCTGATTGTCATCCATTTCATCCTCCATAATTTTTAGGTCTGATGAACAGGGAGGGATTGATGTTTTTTTTGATATTTTACCTCACATGGGTCTGTGCTTATGATCCTGGGAAAGAACCGTTGCACTGGATAGGAACACTGGAACAGCCATTGTAAGTGTGCCTATAGTTAGTGACAGTGTTAATAGTAATAGGTTGGCTTTCCGATAACCTGTACAGAGTATTTTCATGGAGTTATGAAAATTGCCTGCTTGTCCAAATTGATGGAATGTGGATTGGACAGGGAAAGGAATATCATAGGAACTCACAGGAACAAGTCATAATGGGAGTGTTGGACATAAGCTCACAGGAAAAAACTCTCCCTGGACAAAATCGACCCACCCACTCAGGTCCCTCCCTGTGTTAGGTCCTCTTTGTAGGATCTTGCATCCAATCATACAAACCTCTTCAAGGCCCAAGGCCTTTATGTATGGGCTTCATGCTCAACAGACAATTTGGCATAATTGGGACTTTGTTGTGCCATGGATCTCCCAAACAGCAGAGAGAAACACCACTGGAACCCTTCCAGGGATTCATTAAAGCCACATGTGTTGGATGCTTAATTGTTCTCACTGAGCCGTTGACATATGTAGGATCAAAGTAGTGCTTGTATCCAATTGTGAGCTTTTAGACCACCACGATTAAGCATCTGTCATATATTCCACCTGTGATTCTGAAAGATTCATTCGATGTATCCTCAGGCATTGTGGAACATACACACCGCAATCCTAACAGGAAATGCTTGCACAAATAATTTGTTTGAATCTTGGAACAATGTATTTGCGAGCTTGATTGGCCATTGTCACCCTTCAGTGTGGGTGCTTATTGGAGAACTGGAGGAGGATGAGTGTTTACTGTTTTTGGTGAGCACAGTGATTGTCCTGGAGGATGCTGAAGGGGCCAGCCTCTCAGGAAGCGGGTCGAGTGCAGCACCAGGCATCTACAGGAATGTTTGTTGCAGCTGTGCTAAGATCAGAGAGCTGGAAGAGAATCCATAGAGGAAACTGTGAGGGTGCCTGGCCACAGCATTTGCTTCTAGACAATTTTTATTCGTTTTTCTTATATTATTATTATGCAAGGATAATTGATTCTCATTATATTTTAAGTTATAATCATGTTATATATTATTATTTGGCGTGAATAGTTTGGCAGTTGAATTAGGGTGTTGGAGGGTAGCCGATGTCATATTCTGGGGCTTTTGTCCGTGCTTGGGGCTTCTGTCTGGAGGCTAATGTCCATCTACTCCATAAGCACCACTGATGACTCATTTCAGTTTACTATGAATTGTTTTGCTAATGATGTATTTTTACTTGTTAACTGTGACATTTAACATAATTAAGGCCAGTGCAGATTAGAAATTTTGAAGGAGTGCTATATAAATGTTTGATTATATTACATACATGAATGCAGTCATTTGTAACTCAATGTCATCATTCAAATCAAATCAAAGAAAAACAGTTTTTTTTACCTTCTTTATTTGTAGCTGTTGCTGCTGACAAGTATTTGAAATTTACAATTGAGTATATTTTCTGTGTAATGTGTATACGTATTTAAATTTTTCTACCGGTACACAGTATTGTTGCGCATAGAAAACCGAGTATTTATTTGAATGTTTTTACCGTAAGACTTCATGGCATTTCTGCCAATAAACAAAGTTTCAGTAGTCTCTAGATTTGATTATTGTGCTAATTCAGACAGTTTTAACAAATCGCTGCAACTGTCCTAGTTTGTAGGGGTTGAGTCATAGACAGTCATAGCATGCATGGGTTGAGTCATAGCATGCATGGGTTGAGTCATAGCGTGCATGGGTTGAGTTGACTGGTCCTTGAATCAGTGATTGAGGTGGGGGGGGCTGTGGACATGAAAATAGGCTTGCTAATTGAATGATGCTGATGATGCCATTGTATAAGCTTGTATACTTTGTCAAAAGTCTGTCAATATGTATATGATTGCTAATTGAAATGTTTGTATTTTGAGGTATGAGAGGTTAATGCATACCACACGTATAATGATATACATATTGACTGACTTTTGACAAAGTATACAAGCTTATAGATGGCATCATCATCATTTTCATCAGTTCTTGAAGCCAAACATTTGACAGCTGCTTTCCAAATAAATGATGTCTATTGTCCTTGGTAATTTATCAAGTCCATTGTTCTCCCTCTGTTAATCCAAGTGATGTTATGTTCTCATTTATATTATCTATCCAGAGTAATCTTAGTATCCCTTTGTTTCTTTTCCTTCAAATCTTGCATGCTGTACAATGTTTGGGATTTGGTCAACTGGCATTCTTTCTAAATGTCCAAATGACCAGAGTCTTCATTGAACACCTTTGTCTAGCAGAGTTGTTTGGATACCTGAAATGTGACCTATGCAGTGGTTAAATTCAGCTGGATCTGAGATCCGGCACCCACCGCCTGAATGATGAGATCTGCCACCTTGAGAAGGTGATCACGTTACCTAAATTTATTTGTTGATTGCAGTAATTGATTGCAGATACAGTTTTGCATACATTTTATGTGTTTTCCAAATAGCAAATAGTGGGTATCATTGGTAGATTCTCTGGATTGGCCTAGGTTTTGGATTCGCAAAACTCTGGTGATCTGTCTCCTCAGATTGATGAATTTGACTGATCTTTTGTGATCATTTATTATTTTCTATAGTCTTGAGAATTCTATTCTCATCCTGTTTTTGCATTATTCAGCATTCCAGAATGTATACATAAAAGAATGGAGTGTATCATTGTTTTCTAGATCTATGTCTGAGTTTTCTTCATAATTTCTATTCTTCTCTATATCCTGTTCATTCTTCTAACTGCTGGTGAGATGCGTCCAATTCTTCTTTGTATATTTTCGCTACTGCCATCTGTCGTTATTAGCTCTTCCAGATTGGTGAATTGTTTTACTTGATCAACTATTTCTCTTTGGATGATGATGATTGTCATTGGTATCTCTTTGGTCTTTTAACTAACCATTGTTTTTGGTCTTTTCAATAACTATTTTTTGAAGTTTTTCTTCATTGGCCATTAGGCCAAATTGTTTACTTTGTCTATCCATGTCATAATATCCTAGTTCTGGTCTGCTTTTGGTGCCAATCAATCTGTTGTCTGCTTCTTGCAAACGTCCACTTTACTGTGTGACTATAAGCCACAATGCTCTGTTCGGCCAACAGTGGGATTTCTGAGTGTCTGCTGTTTGTAGCCATTAGGCTTAAAAGTGTATAATGTAAAACATGTGTGAATTTTTTGTGAAATGTATTTTAGCAGTAAAGATGTCTGTGAGAGGGATGCGCTTTGATCTCTTTGATGGCGAGGTTGTAGGGTGTTAGCTGGATGGACGGATGGAGATAGCTGGTTGAATGGATAGATACATGCATTCCAGTATTAATTTGGTTGTTTGTTAAGCATTAGTCACAGCAGTCGGTAAGTAAGTAGTGGCAGATGCCTGGCCTATGGATTTCAGTTGTTCTAAGCTTCTGTTCTTCACCCTCCCATGTCTCCCAGAATGCATGCTGGGAGAGTGCACGTTCATTTCACACTCAGTCACTCTTGCAGCTGCTCCTACTTTGATGAGGACCACTTCCTACTCATTTTCCTCCTCCTCCTAACCCTTTCCATGTTCCTGTTTGTCTTCCTTCTGCTCATACTGATTTATATATCAGCCTCCAAGGATTCCTTTACATGCAGCTGTTTTACCATTTGTCTCGCCAGTTGTGTTACCTGTAGCAAAGCTGATGAGCTGTGAAACCATGAAATCTGTTATATTGAGAAGCAATGCACCAGTTTCTTCTTTACGGTTAGACTTTGTATTCTTCAAAAGGTGATTTGATTTGGAAAATCTGTCAAGAGATATTATAGAGCTGTCGAATGTTGTGTCTTTTTCTTATCTGCTATGCCTCAATTAAGGTGCATGTGTATGGGAGAGGAGGGGGGGGTCTTAATTCAGCCGAGTGCTGTCATTTGTTGTGGGAACTAGTATGGCTGTCAGAGGCTAATGACTCTGTTTCTATTTTGGTCACAAAAGGGGCTTATGATAATTTCCTTGCCCTTCTACCAGAATGGGACTCAGTAGGGGTGGGAGACGATGTCTTTCTTAATGAGAAGCAGAACTGTGAGTGAACCTGGGATGGGGTAGGAATGGGATACTGGCATTTTCAACCCATATGTGGTTGAATTTCTTTGCCATCAGGATTGACCTTCAGTTTCCTCATTCTTAGCCAGCGCTTGCCTCTGTCTTTCAAGTCAGAAGTAAGCAAAAAGGAATAACATGGTGCAGCATGACCTGAAAAAGGAAGTTGGATGCAAAGAAGTTATTGTGGATGATGTGGAAGCTACTGAAGTACTCCATAAATATTTAAGATTGGTGTTTACTTTGGAAGAATTAGGAAAAATCCCAGAGTCTAAACAATATGTTTGAGACAAGCTTGAGAAGGTATTGGCACAGATAATGTTTACTAAGGAAAATTTGGTGGAACAACCAAAGAGGATAAAACTAACAATGAGTCCATTCATCGATGTACTGCATCCAAAATGTTTACATTATGTGAGGGAAAAAATTGTGTTTCATGCAGTATGAATGGAATAGTGCGTACAAGACACACAGATGCATTCACAATCACTTTGTATTTGACAATTGGAAATGTAACCATCAGGTTTGCTTTTGGTCAAGACTTGTTACTAATTTTTTCATAATAGTCTGTATCTAGTTGAGATGATTGGCCTATTATTGTCTGCAAAGACCGAACTCTACAGAGTCTCTACTTACTTACAAAGATTCCTGATAATCTTCATTAGCAAGAGACCCTCACTTTAGAACAGCAGTGCCTACGATGATGATAAATTGGCTCAATGTTAGTACAGGAAAACTATGCAATATTAGGAACAGAACTGTTTTAGGCTCTAACTTAATATACAGCCCTCTATAGGAGGGAACTAACAGCATAAAACTGTACATAAGCCTATTATTCATTAAATATTTATTTATTAATCAAGTTTGTAATGCGCACAAGGTCACCCAAATGATTGTAGTTAAAACTAACAGATCTTGTACAGCATGTAGAAGAATAAATGGTTAAGTTTTTGAGTTCAGTTGTATTTTTTTATCTTCGTTACTCTTTGCTAGCTTTTCTTGAATGGCAGGGCTGTGAATGAAGTCATATATATGCAAATCTGCACTGTACTAAAATGCTGCATAGTTTGTATATGGGCCAGTTTCTTGTCTATCCATGTCTGTGGTTAAAGCTGCAGTGACTTTAAATCTGTCATTTGATTGAAGGTGGCAGTTGATTCAAGCAGAATCAGCTGCCAGTTTCAATTCATTTTAACAAATCCCCTTTCTGCATGCATTGACTCCGGGAGTCTTGACTTGCTACTGAGACGATATGTGAAGTCATGGATTATTTGAAATGCTTCAGTCATGCTGTGCCTTCTGTTAGTTTCAGTAGAGAGCAGTTCAGTTGCTTGAGCACCTCTCCTGTTACTGGAAGCAGTCTGGAAAGGGACTGTAGGTGAAAGCTATTCATCCAATTGGTTGACTTCCTTTCAGCTCTTTTGTGATTATGTGAAGTGACAGAGTCTGCAATTCAACCAAAAGAAAGGGTGTAACCAATAGTCCTTCTTATCTAATTCTGGAATTTGTGTTTCATTAGCAATTTAGAGTTATGTGCCTAAGTCTTGGCTCCAGTGGTGGGTGGGTGGGGATTTGGGGAGGATCTCTGGGGAGAACTTTCAAAGAATATTTGGGGTGCTTGACTAATTGTATTTGAGTTCTTTGGGTGTTAGGGGAGAATAAGCGGATATAGGTGACTGTTTGCAGGGGTATTTGAATTTTAGTGGAGGGGAAATAGGGAGAGAGGGCAGTTATAAATGAAGTTAAAGTATGTGGCATTGTTGGTGTCAGGTGATTCCCCTGAGGGGTTGAATGAGTTGGGTCTAGGTGTGGGTGTGGTTGGGCAGGTTTGGTACCTTCTACCTATCAACTATGTCCCTTCTTCCCAGGTGGGCAAGTGTCTGGGGGACTTTCATTTGTGGTTTGTAAAAGTGCCAGAATGTTGCAGCTCCTGATAGGATTAATTTTAAGCTAGAATTCACATGAAACTAGAATTCATATTGCAGTCTAGTTTGCGCTTTTCAGCTCAATGTCATATGAAACTAAAATTAATATGATACTAGGATTCGTGTGAGACTAGAATTCGTATTTGTAGGTCTAGTTGACGCTTTTCAGCTCAATGTCATATGAGGCTAAAATTAAATTAATATGAAACTAGAATTCATATGAAACTAGTATTAATATTGAACTAGAATTCATGTGAAACTAGAATTAATTTGGAACTAAAATTTATATGAAACTGGTATTAATATTGAACTAGAATTCATGTGAAACTAGAATTAAATTGGAACTAAAATTTATATGAAACTAGAATTAATTTGGAACTAAAATTTATATGAAACTAGTATTAATATTGAGCTAGAATTCATGTGAAACTAGAATTAATTTGGAACTAAAATTCATGTAAAACCAGAATTAATTTGGAACTAAAATTCATGTGAAACTAGAATCCAGCTGAAACATTAAATGTTGAAGAGAAAAATGTCTAACCTGCTGCTTCATGCAGTTTTGTGTTACAGAGCAGAGTGCTATAGTGAATAAAATAAATTGGCAACATGGCTGTGTCTGTTTTATGTTTTGGCTGTATACGCCTGTGTGTGTGTCGTTCTGTACATGTTCTATAGTACGTTGGTTGAGTGCACAATTGAGTATGTGATTTGTTCTGTGTTGCTGTCAAAGTTTTCTTTCCTCTCTCTGCCTGTCTGTCTTTCGAAAAATCATCGTTTGTTATCATATCTGTTGAGTATAGTAAGCAAGTAAGATTAATATCTGCATGAATTACGGATCTTCAGTACAACTGTTGAATGAGGTGATGATAATCTTTGCACTGCCGCTGATGACATGCAGTCTGTTGAGGATCCTGCTGAATGCCTCTCACACCGAATTGATATGAACTTTGCCACTTGGAAGCTGAGGCAGGAGCCAAGATGGCTACCGGTCTTGCACGGTTTGACCGAGATTTACTAGTGGCTGATGATGAAGTAGCCTGGTTCCTGGAAAATGGATCTTAAATGGTGTTGGAAGGACGGGGACTCTGGACTCTAGGATGATGTGAATGTGGTGAATTTTAATGGTCTTAGTGAGTGTCAGGTCGTTGGGCGTTTGACAGCGAAAGTGTCAAGCACCAGACAGGCTTTCCAATTGTGGTTTGTAGACAGTCCCACTGTAGATGAATGACTCCTGAAGGCTAAAGAAGGCAGGCGTTGTCATCCACCGCGCGTCCTGTCCTGCCTTATGTCTCTTGCTATATATATATATATGGTGGAGTTGTTGAAGTCGAGATCAGTTACTGCAGCCCCTTGTAATTGTGCTTGACGTCTGCTATCTCTGGTGTGTCTTTCTTCTGCCTTGGCCACCTAGTGAGGGTACTCGGGTAGGGGGTGGAGGGAAGGTGCCATGTGATATGGGGGTCTCTGGGTCTAGCAACCTACTACCTGAAAGCACGTCCACACTCCCCAATAATACACTCAGTCTTATCAGACCTTTCTGCAATGATTTGTATAACAGCAGCTACCTAGCTCATGTTATTAATATGGTTCAGGGATAATACTTCATATCTTTTATTTTAATTTAGCTTCTACAAATTTATTGGCCTTAATATAAATTTGGAATTTCTGTTTTTGAATCCACACTTGAAGGTATCATCTTTTATGGGATATAAATAAATAATATACTGAGGCTTATAGAATAAAATAATTGAGTTTGCAGGTTCTGCTTTTTATTGTTATATTACAGCATAAGATTTGTTCAGTGGTCATGCATTGAGCTGCTCTATCGGATAGAAACTCCTAAGACCCTCTGTCAATGGTTTATCCCACACAGATGTGTAATCTGTCTTGTGGAAAGCTCCAAAGATAGATTCAATGTTCTTGAATGAAATGAAGAAGGAGACAGATGCAATGACTGATGGACGAGATTATCATTTCAGTCTTTCTCTGCCTCTCTTGAGTGCAGCCAGTGTAGTGACAAGTCAGTTTTTCTTTGTCACCTACCTGTGAAGTCCCTTGCTCTGTCCTTCGTTGTGTCCGTTTCCTCCTCTTTCCCTGTGCCCTGCCATGCCTGCCACTGCCCTTGGCATCTGACAGGGTAGGCTGGCATCAGGTATTCAGCATTTCTAATGTTCACTTGGTGTGTGGTAAATGGACATTGGTTGGTGTTGCCTAACAAAGGGAATGGCATCTTCCTTCCTTCCTCCCTTTCTTTGGCTCAATTGTTGGGACATTTGTACCAGTGTGATAATCACTACCCATCCAGTCCTTCCTCCTCAGATGGCCCAGTGCCCTTCCTTCTGCCTGTCTGGATAGTAGGCAGCTAATGTTGAGGAGTAGAGAACACAGAAGCAGAGGGAGATGGTTGGGGGGGGGGAGTAGGTGGAGCCATGGTGTGGAGGAAAGGGGAAGGTGGCAAGATCAGCCCTGCACCTGTTATTCTTTCTTTTGAGACAATTAGCCAGATGGTGAAATTGGGAGACAGAGGGAGATGTTTGGCCGGCCTGGATTCCTCTGCCAACAATCCCTTCCTGCCAACAGTCACACTTTTAGTGCTTAATGCTGTCAAAATCTTTGTTTCCAGAACATGTGAAATTTCCATATCTAGTCGATTCGATTCCATGGTCTCCCTTAATTAGAGGTTGAGGTACAAGGGCAGTATTTGCACCAAGTAAATGGAATAATTTCGTTTTAGCCAGTTAAATTGACCAGCATTATCGTTTAGGTTGGAACGGGAGAGGTGTGCAATGGAAATGAAATTATTAGCATTTGTGGCAGAATTGCTTTCTAAATATTATTTTGGATGCATTAGTCTGATTTACTCATTTCAAAGGCATCCGAGCAACGGTTTGCTCGAAGAAAGTAAGGAAGTTCTTTTGGAGGAGACAGACTGAATTGGCTGTGTTCAGTTGACCCATTAAAATTCGGTTGACCCATTAAAATTCAGTGCTGATGACCATGACAAGATGATGGTCATTGTGGCTTCTCATAAAGAAATTGGTCCGAGATGGTGATGTTGATAGTAATGACAATGCTGGAACAGTAATTGTTGATGAGTGTTGCTGTCATACGCACACACGAAATGTTGCACTCTACAACAAGTGATCCAATCAAATGGTTGAGTGGTAGGAGGAGGAGGAGGAGGAGGAGGAGGGGGTGAATACAGTTGGGTGGGTGTAGCCTGGGTTGAATTGATACAAAGTAGTCGGCAGACACGAATTGATGCATTTTCATCAATTATGCGCTGAACTAAATGAACCTATGCCAGAGACCAAGTCTTTTTGCCTGCGCTCCCTCTGTTCTGTGCCTGTGTCGTAAAGAGAGAGAGAGTCGTACGTTGAGTCGCGGCCACCAACCGTTGGAAGCGGAATTCGTTAACCGGGACATCCGGACCTGGAGAAGCCCGGATGTAGTGCCGAGAAGAGGGAAGAGAAGGAAGATGAAGCAGAAGAGGAAGAGAAAAGAGATAAAGGGGAGTGAAAGGAGGTGGAGGAAATGGTTACTCACCTCCGAGACCCTGAAACCAATTTCCACTTTCATCCAGGGATGACGGATATGAATATTGGTTGTGCTAGTGGATGGTCCATGGTTGAGATGGAGTAGCGAGACCAGGAGCTGGAGACCAGTAGGGAGGAGGGGACCGATGAGTCATTCAGTTCTGTCTCCGTGGCTGCTGCCTCTGCATCTACTGCTGCTGCTGCTGCTGCTGTTGGACGCGCTGAGCATGACGCATTCGGCACAGTCCATCAGCACTGTCCATCAATGCAAAATGTGTTGCTGTGCTGATCGGTGTTTTCTTGGAAGTGCTTTGATAATTTAGCGCTGTTCAATTGCACTTGAGCATGTTCTACATGTTGCCTTCAGTGCCAAACCTCGTTGAGGTATCCGGATAGAGTCTTTCAGAAACCTCAGTTACTGCCTTTTAAAATAATGAACATCTTATACTTTAATATTATTTAAAGTATGTTTTTTTATTCAGTTATAAATCGTGTTGTTATTTGTTTTTTTTTATGATTTATTTTTTTGCCCTGGATATCTAAGCTATTTGTGATTTTTGTTTATAGTTGTTAACAGTCTTCTGTAGTATTTTTTGCTTGACTGTTCTAACAGCATCTGTAAATTAGTCAGAAATGAAACAGGTTCTGAGGTCTGTAACAATGAATGAGTTTTATGCTTCATGATTATATTTGAATATAAAGATGAGTTATTTTTATAAGGCTTCCTGGGAACATTAGTTTTTCTTAGACCAGAATATGTTTTCTATTTTGTGTGTGTTTATGTTTGTGCTGTGACAGTGGACTGGTTTGATATCAGGGGGGAGTTCCTTGGCTACTGTCTGTGCTGCTGCTGTTGCTGCCGCCTGCTGGATCCTCCCAGTCTCTCCCATATGGAACCTCATTTGTGTCTTTGTAGTCCACTTAAAATGTGTACCAAATAGATTGTCCTTTGTCCAAAAAGCCACAGCTTATTGTGAAGTTTCATGTTGGAAAATAATAAAACTTCTTCTTTAAGAATACATTTGTTTTCTAATCCTTTAGTCTGGTCTGCAATCCTGATCCAAGTCGGTGTTGTCACTGCCAAATAAATTGGGACTCTTTGTAATGACATCCTGAAGTAGTGCCATATAGATATTTATATCATTTCATCAGAGGAGATATGTTACCTATAGTTGATAATTCATTTTGAGAATTTATAATATACCTCCTCAAGAAATACTACTTAGAGGTGCTATATACCAACCCAGCCACATCACAAAAAATGTTTTTAAAGGTTTATGAAAAGTAATTATTATCATTATAATAATCCTTGTTTTGATTTCAAGCTGACAAACAATAGTATGCTTGCAAGTGCAGTGTGAATGAATGATGAATAGTTATCAAAGGAGTCAAATTCAACTGTATGCAGCCATGCAAGACCCCATCGCATTTTACATCTGATTTGATCAATCCAGTCAACCTTATGAAGCTGTGGGAATTGAACTTAGCTGCCAGAATTGAAGTTCCTCTGCTCTGCATGCCAATGTGTTCTAAAGGGAGGCCATGGAGTAATGGATAACGCTTCCATATAATGGTTAAAATTGTGAGTGTGTCAGTCGGCAACTTCTGATATATTGTTAGCTCAGAGTTTCTTCTGCACTTAAGAAGCCTGCCTATAGGATTTGGGGAAAGAGACTGGAGTGCAGTCAGAGCCTACCCAGGGGATATGGGAAAGAGACTGGAGTGCAGTCAGAGCCTTCCCCAGGGGATTTTGGGAAAGAGGCTCCATAAAAGATGACACTGCAGCAAATGAGTGTCCTGTAGAGAAAATGAAACCCTGGCATCATATAACTGTTTCTGACTGTGATCTGAATGTGGATAGCATGTCTGTGGTTCTGCTTCATTAAGACTGTGATGGATAGTATTCTAAATAGTGGAAGACTTGGTCATGGTAAGAAAGGCATCCATGGCCTCCTCCACCTGACTCCAGTATCACCAGTCATTGGGTGACCAATGGGAAGTGTCCATTTTTTCCTAATTTGGTCTAGACCTGATTGGTGTCATCTCTTATATCCAGCTGATCTGTTTTCCATCTTCCTCTACCCAAGGACTTACTCCAGCCTAATTTCTTCTCAGATCTCCAGTGATCCCTATCTCTGCTTATCAGCTCCATGGAGAGTTGAGTCCCTGTAATTAGTTACCTATAATGGAATTGAACTTGTTTCAAAAGGACAGATGAGGGAAGAGTATAAATTGAATGTGATTGGCCATCCCTTCTTGTCCAACCCTCTTCCTTGATTGGTGCACCATGATACTTCTTCTTTCCCCAGATGATGTTATCTTTATGCCTGTATCTGTTCTGAGAAGGGTTACTTCCTAATGACTTAGGCTATGGTTTGTTTGTTGATCCGGGTTTAAACTTTTGTTTGCTTGTTTTCAGGTCAGTGAAAGCCCTGTTTCGTTGCTTTTTTGCATAATTATTAGCTTGTCAGTTCCACATGATTACTATTGATTAGCTTATGCTTCAATATGATAGACATTGTTAAGACTGGTTGTTTTCAATGTATCCACCTAATTTTGATTAGTTTTGTTCTATACACAGTGATTCCTTAGTGACACAGCTTAGACCAGAGACCTAGGTATAGTAGTTGATTGTCTGAATTCAATAGTCTGAGTATTTGCTAGAACAAAAATTCATAAAAAATATCTTCACTGGTATACATTATGTGGTCACCTGATGTCAGACAGAGAGTGGTAACATCCTAGCCTTGCGTTTTGATGCCTAAATAGAGTGGTAGAATCCAAGAGTGGATTTTGTAGATTGGATTACAAGAATCCATCATACGAATCTAAGCGACTAGACGGTCTAGACCATTACGTTTGGTTAGGTTGTTTTATTCTGGACTACATAATTTCAAAATATATGCCATATAGCAAAGTGTGTTATAAATGTTTTATCATTTCCTGCATATATAGAGTGGTTTTAGTTTTATCTCTCCACCTGCTCTGATTTTTTTTACCAGTTTATGTCACATACGTCATACAGCCTACCGGTAATGCATAATTTTTATATAATAGTTTATTCTGTTATGTGAGAACCAGAAGTAAGACAATGACAATTATCATTATCATTATCAGTTCCTGATGCCTTCCAAATTGCAGTGATGGGTACAAATAAATAATTTCCATTGTCCTTGGTCATTTGTCTAGTCCTTGTGTCTCTCGATGTTTTGTCCTCAGTTCAATTGTCTGTTCTGCACAGTCATGGTCAGCCCTCGTTTCTCATTCATTCAAATCCTGCATGGAAAGCATTGTACAGCATTCTCCATACTTATCCAAACATAGGATTGTTCACTAAATGATTTTGTGTTGCCGAGTAGTTTTTTCAAGTATCTGTCATATTGTGAGTATAGATATATGATCAATTAAGTGTGTTTCTTCCTGAAACCAGCTTGTTCTTCTATAAGCGCTCTCTCAACTTTCTTTGTTGTGTATAATTTGATGGAGACTTTCTGGCATGCTCTGTCGGCTAATGCCTGCTTATTTTTCTTGTTGTGGTTCTTTTTTTTATGTACGACATAGGAATTATTGTCGATTTTGCCCAGTCTTTTGGTATTTCTTCTTTATTCTGAATCTTTGTAACACGACGATGCTCAGCTTTAACGTCTTTTTCTCCTCCTCCTTGAAGTAATTCGGTAGTAGTAATTCTGTCTCTGCCTGGTGTATTATCCTTCTTCATTAGGATAGCATCCCTTACCTCTTTAGAAAATTTCGCATCTGTTCCTCAATGCTTTTTTACAGACTACTCTGTGAGAGCTGTGCAGTCTTTGTGTAGACATTGAGGAGGTGCTCTGAAGGTTACATCCATTCTTTCTTCGTCTTCTACTGTTTCACCATCTGCATCTTTGATTGATGCTACTTTGAGTTGGAATTGCCTACTGAGTAGTTTTATCTTATTATAGACCTCCTGCATTCTATTTATCTCGAAAGCTTCCTCTGCTCCTCCTCGGCATTGTTGCTTCAGCCAGGTGTTTTTTTTCTTGTTGTTGCATTTGATTTCTCCAGTGAACCATTTAAATTGTTTCCGGTCTGCAGTGTTAGTTTCTTGTTTGACTATGTTTCTTCTTTTCTCCATAAGTTCTAACATTTCATGCTTTGTCTATTATCCACTAGTCTTCTGGATGCTTTTGGGCCAGCTCTTCTGACTATGCTGAGACTGAGGCTTGTATTTCGTTTCTGTATGTTTGACCTTTTGCGAATGCTGTGACTGCACATCTTTGACTGCAGAGATAATCAATTTAGTATTCATTTATTGATTTTATATAATTGAATGTAAGATTTTGATATTGCAAGCTCAGTGTATTTGTTAAGTTAAGGCAGATTGGTAGAAGACTTTGTTAGTTGATAAAATTAATTGTCTTTGCAGAAGGCAGATCTAGTTTCTGATTAGGTTAAATCATTCTGGTGTGGTGATTGATTTGTCAGTTTAATTACTGTCGATAGATAAAAGATAGGACTCCTTAGAATTGTTAATTATAGATTTGTAAGAGAATAATTACTGGCTTTCATCTCTTAGTAGAATGCTAATTCGGTCCTATACCATGAAAATCCTGTTTGGCTGTGTATGTTAGTGTGAGTGCAGGTGATTGTGCATATGTCTGTGGGTTGGATTGAGTGAGTGGGAGTTGATTGAACCAACGCCTGAGGTCTCTGGGATAATGGGTTTAGACAGGAACCTGGCCATTAATCTCCTTGGAGTCTCTGACACCTTTGAAGTAGTTGCATAAAATTCTGGCCAGATGGAGCCACAGTCAGTGCTCAGGTTTTCCTAGTCATATTCTGTGTACTGTCTTTAGAATAATCGGGCTTGTGGATCACTCGATTACAGAATACTTTCCACAAGCAAAACAAAAACAAATAATGGATTCAGAGCATAAGAGCATAAGATCTTATAAGAGCATAAGATCTTATAAGAGCTTAAGATCTTATAAGAGCATAAGAGCATAAGATCTTATAAGAGCATAAGATCTTATAAGAGCATAAGATCTTATAAGAGCATAAGATCTTATAAGAGCATAAGATCTTATAAGAGCATAAGATCTTATAAGAGCATAAGATCTTATAAGAGCATAAGATCTTGCATTGTACTGGAATAGCAGACAAAGACAGTTTGGTCAAAACTAAAAGTGGTAAGCTTTTCTGAACTGATTTATTCAACTGGTCTAAGGCTTTTCGTGTGCAGCTCTACAGAAGCTGAGTTTTAAGTTGCAATCTCCTTCTGAAACCGGTGCATGCAAATCAATGTTTATTTGACCAATGGTGTTGCTAAGAGGTCCAGTGGTGTAGGTGCCTTGGTGGCACTGACACCATCAAAGGGGAGACGAAATAAGGTTGACAAACTAAAACATTTAAGAAATGTTTATCGTTTGTGCACAATGTTTCACTGGTGATGATATAAAAAAGACAATGTCCTGAAAATTGTGTGGATGAAGACTTGAGACTTGATAAACCTAAGGCACTGACTAATGTCACTCATGGGTCTATATTGTTAACACTATTAGGCCTGCTGTCTGCATTAGGCCTGTGAGGTTGAGCTCTGGAATTGTTTGACCTAGTGAGGTTAGAACTTCCTCCCTCTCTGAACTAATAAAAAAGAAGAAAATCTGGGGTTAGTTAGTTTCAATTTAGGTACTCTTTGGTAACAAAGCCTTCATCCAGGCTTGGAACGGACACTGCCAGAGTACAGCAGTGTTTGAGTTCTCCAGGGTTGCTGGGTTGCATTTTGCGATGTACAGGTATGCAAGACAGATCCTGTCAGGATGTATTATGAGGCATGAGTCCCAGGACTCTTACTTCGCTGACCTTTCCCTGTTGCCACCGTGGGCTTGAGGGAAGTCGGGGACTCCCTGGCTTAGACAGTCGTGATGAGTGAGGCTTATGCTTTTGCCAACTCTGTCATGTGCCTGGAGTCCCATCAAAGGAGGCAATGTTGGGCAACTCCTTAGCCACAGAATACAAATCTCCTTCACTGCTTGCACTATGGCAGTGCCAGTCCCAAGCTTGGAGGAAGGAGGGTTGCAAGGGACCCTAATGATCCTTGTTATCAGTATCATTAAACTTAAACTACTACTACAACAGAACATTATCATTGACCACAGACAATTACATGGAGCAAGGATTTTTATTCAAACAGTCTGAACTGTCCTGGCTCACTGTGACCCTGGAGAAGAAGACGGATGCCTTCCTTCAATGAATGGTAGGCCTACTTAGCTGTGGAGGGAATCACGTGAATATCATCACCATTCACCAGATGCACATGAAAGCTCAGTCTGGGAGATGGTTCAAAACTATAGAAGCTTTGCTTTATGTGAGATAGCAGTCAGAACCATGAAGGGCTGGCTCTCCAATCATTGATTTAAAACCCATAGAGGTGCTGGACTGGTTGTAGGACCAAGGTGCACATGGACCTGGAGGGTGGATGGAGATCTTTACTGTTTACTTTACCCATGTACTTTAGTGTGCACACTGCTTGTAGAGCTCATTTTCAAGAGGATTGGCAGAGTTGTACAAAACATGCAACAATAACTGTTCTTTTTAGCCGTGCCAGGGTCCGGATCGCTCTTGAGTAGTAGCCTTGAAGGGGCGCTATATAAATTTTCGTAATGAATTAATGAACACAAAACACCTTTGTATTTCATTTCCACTGTTAATGATGTTGATTAGTTTCCTGTGGATGTTTTCATTGCTTTTGAAACAGTCAGGTGAGTTACACCCGACTGAATGACTGAGCAGACAAACTTTGATATTGCAACTTTTACTTGGGCTTCTGGCCTATATACCACTGTGTGAATTGTTGAACTACCTGGCATTGGGTGAGGAATGAGGATGGCCATCGAAGTCCATTCGCCTTAGTTGTAGCTGTGGAGAGATACTAATGTCTTGTGTTTATTTGTGCCAGAGGGAATGGGTCAATTTGAAAGCCCTCACCGGAACTGTTGAGTAGTCTCCCTTGTTGTTGAAGGGAGTAGGACCAATGAGGAAACAATGACAGACCAACGTGCACTGCCAGAGGCTGTCACATTGCAGTTGGCTTCCTTTTTTGTTCATTGCTCAACTTACAGTTACAATCTTAGCTTGTAACTTTCCAATATTTATTGGTGCTCTACTGTTCAAGGAAACCGAATTACCCCTTTAGGCTGCTTCTTGGCACACTGGGTAGGTGTGACCACATTGCCCTTCGGCTAGGTGCAGGATGAGATCCTGCAGGTCTTAGAGCTGGCTGATTCAACAGGTATGAGAGGCTAACTTGGTGAGCCAGGTCTTGCTAAGAATGTATAGGAGGGCTACTGAGAATATACTTAAATTTTATACTTTCTATCTGGCAGTTCATTTGCTTTCTGCTACTTTGCATGTTGTTGGACATATCCAGATTTCATTACTGATCAATTGTGGTTTTTTTGTAAATTTAAATTCATCCAAGTCAAGGCAGTCTGCTTGCACACTGTGCGTGTATAATTTATACTTGTTTGCAGCTGGTAAATGCTCAAAACACTTGGAGTGCTGCTTGAATTGAATTGAGTGCTGCTTGAATTGGCAAGTGAGAAATGATTGTCACCTGGTTATATATGATTGCAATATTATTGATGTTTGAATTTCTTAATATCTGACACTAAAAATGTTCTATTAATTTTTTTTACCTGAGATGGATATGCTAAGTTAAGTTTTTGTGACCCCTTCATAGTTAAATGGTGGAATAAATTGGGTAAATGAGGTCTGTGAAACACTTGTTATGCTACTAGCTGTTGACTTGTCTGAATTAGATGCAAAGTGATATTAAATAGAGAGAGCATTTTTTATCTTTACCAAAAGCCCCTGACTGTTCAGCTGAGGTGGAGATCAACAATACTTGGCCACTTCTGAAAGACTCTTTAACTCCGCTGTTTAAGTGTTTACCTGTGCTGAATTAGCATGGAAGGTGAGAACAACATGCGTTGTGGGCTGACGGTGACCTTTCACCTCAGAATAATTAGTCATATAGAGCAGTTCTCAGTTAATGTAATGCTTCGTACTTCTGTATGTTGATCGGAACACTTGGTTTGCCTGACTTGGTTTCTGCTACTCAAATAATTTCTCTTGCTGTTGGTGGTATCTTTGCATGAATTGTTGGTATACATTTTCACAGCCTAGCTTCCTAATAAGCAATTTTGTTGGAACAGAAATGCTGAAGTAGTTTTTGTCCTAGTTAGGATTTAACGCCCTTGCATGTAGGTTGACAAACTTGACAGTGAAACACTGCAGGGCTGCGATCCCGGGGAGAGGGTCGAGGTTGACAAGTTCCTTCACCTTTTACAGAGAGTGGACAAGTTACACACGTGTCCCTCACATTTCCTACCCCTCTCATTGGATGTTCCCCCCCACCTGTCAAATGAGATTGCGGCCTCTGCAACAGGGTACTACCGTACCACAGGATTCTTTGGTCACTAACGATAACTTGATGGACTGAGACATTTTTCTAATGTAGTTGTATATATTTGAAACTCTGGCAACAGAGATGACTGCATGAAAGAGAACTTAGTCTGGTATATTATTTAGCTTCCATCTAGTCTACAAAATTTCTTAGTGTTAAAAAATTAAGCAGATCAGGTTTTCGTTTGCCTTTTGGAACAAGTCAGACAGCCAGTAGCACTGTTTATGGCTTCTTGTCTAGTCAGGTCATTCTAGTAAAAACGTCCTTTGAAAACTCTCGTTTTTCATTGTGTATGTTCTGTTTTGTATTTTCATTTTTTTATCTTTTATGCAATTTCATTTATTAATTTACTTTCTGTTGTTATTTTGTTAAATTTTATTTTATCAAAATGGCCTTTATGCACCTCTGCATTTTCTTTTCAACCTGGTAGCTATGTGCTAACAGACTGCATTGACTGTCAATGGGTCAACGTGGTTTGGCACTGCTAGTCGATGCACTCTGCAGGTGGTCAACGTTGGCTGTCACTCCTGTGCTTGTCTGCATGGCCCATAAATTTGAATAGATTTTGAATTTCAGTATTTTGAATTTCTCAATTTATTTTTAAACCAAACTGATAAAAACCTGAAAAAATTGTTGTAGATTACTTTTATTTAGTGCATGCTAAGAACGTAGTGCCTCTGATATTTCTAAACCTCAGAGTCAGTCCCTAGCCTGAAAACAATAGGAGAGTCGGTCAGATGGGTGCAGATATGTCGGCCATAAAGAAACAAGAAGACAGAAATCCAATACACGTCATGACAGCTATACAAGGCTGGGGTCGGAAGTCACACGGACCAAGAACCCCAGGACAGAGGAGCATGGAGAACAATAGTCATTTGTGCATGATGTACACCTATGGACTTTTAGCCCTCTGATAATAATGATGACAATCAGGAAAGTTGTGCTATTTGATAATTAAAATTAAATTGTGTGAGCAAGATTTCTAATTTAAAAATGCAGTACACGATGTCACAAATTCAAATTGTTTCACTTTTCCGTTTTTTCTCGTGTTTTTCCTTTTTTTTAAATGGCACTTTTTTCCATTTTTTATTTTGTTTTTTCTGTTTTTTACACCTATGAGTCATATGCTGTGTTGAGAATTTCTGGAAGACATTGTTTATTGCAAGTGTTCAGTTATTCTTGAGGTTTTTGCAGAAGAGAAAGCTCCTTTGGCATGGTTGGAAGGAGTTATTTTTTAGGCTGAGGATAAGTTGTTTGCCATGCAAAGAATTCAATCAATAACAATATACTATATTGTAATGTTACCTATTGCTACCACATTTTCTCTTTTGGCATTCCGTAAAACATCTTCAAGATGCCATAGAATTAATACTACTTATAGAGGTAAGGCAGTTCTGCACTTTTTCTGTGTCATTAATCATAATATTAATCTTAGTCTTCTTCTCTTGTCAAATCAGCAGCACATACCTGGTCAACTTTCCTTTGTGGTCATTACATAGTTATACTAAATTTGCAGATCAGGTAATGGTGTTGTTGCCAATGATGATGATGATTATGAACGTATCACATTATTTTTATTATTATTATTATTATCATTTTTTGTTTTAAAGGTATTATTATTATTATCACTATTACTATTTGTACTATATAAATGTGTAATGCACGTAGGGTCAAACCCAAATGTGAATCTGAGGCCCTGTATGTCAGTTGCCAGGAGATGATGCTGCTAGATATAGTCAAGTGCTTGAAAGCCAAGAAGAAATAGTGAGTTGTGAGCTGCTTTTTGAAGGAAGGAATTTGAGCTGAGAAGAGAGTAGCAGTTGAATTCATTCCTTGTGGCAAATGTATGGAATGTATGCATACCACATGTGTGTCAAACACATTGTATGGTCTATATCCAAGGCTAGTGTCATATATAAAACTGAGTTAATTGTAGGCTGTGGACCCACATAAATGTTACAAAATTATATAGGTATGTATTCTGGACTTTGCAGTCATTCGCTATATTGTGCATAACACTGTTTGGTAAAAGTGGGTTATATATAATACACAAGATCAGTTTTGATGAAAATACAATGTCATAGGTGGCAACAACAACGTAGACTCAATGATCAGTAAAGCTATATACAATTATACATACTAGTATTTGTAGTTGATTAATGTCTTCTTGTCATTACTGTAGGCGAAGGCATAGCAATTACGGTACATTTCCCTTTCTCTCTATCTCTGTTTGACTGGCTGTCTGTCTGTCTGTCTGTCTGTCTGTCTGTCTGTCTTGTTTTCTGTATACTCTATCATAAATGATGCCACCTAGTGCAATAATTCAAGTACCAAGCAAGGTCTTCTATAAGTTGTAGCATGTCATCCTGTCACATCTACTCTGTGTATGATGAGACCTTACAGACGGCAGTTCATTTAGGTGTTCTGGGTCCCAGTGTCATCAGCTGCACTGATAAACCGATCACTTTAATTCTTGGATGATGGATTTGCAAACACACGTCAAGCTTTCACCAAGAGTTTAGAAGAGTCTGCAGCATTTTCATTCCAAGATTGCAATGCAGTTCAATTCTAACAATTTCTTATTTCACCAATAATTTCAGTTCTGATGATTGACTGATGTACATTTCCAACATGGGCGTATTACAGCTTGCATATAACTGCTCTCTTTATGTTGATTACGTGCTTTGTGACTCTTTTGCTATCACTAACACACAGGTACAACTATGATTTTAGGTATGGAAAAGTCGTTCAGTGATGATTTGGGCATGTAGAGAGAATGCGAGTTGACGTGAGTCCCACAGGATGCACTACATGAAAGGTTATTATAAGGAAAAAGAAAAAAAGGCATGCCCCATGACTGTTATTCTGCATAGATAATATAAACGAGGACATCACATCACTTGGACTACTAACGGCCAAGGGGCGATGAATGGGCTTGAGAAATATTCAAGACAATATAGATCATTTATTCTTCATTTCTTACTGGCATCAGGAACTGATAATGATGATGATGATGATTAGTGTTGATTCAATCAATTTGAAGCTGGTTTATAGTCCATCAGTGCAACCTCACAAACAAAATGATCAACCGATATTAGTGTAATGGTGGTACTCTGACACCTGATGCAACTATATCGTCAGTCATGATTTGATTCATGAAAATCAGATTTTATAATATTTTCATTCCAATTATCTAAATTACCATGACCAACAACAAAGGAATGAAAAACCTGTAATCTTGTGCTTCCTCAGTAATTGTTGACATATTTTTATTTTTTTATTTTTTTTATTACCGAAATTTTATACTACCCTTCTTCCAACATGTTTGGCTCAGAAATGCACACACACGCTTCGAGTCTTCGACGGCGCAATTGCAGTTGTACTGCAGAGCAATGGTGCGCAAAGGACTTGCTCAAGATCCCTACACAGTGACTGACGCCCCGGACGAGGCTCGAACCCGCTTGCTCAGCACACTCTGAACGTTACGAGCTGACCGCTCTAACCGATCGGCCACTGTGCCACACCATATATACTGTTACTTCGTAAGCGTATAAATAACAATAGGTAGAAGTTGTTTAAAATTTGTTTGGGCTCACACTCGTGTGTGTATAGTTCTTGGATAGGATAGGCCAGTTATAGCTAACAAGTCTAATGGTATCAGACTTTTGATAACAATATGTAACCTCCAACTTCTTGTCTGTAGAAATAAAACAGGTACTCTATCTGCTCACCCTAACTACACCTACTGTAAATGTATACCTCGAGCTGTTCTCAATACAGCAAAAGCATGGGTATGGGTTTACCCACTGCCGAGATTTGATGACCCAAAATTTAGCCCTCATGGTCTGAATTAAGTGTACTAGTCTTTTCATTAATGTTTTGTCAAGTTAATTATTATTCACAATAATGACTTGCTTGTGAGGCTACTTAATTATTTCTTATTATCTTGTTGAGAACAATTTTATTGTATCCTGTGAACATTGTGTCGATGTGATGTCAGTTTAGGATGCAGTCTGTAATTGTTACTAAGGGATGACTGGGTCCTGGCGTCATCAATAATTGTGAACCAGAACACTTAATAGGTAAGGACTCAGAGCATGGGCTGGTCTCCTATCAAAGTCTATTTGATTAATACATAACTATCTGTCTTAAACCTCCCTCAAAAGTGCTTTGGACTTTGCATCTCTAATAGATACTTATCTTTGTGTTGAAGTTTGAGGTTGGTTTTATATTAATGTACACGATTTTGGAGTACAAGATATTCAGTTTGCATCCTGATATATTTTGTATCACTCTCGTATCGTATTGTAGCTCCATATACATTTTTTAACTACTTGAATTTGAAATGACAGTTCTTGAAAGTGTTTATGAGCTGGCCATGTGGAAACACAGCAATCTTTTGCCTGTGTGCCAGCACTAGTTCTGGTAAGTCGTGAACTAATTACTGGTATTAAAAGCACTTGGAGAACACTATAATTCTAGATTCTAGAATGTTAGCCATCAGAATCCATATACTGGTGTTTGACAATTGTTGTGTGATTTACATTATTTATTGAAAGGTTTAACTGTTCATCTGCTTAACTGTTGGTGAAAGTTGTACATTCTGAGGCTCCAAATAATTCAGGATCTTGTCGGTCTTGAAGATATTCATGATGACATTGTTGTCTGGATGGTTTAATTAGTCTTACCTGCCCCCAAGGCCTTGTCTAAAGGAGGAAAAACTGAAGTGCCTTGGGACAACTGAAGCTTGCAGTCAGTAATTATTATGACCAGGGTATCTGAGTATGTTTGGTGCTTAAGACTACATGCATAATGTGACCGTGGGCTGGCCACTGCTACAGAGAGTCCACTTAGGTAAGCAAGGCATTGTTGTTGCTATACACTAATAAAAGGTTATTGAATGTTGCTGTCCAGTTCGACCTGTGTCTCCGTATGGGTGTATGTGTCGGTCGGTGTATGTCTGTCATGTCGGATGTCGGATGACACAAAGGCTAATTTATGGGGTGTCAGCTTACAGCCGTTTGGCCCTTTGGATGCTTAAAATGCTTCATGGAGCTTTATTATCAGGCTGTGCTGTGCGCGCCGTGCGGTGTTGCCACCACATCCAGTGTGTTAGATCTGCCAGTATGGTCATAGTTGTGGCAGAGGAGGTTGTGCCAGACTGGATCTGGTTCATCATACCTAGCAGGCAGACGCTATGTGATAGATAAGGAGCCTGTTACAGAGGATAATTCTCCTAATGTCACTGTTACTTTACAGTTATTTTGGATAGTTCTAGTCTTTAGCTGCTGCATCTTGCACAGTTGTCGGGAATTCGTCTCTTCGTCGTTTGCTTCAGAGGGTTATTTTATGGCACAAAATTACTTTATTGACCTGTAACGGACTATGAGTTCACCTGTGTACTGCTTCTTCCTAAGGACTGGACAGGTAAGAACACTTGGAAGGGAGAGATTCGGCATTCAGAAATGATGTGAAATCAGTATTTATAGAATAGATAGGGTAATTAATCATTTATTATCAATGCAGCAGACCCAGTTGTTGTGGTGGTTCCTTTGACTGGAAACAACAGCAGCCTAGGCAACCTAGGCAGTGCCGCTGCCAGAATTTGTTAAGAATCCAGTGTTGGACAATGTCATATTGATATCTAAGCATCTACGATGTTGTCTCTAACAGCTCGACTTCCTGTCCCATACTTTTATGGTTTTACAATGTTGCTCTGTATTGATTGATGTTGCCATACGGGTAGCTACACGCGCGCACGCACGCACGCGTGTATATATATGCATATATACGCACTCGCGCACACCTGCGCGCGTGCACACACACTCACACACAAATGCACACTCAGTCAATGCTTTGTGCCACATTGACCATAAAGACCATGTGATATCATGTTTTAGGGATCATTGTAAAAATTAAATCTAGAACTGACCAACAGACTGAATGATGTCTGCTTCAGTGAACTGATGGAAATCTATGGCAAATAGAAAGATAAGCTTATTTACATTTTTCAGTGTTCTGTTGTTTGTGCTCTGGAGTCAGCTTCATTTGCTACTACCCCATCAGTTGTTGATATTTCATAATTTCATTAACAACTAGTGAGTGATTTGTTATCTGCAGATGCCCCATGCCACTCAGTCCTGCTTTGTGCTCATGGATTCAGCCATTGTAGCAGTGCCTGCATTCTACACTGAACGTTGTAATATCTGTGTAAATGATAGTCGGACAATAGCACGTTGGCAGCAGTGCAGCAGTCTGTTGCTTGGTAATATGGTTGGCCGACGACGATGACCAGGGCATTCCAATCATTTGAAGGTTCTTTGTTGTTTAATACATATATACATATATATATATATATATTTAATATATAGTTGCAGTGATTTGCAAATAATCGTTTTTGCATTTCCTATCATCATCCGATGATCGCAGGATTTGCCCGCTTTGAAGTCTAGTTTGCTGATAGTCGACATAAAAGGCTTCCATTGAAGATATTGAGCTGGCTGCGTCCCTTTCCAATTTCCGGATGTGGAGGGGTCACTTGTGCTCGATTCCTTCTGACATAGTCTGCTCTTCAACCATTCCAATGGGTTTCAGTTCTGGAGGAAGTTTTCTGCTGCTTACATGATAGTCTGAAAACTTTATCGTGCTTCGCAATTCAGTGGCATAGTTTCTGACCCTCGGTTAATGTTTGTGAATTCATTGATGCTTTTCTCAGAGTATAAAATTAACAGTTTATCCAGCAATGATTGCTGTGAAATTTGCCTCTTTCCAGTCATTGATTGCTGTTGCTAGTTTTGCTTCATGGTTGCATGCACAGGATTTTAGTGCACTAAGATGTTATAGGGGTGGAGGGGGAGGGTTAAAATCCACTTGGCATGATCATGGACACATGATGAATGATATGATTCTCAATTGTTCATTCTAACAGCTGTTAATGTTGCCTTATGCCTAGATTTTAAGATCTTCTATTTTGCTGTCTTGACAGTGTGTATATGATGATGATGATGAGTTGTCTGCCCCAAGGATGGTCCTTGGACTTTCATACCTCCCTGAGATGATAGGAGTGAGGTGTTTCCCTTTGCCTTCCTTGCAGACAATTGTAGGTAAGCCACTTGTCAAGGATCTCTATGGCCTACTGTCAGTGGCTTGAGGTAGATTCGAATTTGCAACCCTCCCAGTTATAAGGCACAGTGTATGCCACCCTATTTTAGGGGTAGATATGTTGAACGGCTGCTGTTTTAATTATGTTTAGTAATTTAACTAGTTTCTCATTGCTTAGAATAAAATTTACCTGTTAGGCAGTTTAGAGACGTACACAATCAAACGATTTGCCTTGTGTTGCATAAAATATGTACTCGTCGGTTATGCAGTGGTTGGTTTTGCCTTGATAAAATCGTATTTAATGCTCGGCAGGGACTGTTCTCTCCGAGACATGGTCAGTGTGAGCCATGTAGTTTGTTTATTGGATTCCTTTGATGTTTTTGCCAATGCTCTGATAGTCGGTGTATGCATGTGGGGCAATTGAGGAGGGAGGGAGTGACTTCCAACAGACCGTCTTCATCTCTACCTGTGCTCATGTACCAGCTGCTTGGATCAGTGATCCACTTGTGAGATGATATTGTTTTGATTGATACTAAGCTAAGCAAAGAACCGTTTACATTGTAGGATACCACACACGCTCATTGGCCCTGCAGGTCATACCTGTTTTAGTATTCTTTCTGCTTGATCCTGCACATCCTGGTTATCTCTCCTTCTCCTCTTCCTCCTCCTCCTCCTCTTCCTCTTCCTCCTCCTCCTCCTCCTTCTGCTCCTCCTCCTCTGTCTTCTTCTCTCCTAATGTTTGGTCTAGAGTAGATCTTTTTCCTCAATGTAAATAACGTTTCTTGCATTACTTAGATTGGAATGTAAATGGTACATTGTTGGAGCTTGAATTTATTTAGTGTGTTAAGCTTGTATATGATGGGCATTGATCTCCACTTTTACGTGTGATGTTTTTATATGTTAAACAAGGTTCTAGATTTGTACATGTAATGTTTATGCTCTATGTGTGTAAATGCTGTTCTATACTGTGATAAACAATGTTCTATACCTACACTTATGATGTTTGTATGTGACAATGTTCAACACGTCAACTCAACGTGAAATGTGTCTAATAAACAATGTTCGTCGCCAGCAGATGTAATGTTTGTACATATGTGATTATAGTGTTCTCCAAGTGCTTTCTAAAATCATAGAAAAGATGGCCAATGTAAGAATCCCTTAAGAATGGTGACAGGAAGCCTGTCACCCCCATCAAATCCCCTCTTAGCAGTGCTCATTGACAATCATCATCACCACTGCCGACATACTTATATCTGGACCATGTGTTGTGCTGTGGTGTTGGCAAGGCTACATCTGTGGTCTATTCTCTATAATTAGCTTCTGGCTTACCTGTTGAGGTTGGAAAGGTTGTCATAGCTGTCTCTGCTGATACTTCAGTTGATTCTTGAATGATGACTAATTGGGTATTTCTCTTCTGCTCAGCTGAATCTTCTTGGGCAGATGCTGATGAGGGTATTTCTGATTGGTTACTTGAGTGATTCATTAAATGATTGTAATTTAACTTAAGAGTATATTGTGAGTTGAAGCCTTCTTTGAACTGGATGGTCACTATGTAGAGATCTTGAGATGGTATCTTATACAGAACTGTTTTTAGCATCATTGATTAATTAGTGCCATTAAATGTTATGTATATATATATACATATATATATGTATATACATATATATATGTATATATATACATATATACATAACAGGTACAAAGTTAAATTGGAAAGATGAAGAAGATATTAGTAAGTGCTTAGATCTGTTTAATAGTTCCAAATGGTATAAAGTGTCAGTTTATTATACTAATTCAATATTGTTGTGGTATTGATAACCATTGTTTTCACTATTTTTAACCTTGTCTTACCAGAAGTGTTTTTGACAAATTGCTATTCATGGTTCTTTTACCTTTATTTCGGTTACTGAATATGACTTTGCAGGGTTGTTGAAAATAAAATAAGCAGGCAAATGAATTTCTCGACCGCTATGCCACTACCTGAATTTCTCTCTTTGTTGATCTTCAACAGTTTGTCCTACTCTTCAGGCCTGCTCTAAATGCTGTAACTGAGCTAAAATCCTGATTTCCTCGGTTGTCCTGCATTTTTGACCACCTTCATTGGCTCCCACATTAATCTAGGTATGGTAGACACTGGCCAAGCTCCCATGTGTCTACGTGACCTCATCCCCCCCCCGTCCTCTGCCACTTCTCTTCACCATTGTGCTCACTTGACACTCTTTGTCACCCCCATTGAGGACTTCTATGTCTAAAACACGAGCCTTTGCCTTCAGTGGCCCTGCTCTATAGAACTGGTGCGCCAAGTGCCTCTTTCATTGTCTCAAGACCACTTTCTTTCCCTATTCTGATTGTGTGCACTGTGAGAGGCGCTATGTAAATTTATAGATACAATACAATACTAACACTGTTTAGAATTCATCAGTAATCAAGAAGTGTAGTAATCTAAGCCAACATTGATTACATATCGATGTCACTCAGTGATGTTGCTATTTCTTTTATTAATTAATTATTATGCTACTTTTGATTTGTATTCTCAATTGCAAAATAATCGCATTATTGATTTGTCAGGACTGATTAAATTAACCTTGATGCAGTTGTAGTAGGAGTAGTACTTGTTGTCATCGTCATCGTCGTTATCATCATCATTGTCATTATCATCATCATTGTCGTTATCATCATCATGGTCGTTATCAGTATCATCATCATCATTGTCGTTATCAGTATCATAATCATCATCATCATCATCATTGTCGTTATCAGTATCATCATCATCATCATCATTGTTGTTGTTATCAGTATCATCAGCACAGCTGATCAATATGGTCTTTTACTTTTGTTTTGCAGTTGAGGCACGTACCTACCCGGTTAAGAGAAAGCATTAGGCTGCAGCAACTCTGGCCGATCACGCCTGATGCAAACTTGACGGATGTTGATGCACTTGATTCGAACGAGACGACGATGGCCACGTAGACTCGTCCTTCCTTCTGTCTTTGCTGAGCAGTGGAATTCGTTTTCTGTTTCTGCTGAGGAGGAGCACTGGACTGGATTTAAGAGATAATCACCTGATTGATTTTGCTCAAAAGGCTTCCTACTTTGAGAAGGAGCAATTCTCCTCTGCTTAGTCTTGCTGGACTACTTCTGCTGCTGCTGCTGCTGGATCCTCTGCTGTGCTGCTGCAGCTGCTGTAGATGCAGCTGCAGTTGATGCTATTCGGAGGAGGAGCACCAACCCATCATTTAAGTTGCTTAGGATGGAACCTCTTCAGCAGCTCTGGTTTCTTATGTTGATGAATTGGCTTGCTGTCATCCACACGGCTGATGCTGTCGACCTGAGTAAGTATTAGTCACTCTGTGCCAGTGCTGCTGCTGCTGATGTTGGCCATTAATCTCAGGAATTGATGTAAATGATACTGATTGTATGTTCATTGTATTTGGGGATTGCTAAAAGAAGGACATGTTTTCCTTGTTGGTCTCATGTTTTCTGGTTGGCAATACTAACAACCTGTTAACTATCTGGTTGTTTGTTGTGTTGGGCTATTGGTTATTATTTTGTGGCTGGTTTCGTCCTAGGTTCTTCTACACTTTGGACTAAAGCCCCAACAGGCTAACAATCAAATCTACTTACTTATTTATTTTTTAGTGGCTCGCTTTTTTCGAAACGGTTGTAGTCCATAAATCTGTGTAATGTTACAACTTTTTTATAAACTTGTAAAGGTGATAATTTATTTCCCATAGCAGAGTAACATCTGTGATTTGTTTTCATTTGTTATTTACTTATGCTATTTGATTTCAATGGATGCTATTAGTAATAAGAGAACTTTTGTCAATTCTTGTGAGAAGTTCTGTGTATCATGATGTTGGTAATGATGATTTGCTGGGGAGAGTTGGCTCTTCCAGAGAAGAGCTGAGCATAAGCAGGACGATGCAATGTTACGATAAAAGCCTTGATAAAAGCCTCGGCTGATTTTACATACATCCGTTCAATGTGACTTTGTTTCTTGGTTATTTAGGAGATTACATAGTGAAGACAGTTAATATGTCCTCCCTTATACTCCTTTCTGGCTTTCTGTGTCCTCTTTTGGTTACCCGTGTATCTGGCAACTGTAATTCTACCTACCTGCACAAAATTATACTGTCCAATTTAATACTCGGACCCATTGTTTGTCTGAGTCCAAGTAATGCTGAGTACTAGAAAACTTGGACCAAACCGAGTTTTTGTTCATCATTAACGTATTTATAAGTCTCATTGAATAGATGCATATAAGATCATTTGAAGCTTTTTATGATTAGTACAATATCCAAGTATATATTAGTCTGTTACTCACTTGCTTGCTCCCTCTCTTGTTCACTCAATCAAAGAATGCAACTATGAATCAATGGCTTTGTCCTGTTCAGAATATTCTTGGTTAGTTGAAGGTGTGGCTGAATTGTGGTTTTCCCTACATCAGTCTCAGGGAGCTGTTGGTTGTCACTGGAACTGGAGGAGGAAATGGTCCCTTTAAACGGTGGCCACCTCCTCGTCTTTGACAGATTCTCTGGCTTGGCTTGAACTCTAATGAGGCTAACACGAAATGAGTGATGAATGTAATTGAAGCTTACCAGACCGAGGACTCCACCACCAGACCAAGGCTGCAGAGGGGGTGGTGGTGGAGGCTGCTCTACCCCTGCAGTCAGTCAGCGTCCTAGACTTTGTGGCCCCTATCTTGTTCCCTTGTGTCATTCTCAATAATGCTTGCTCCCAGTGGAACGCAGAAATGATATAATGCCTATGTGATGTTTGTGTGCTTTAGATCAGCCTTCTAATTGGGTTCCCTTCTACACTTCTCTCCCTTCACACCTCCGTCCATCTCCTCCTCCTCTCCCTCCTACTCCTCTTCCTCCTCTTTCTCCCCTGCCATGCTGTTTTCACCATGACCTTTTATCATCTTCTTTACAATGTCCTTGCTAGTATCCTCTTCTAACAACCCTCATTTTCGTCCCTGCTTGCCATCCCCAACCTCCCTCCTTCTGTGCCTGACTTTATTAGTATTTATTTGGCATATATGTCCAGAGTTCAGTTTCCTGTCGGAATGTGGACCGTTAGCAGGTGGTTGGCCGTTGTTGATGTGAGTTGTGCTTGATCGAATGCCTTCTTGTTCTTGCTAGGGTCTTGATTGAATCCCGATTGGGTTAGTGCAGTGTATTGGCTGCCCCCAATGCGGTATCCCACTGGCCTTCAAATGCCAACTGACCAGCTGACAATCACTGCTAGCTTCTTCTGTCCACTGCAAATTAAATCAACATTTTAACATTTTTATTCCAAGTAATAAACTAAGGAATGTGTTACGTGCCTGCATGGGGTTGCTTTTGCACCACTTATTTTGTCTGAATTTAGCCGAATGCTGTTGTTACACTCTACTTTGCATATTCTAATCTTAACTTTATTTTTGAGCCTTAGTGCACTTAACTCCAACTAAGCCGCTGGGTGGACAGTTCCACCGCTTTGGGGTCCAATCCTCTTTCCTATCTACGTACTTTCACATACTTTGCATAATTAAATACCATTTCATGCTGTTTCTAATTTTATGTAGATGGATATTTTTTTAGAGTAAAATGTAAGCAATATAAGAAATACAATCGTAGTCACCTATTTTGCTGCCCTATTTCGTTTTTTCAATGAATAGATATTGATTACAAGGGTTTTGTTTAATGCTATGCTATCGGTTTTCAATGTTGAAAGAAGTCAAACATTAATCCAGCAGAGCTTCATGGCAGCTTCTCAATGTTTGCTCCTTTTAGGGAACAGTGTCTTTCTCATATGTGGGTGGGTGGTTGGGTGTTTGCGTGTGTATTTTGCTCTTGATCTTTGTGTTTATGTGTGTGTGTGTGTGTGTGTGTGTGTGCGCGTCCCTGTGTGTATCTGTGTGAGTGCGTGTGTCTCTATGTGTATATATGTGTATGTTGATTGAAGTGAATGTGTCTGTGGCAGGCTCTTACTGCCCTGGTGTGAATGAGGGTGGGGTTTTGTGGGAAGAGGTAAGTGTCATAGAGAGGGCAGAAGAGTTGTGGGCTTGTATTTATTCTACCAGTCTGACTGTTAATAGATGCTCAGTTATTCTCTTGTATCCCTAATGTGATGCTGTCTTTGAAGAACTGACTTCTGTTTGCAATCATCCTCTTCATTTAATTCCATAAGGCAGCCTTTGGTTCCTCCTGCTTGCCATTCTGATTCTGAGCTGCTGCTACTGCTGGTGATGATGGCGGTGATGAGGAGGAGCACATTTCTTGATGTCCAATTTACACAGCTGTTGCTAATGTGAGCTTGGTCTGTGTGAATTGGAGCCAACCACAACGCAATGGTTGTCATTCATGGGCCAAACAAGGCCAGAGACCTCCAAGTAAAGACATTAATTCTCACATGAAAGTAAAAGATTTGAAATAGGTCAGTCTTTGTAAACTTACATTTTCTGGTCAGCTCAATGCTGTGTAATTTCTATAAGTGGTACACTTTCATCAATCAGTGTAGGACGATCTTGAGTCCACTCTTCCATAAAGTTTTAATGTAATTCTGCATACATTATGTACCAATGTCTATATTGTGCAAACGAGGATGTTGTTCACATATGCTCCATAAGCAACTAAGCAAGGCATAGTTTTGTCTGCATTAGTGTTATTACTAAGTATTACAAACATTTTAACACGTGCAAGATCCAAAAGAGTGCAGATTGGAGGGCGATGGAGGCACAGTTGGTCAGTAGCCAGACGAAGAAGTCAGCAAATATTGACAGCCAATGAGAAATGATAAGTTTCAAGGTTTATCTTGAAAGAAGAAGCCTTGGTTAATAGTTCTATTCTATGGGACAACAACTGGGAATGCACCTATGACAATGCTGCATCTTGGATCAAATGAAAGACCCTTACTGGAAGATCACAGGTTGTGCGGAATGATGAGGAGAAATTAGTGGTTGAGGGTGGGTATGGGTGTTCATTTGAATGATTCTTTAGATCCGACAGACTTTGATCTTATTCTGAATTCAACAGGGTGCCAATACAGTTGAACAATGAGGGTTAAGTAGTTTGTATTAGAGGATGCAAAGATTACCATTCAAACCAGAGAATTTCAGATGTGTTGGAGACTGTCCTAACAATGATGGAAACAAATAGTATGCTCCAAAATTCAGTTCCACACATCTGATGGTCAATTATGAAAAATGTTTCTTGTAGAAGAGGAATCAGTTAAAGATATTCACTACTTGCTCTAGTTCATTACGTAGAAAGCTTGCTTAGCTTGCCTCTTCTCTTAATTACCAATCTACTTGGCATGTCTATGGTGTGCAGTCGAGGATAACTCGATTTGACATGAAGCTGTGCGTCTGAGTTGTAGCTGTGGCTGCTGCTGCTGTTGCTGCTGTGGCACATATGAGGACAGCTGTTGGTTGCTGTGAGCAACCCCTAGCATGCCGCTCTGTCTTGATACCAGCAAGTAGTTCAAGAGTAAATTTCTTTCATTTTTATCTCAGTGGAGGCGCCTGAACACTAGAGGCTGCCTGGATGTTATCTCTTTGGATGCATCCATACCCATCCAGGAGCCCTTGGGTGGGAGAGGGACCGCTGCTTGGAAGTAAGGCACCTTCCTGTCTATGCTAGATACCTAATAGACTCCATTGTCTGGAGCGAAGAAGAGCCGCTGTCTGTCAGATAATTATTTCTGTGCTTGGTCTGGCACTGGACCGACTACTTAAGATGAGCAAGATATTCTCCTCAATTCATCTTTCTCTGAGCACCGGTGAATGATTGGTCCAAATGACAAATGACCATGGGTCTCTTTGACTTCTCTCACTTTAATATTGTATGATTTGATGATGATGACGATGATGATGATGATGATGATGGTGATGGTGATGACGATGTTGACTGTAGCAGTACCTTCTTACTGGATCCCGTTTAGCCCCTTAGGGACCTTCTTCAAGGAATGGTCTTCCCACTGGCATTCCTTCTGTTGGCATTTATGCAGATAGCATTACGTTCTGCGGACACACCTTTTTTCATCTGACTGATGGCTATGCAGTGAGACATCTGGCATATTGTAACATATCGTAGGGTCTTTACTGTGTCTTATTACAGTACTAGCTGCTTGCCCGTCATAAGGTACTTACTACAGTTACAGTACTTGTTTTTCAAATCACCGTAAAATTTTAAATTCTGTGAGTAAGAGTCGAAAATGAAGAGTGCAGTAACTGATTGTTGTGACTACCTTTGGGGGGGGGGATATGTGCTAACAAACTTTTAAACAACTATGTTTTTATTGGTGAACCTAGCAGGACAATCACGTTTGAGGAGGGTAAACTTGTTAAGGGGCAGAAAGAATGACATAGGATGATGGTTGTTAGTCCAACAGTGGGTCTGAGGTGGCATCTGTTGCAAGACCAGTGAATGCTTCATGTTCTGCATTCCGGATTGATCAGATGGCTACACTTTTACTAATTATTAGAAGACATTTAATGTGGCAACAGGATGATGTCAGCTTAATAGAATGTGTACAACAGGATTACTCTAACTTCTGGATTGACTCATCTTCAGACAGTTGACCACTCTTTCAAATATATGTTTGCCTTAATGCATTAGCAAATGCTCAGAGCATAGAGTCGCATTAGATTGTTCTTGGAAATCAATAGAGAAGAGAAATGAACTACGTTGGGACCGAAACTCAACTCTGCTCAACCGAGTTTCGTAGTACTTGGCAATGTCGGCATTACTCGAACTCGGACAAGTAATTGGCCCGAATTTAATGAAAATCGGCTTTCTGATTTTATGTTTTGAAAATGAAAATCGGATTTGTTTTATTTACAAAGCAGCAATTGACCTCCCTAAAAACAAAAAATGCTGTTACTAGTTACTACTTTCTAGTGTAAACTGAGGCAAGGCCAAAACATTCATAAAAATTGTGCAAACTGCCAAACTAAAATTCGAAAGTATGAGACATTTTGAATATTTGAAATTCAGACTTTAACTTGGTACAGCTCGACTCATTAGACTCCGACTCACAGGAAATTGACACTCTTTGGTTCATCCCTAACACAAACATTTGAAAAGGCTACAGCAGGGTGACGCTATAAGCCACATATGAGTGTGTCTTGTTATAGACACATGCTTTATTCTTGCATATGCAAGTTCCTGTGATGTCAATGAATTAAGGTGAATGGTTTGAACGCACTCAACGCTTTTCTTGAGGACATTGTGAATTTATGGCTACCACAGTACTAGGGATGTGCATGGGTGTAAGGACGCTCAAAATTCTTGCCACCACAGAATGCCCCCATTGACTCGTATAATTTCAAGACTTGTTCAAATTTTGCTTGTGAATGAAAAAACAAGTACTTACAGTGCCTTTAAATATGTTGCAAAGCAGTCTTTTGTGAGACAGTTAAAATTTAAATTACATAATTATGAGTTATGTACTGATGAAGAGGGGAAGCAGCTTAGGTGTTAAGTTGGTTAGATTTGTAGTTCCTCAGTGCATCTGTTTGAACCTTTTAAGCCCTCCACTGTGGAAGAGATGCCTCATTGATGTGCATAGGCGGCACAGGTCTTCTTCTCTGACTTGATGTTTTTGGTTGTGCAATTATTTGACTTTTTTTGCAGATTAGCATTCATTAGTCGAATGCTTTTCCAAATTGAGACTCAACTCAAGCTAAGTCATGCATAGGGAGAGGAGAAGGGAGCCATTGAGGAGGTGGTGGTCGGTGGATGTACCGCCTGAGACTCCAAACACTGATAGTGCAAGCTATTTGGTAACAGACCTGAATAAACTGTTTACTCAGATGCTCCTCCCCTCTTAGACGAGGAGATGTCAGAGGAAGACAGAGCAGAGGATCCGAGGTAGAAGGGAGGAGAGGTCAGAGGATAAGCTATGCCTGCTTCTAGTCTTGTGTCTGTCCAATGGGACAATGTCTGAAGTTAATCTGTCTGTATACCTTACATTCTGTGTACACAGTGGCTGTTGGAAGTTTACATTATTGCAGAATGACTATTATTTGACAGCAGTGTTTACTGGACCCCCACGCTCAGCACTCTTTAAGCCATGAGCGTACCTTGTAATGGCGTTGCCGTTCACCTTCAGTTTCCAGGATCATTACTATGCCAGAACCCAGCCCCTATTTCCTTTAGTTTGGTGCCAACTTTGTCACATGACCTTCAGTTGGCCTTTTGTTTACCACCTGCATTCTCTGTGTTCTGTGATGGTCAGACTAGCTGCTGCTGCTGCTGCCACTCTTGAAATGTTGTATTCTGTTCTGTCAATGTCATGGGCATTTAACAGCTATAATAACAGGTCCCTCAGCTGGTCTCCTTTTGGGACTCGCTCTGGACCTTAACCACCACTGCTGCTACACTCTTCTTATGAGTAATGTCAACTGGCAGTTGGGCACTGGCCTTACTAGAACAGTTTTAGGAGACAGAATCTATCTGGTTCAAACCACACGTTCCTTGACCTCTGGTACCAGACAGTTTTGTCTAGTTATTTCTAAATGTTACAGCGGTGTGAGGCTGTAAGCCACAGTGAATGTGTCTTGTTACTAAACAGAAATATATGAATTTAATATTATTTTATGAGTGTTATGTTCATTCTTTAAGTTCATTAAATTTATTGTTAAAAATTCATAGCATGACACAATGTACAAATGTGTTTTAAGGGATAATAATCTGAAGGCAGACCCAGAAGAGACCAAAAGTGCTTCTGACTAGGGTCACCTATTTAATGACAGCTGGTTGGAATTGATATTCTTAAGTGACTTTGACACAACAGAATAAACAAGAGTTGCTTAACTAACAATAAATATTATTCAATCAACGTTTTGTTCTTTCAATTATTCAATTATTCAACCACAGGCATTTTAATATTTGTCTTGTAGTAGATGTTTTATGAGTTAAGTTATTCCAGACAGAATCTGAAGGTCCCTGCATTTATTTGAAACAAAGTATTATGTTAAGCGGAGGCAAGTTGTTACTACCCCTTTAGGAGTAAATTGTGTAAGAATTTAAAATCTTTTTGTACACTCCTCTTTCATTGGCGTGCTCCAACACCTAGGTTATGTGTAGTCTTTGCTTGAGTGCGTAACATTGGTCGATATTAAATCATACGAACATCTAACTGTAATGATATAAGTCCAATCAGTCATTCCATCATGTGTGCTGTGTCCAGTGGAAGTATATTTAGCTGGATATCCTCCACAACGTTCTGCCGTGCTCAGTCCACGACTGTATTCTGATCTCAAGATCATGTAAAATCAATTCGGCCAGCGTCTATACTTGGACTGCTTCCGTCTCTGAGGCTGATCTGGAACAGCATTCATCATTATCATTGTCACTTTTCTAGTAATAATCCTAAGCATTCTTTTCATTGTCGTCGTTGTATTAATATCTTTAGCATAACTTATTACAGACATTTTCCTGCATGTCGTGCAATGAACATGTTATTCTGCTTTATCTTTGTACCCCTAAAGAGCTATGTACATTGTACAAAGCTATTTATTGAAGCCACATAAAAGCATCGCTTTAGTTACTTACGTTACATCAGTTATTGTTCTGCACTTCCTTTTCAGTTCCGGCAAATGGCAGCAGCTGCCTGCTATAGTAGGGTCATGTGTACCTATTAGTGTTGGATAGTAATATGTTTGAGTACATTGATCGGCCTGATACTTAGGTTTTTGTAAATGATTGTCAATGTTGTAAGGGTCCGGAAGCGGGAAGGATCAGAGGGTGATAGGTCAGAGATTTTAATAAAAAAAATCCTGGGATATATCAGCCTATGTCACCATGCATTTGTGATTCATAGCCTGGTCTCCAGTGTACAGGATTAGTCATCACTTGCTATTTATTAGCTTCCGTGGGTCTGTTTTGGTGTTTCGGTGTCTCATAGTCTGTTAATCGATGGACTTTGCTCAGCATTCTAATGTCACTTCAACCTAGTAAACATTTTTCTGCTTACAGTTCGTTAGAGGTAGTTCTGTTTTGATGGTAGGGAGAGGAAGGGGAAGTAAGATAACAAAAGGAGGGACAAAGAGAAGGAGAAGGAGGAGGAGGCCAAGTGAGAATTTCTCATAGAGTTACTGCTTTGGAGTCTGGCTGTCTGATGTGAGACCAATGCCCTTGGGTTCTTTATTCTCAGCTCTTTTCTTGCTTCGACTCATCTTTTGGTTGGTTCTGTCTGATTACCTGATGACTTCTACTTTGAAATTGCTTCTGTGTTACTTTGATCATGTTTCTTAATAACACACTGTTGCTGCACAAAATGGAATAGAAACAATAACTGAAACGAAGTTCTTGGTACCAACTGTTACGGGTGTTGCAATGTTGGATGCCAGCACTCTTCAGTCTTGCTTTGCTGAGGGCTAAGCTCAAAGGAGTTATGTTAATCAGCTTTCATATTCGGAATACAGAAACAATTAGGTTTCTGGTTAAGCAGAGCTTTGCATGCTATCAGAAAAGCTTTGTCGATGACTTGCAAGAAAATGGTAACAAAACAATTGTGTTCTGTTAGAAATGAAGCAGTGAATTCATCCTAAACTTGTGGTAGAATTTTTTTCTACATGCTTTTCAGCGACAAATAAGAAACTTATCTTAAACAATAAAGTAGCTGCATTGCCAAATTGCTTAGCTTTAAAGTGGCAGGAAAACTTCTCAGGTATTATGAGTGTAAATTTTGTGATGTTCTTAGTTGTATTATTTTCATATCTTCCTACTTGCCAGTTTTGTATATTTGTAAGCATAATGACTGATATTGCAAAGTAGTCTTTTGCTCTGCATCATAGAAACCACTTTAGAGACAAACAGTACTAGCTTAATAAGAACTTGTGTTTCTAGGAGGTGCATGACAATATTATAGCCCTATAAGATTCAGGCATTTATATAGCACTCGTTTGATATACCAACTGAGATGTGGTCCAGGCTGATTTTCGGTAAAAAGATCAGTTTCAATTGTTGCTATAAGGTGCGTGCTTCTTCAAGGAGCAGAAGCAGGCCTAGATGAAGACGAATCCCCGTGAATAGACTGTAGATGATGAGATAGGCAGCACAAGAATTTACCTGAGAACAGATTTCAAGAAGAGCTGAACTTATTCATGCTAACAAGAGGGCTACTTTGCTGTTCGTTTCGTTTTGAGGTAGGACAGAGCAGAAATATTTTAAGTCATTCTCTGTCTGTGCGATGCTTCTCTTTGTCAGAAATGATTATGCAGTGTGTTGTATATATGTTTGAGTTTAGAATTCTAGATGAATCTCTTAACACAGAAATTCATATTTGAATCTGTGGGTTCTTTTCAATATTGTTTTGAGAACAGGATTGTCTGCTTCTTTGCAAATATTTATTGAGCAAGGATTTCATGCAGACGACTCTATTTAATGAATTCATGTGAATATATCCAATGGTGTATTATGTCGAAGCCAGTGGAAAGGATGTTCTGTCAGAGCTGAGCTCACTATCGTCAGATATTTCATTTGTCCATGGAGATGTTTGCTAAGTGCTTGCATCCATTCAATTTGTCCTCCCAAAGCCGTACAAATGTGTTTTTTCATGATGGACCAATAATAACATCGATGAAAGGATTTTCGGGCTTAAATTACTGATCCAACCGACCATAAATACTGAACTGAGACAGATTTCTGAGTAATGTAAATGTAAGCAGGTGTAGCCTGCAGGTATCGATTGTAATGATTTTGTTTGGTTCCGTTCTGAGGCTTTCCAAGATAATTGTTTGGCCCACCTCCTCCTCCTCCTCGTCATATGGCACATTTCTGTCGGGCGTAATTGTTTTGCCGCTTTTCACTGTATCCGCATGATTCATTTTGCCTGATGTTGTATTTTTCATTTGCTGCTAATTTTTTTGATTTCATTCCAATGAATAATCCAATTTCTCTGACTAAGCTCTTTAAGGGCCTGCTGATCGTGTGTCCCTGTGGGCACCTCTGTCTGTGTGTCTCTCTTGATGACTCCAACCTTTTCAATTCTCATCAGTATCTCATTTGTAGTATGATCAACAATATGTACATTATCACTCATTTAAAGTGCATTATTGTTAGCCATATTGCTGTAGATTGTGATGAAATGAACATGATCAAAGCCACCGTTCTTTCTAATTTACTTTGCACCCATTTTAAGGATTTCAACTGGTTTTTGAAGTTTTGCAGCTCAGTACTATGCTTATTTGTGTTTTAATGCAAAAATCCTAAAAATATATTAAGCTGCATCTATTTAATTAGTCTAGATATTCTGCTGTTAATATTTTTGTGATGCTTTTTTTGTAGCGACCTGTCGTCGGGCGCTGGGAATGCAAGACTTCTCTATACCTGACTCAGCAATTAAAGCAAGCTCCTCTTATGATGATGCAAGTGTTGGCCCTGAAAATGGACGGCAAGTGACTGGCACTCTTTCAATTCATCTCTTGTGCAATCTGTGCTAAGATGTGTCAAGTGATTTTTATTTTTTTATTTTATCAACTCAAGAAATGATTGTTCATTCATTCATTCAATACAAAGATTTATATAGCGCCCCTTCAAGACTACTACTCAGGAGCGCTCCCGACACCAGTATGGCTAAAAAGAACAGTTTTAAGGGGAGTATAAAACGAGTTTGAGTGGACCTTTGGCGACAATTGCAGCGCCAAACGGGAGCGTGTTCCTGAGCGAGGAGCCAACCACTGAGAAGGTACGATTCTGTGCTTCAATCAAGACACTTGCTATTTGATTAATTATTTATTTATTTATTTATGTATTTATTTATTTATGTATTTATTTATTTATTTATTTGTTTGTTTGTTTATGTATTTATTTATGTATTTATTTTTTTATTTATTTATGCAAAGCACTTGTTACAGGTGCGGTGAGTAAAGTGAAGTGCTTAGTTATTGTTTGACAACAATTCCTGGCAATTGAGGAGACCTGCAGTGTATGATCTATTATTAAAATTTGGATCAGAATTCAGAATGAAGTACGCTTGGTACTCTGATGATTGATCCTTGATCTGACACCCATCATCTGTCAGTCAATCAGTCAGTCAGTCAGTCTGTCAGTCAGCTGGCGATGTCATTGTCAGCTGGCCACTGTTGTCATCGTGCCAGTGAAAATTGTCACCCTGTGGGCTCCTCTTGGATACGGTGTGTTAATATTTTGGTAATTACCTCTTTTGATGGTTCAACTTTTGAGCATTTTGTGCTCAGAGTGTTTGGAAATAGTTTTTGCCAGCAGCAGGACAGAGAGAGAGAGAGAAAGCAGCCAGGCGCATTGATGTGTTTATAATTGACTGCAATTAGAATCATTCCAAAGCTGAACTGACTTTAGGCTACTAGTGAGTGCTTTCGGAAATGATTCTTTATATAGTCATTGATCATCTGTCAACTGCTCTTTGCCAGCAACTGACCTACCCACCCATCCGTCTGCCCCCCACTTGTCTAAAATTCTCCTTACCATGTGTGGTGGATAAATTTCCATATCCTGTTTGCATTGCTTGGCTCTGGTGATAGAGACTGCTGCTGCTGGTGGTCACTGATAAGACCAAGTCCTGCTGCAGAGGACTTTAGCTAATTCTCTCAGCCTGTCTCTGTCATTTGGTTGTTGGTCGTTGCATTTCTGACTGGTACAGATCGATCGGGTTGCTTGGCTCTGTCCTGCTCCTGGCCTTCTGCCTGTTCTACAGCTGACTTTACTGTTGTCTTTGACCTTTCTTCAGTTATTTTGTTAGCTCTGACGTCTGCTGTGGTGAACAAGTTTGTGTCATGCTTGAAATTGATTCTCAGTTGAGGCGTTGCATATCTTTGGTCTGTTGATAAATCAATTACCGAAGAAGACAAGAGGAGCTGAACGTTGCCGTGTGAATTCAGAGCCAGAATGAGTTGAAATCGGAACTTTCAATGATGATCACAAGAGTCTCAAAAAAGAGTTATTACACTTTGAACTGCTGTTGCTCAGCATGCGATTTCTTAGATTCAGTATACCAACAGCAAACAGAGTTTTTACTTTTCTCATGTACATTTAGATAAAAATATGTATATAATATTATATATCTGTACAATATATTATATGTATAAATCAATATATCTATGTAAATATGTATGTAAGATATTGTATATGGGTCTAATGTCAAGCATTTTACTTTCATGTCGTTACATTATGTAATTTCAGCCTATAATTATCTTAAATACGTTTTCTAATTCAATTCTATTATTTGCCTCAAAAAGTTTTGGTTTCGTCAGAGGCATTCGGTGTAACTGTCCTCGAGTTGGCGCACTAGGATTTATTGCTGTAGTTTTCATCAATGAAGTTGTTTTTGTTGATGGAGAAATTACCGTTTGCTGGTTACTGTTGTTGTTTTACATGATCACCTGATCACCTGGCTGAAAGGTGGTTTATTATTTTTATGCACATGGTGGTGCATTGGTCATTGTTGGTCATGTTGGGCTGATGATGTTGTGTTTTTGTTTTCCCTTAGGATACATACAGAGCGCAATGGTGGGGCATGGTGTCCCAAGGCACAAATCACACGCAATGTCTATGAATGGATGGAAATTGATCTTCAGGAGCTGAAGGTCATCACACAAGTGGAAACTCAAGGTCGCTTTGGCAATGGACAGGTGATTCATGTTTTTCTCTTTCTGCGTTTGCATTGGTTTGCCTGCGTTTGCCTGTTCTTTTAATTCTTCATCCGAGAACACTCAGTGACAATTTCAGGCAATTACAAGCACGGAATCAGCTGGCCAGTCCATTGAAGTTGAGTTAAACGAGGAGGCAGCCATTTCTAAGTAGAGCAGGAGGGATTAGTTCAAGGTGGCAGCAGAGATTTTATGCTGGAACCAACCAAATGGCTTTGGTCTTTATATCGACTGTGGGCTGAGAAGAATCTGGTGACCAGCAAAGACTCCTTTCAAAAGCTTTATCCTAAATTGGAAATGTCTGATTGATGTGCTGTTGGAAAGATGGGTGTGTGGGAGAGGGGATTAGTGATTTCTGCATGAGTGATATGGACGGGAGGTGTTAATTCCTTGGCCAATAGATCAGGGAGGCATAAAGGCAGTGCCCCAAGGATCACATTCCGCCTGCAGCATCCTTCATTGATGGTGGCCGTTGGGTCAATGGTTTTCCAGCTCTGTCCTTCACTGCACTGCTTGCCATAAAGCTAGCTAGCTATCTGATTTTGGAAGTAAATGTTATTGTGTGTTTGTAGAATGATCTTATTTTATAATATGGAAAAGATTTAATATTTGTCACTGATGAAAGCGTAAGAGATGCAGATGGATAAAGATGTGAAAGACTGCCGGTGCTGGAAAAGAAGCAGAAAAGAAACGATGGGTGTTGGAAAGGAAACTGTATCTGATTTATATAACAGAAGATAAAGAGATGTGAGAAACATGGATTGGACAGCGATTGACATAACTGAGTTTTTTTCAAGTTGTTTTTGAAATTAACTGTTTGCGAATAAAATTATTTTTAGGGACAAGAATATGCTGAGAGTTATGTCATAGAATATCAGAGGCAAGAAGGTGGAACATGGAATCGTTTCAGAGACCGGAAAGGAGTAGAGGTAAATGCAATGATTTGTTCTTGTCCTGTCTGTTCTATTGTCTCTTGTTTTTCTTCTCTTGTTACTCAATCTCTTCACTAGTCTAGCCCTCTTTCTTTGTACCCAGTCTTCTTTCCCTTCTTCTTTGCATTAAATCTTTCTTTCTGTCTATATTCATTCTCTTTTTCTCCTGCCTTTTCCATTTGTTTCTTAATAATTTTGCTATCATCTCTTTTGAATGCAAATGAATGTTCTGCTGGTTTTTGCAGTCATATGATTTTATTAATCATTCGTATCATGTGTCAATACTTAACAGAATACATTTGCATTAATTAAATTAGCCGTGTGGATGCCTCTACATAGTTGCCTTCAAATAATGCAGAGACCGCCGGAGGTGATCAACAGCGCATTCAGGAAGGCAACAGCTGTGCCACAAGGTGAGACAGGTATGCACTGCAGAGAGTACCCTGAGGTCAGTTGGTGTGACCTCCAGCTGATTGACTGGAATGGGCGAGGTCCCTACCCTGCAGACAGGTACCATAGACCCAGTGGAAGAGAAATGCACAGAGAGGCACAAGAGAAGTAGTTACTCATTGTCTGCCTCTTTGCCCTTGTGCGCTAACTGCTGCTGGTGCTCTTGAGCTGATGGATAGTAGGGGAGTCTTAGGGCAGTGATACCGTGGCTGACTGTGTGTACATACCTGTCAGCAAGCTGCTTCCTTTTCTTCCTTGCCTCTTCTTATTCTCCTTCCTTGAGGAGCTTATCCTGTTCTTTGGATGTCATGGGATCCTCCTATGGATATGTCTGTTTCTTGTCTTGTAATGGTTTTGGAGAATGCTGAATAGTTGTTTCTCTAGAGATAGATGGATGCCTCTGTAAGTAGATATTATTCTACAGCGTCTGCCAGAAGCCATTGCAGCCAGGCAGTAACAGAGAGATAGAGGCAGCCATAGATAGTGAGATGCTGGAACAGAGATAGGGAGAGGGAGAGGGAGAGGCAGTGATGGATATAGAGTAACATTAACAGAGCTGAGAAGGCAGTGATAGATAGATATGGAGGCAGTGACAGAAGTATGTGGTGTTATATACAGAAGCATTGACAGAGAGCGAGAGAGAGTGGCGGAGGCAGAGTGGCAGATAGCTCCACAGAATTATTGTTCCGCAGTTTGAGCAACAATATGTATTCCAACAGGCTAAATATGATAACATGCAGAGAAGAGAATGATTGGCAATATGCCATTTATACCACGAGTTTGAGAATAAGATTTTCTATATTCATTTTAAAATGTCTCCATTGCCTTTGCTAAGTGAAGTGCTGTTAACCATGATATATATCAGTAAGCAGCAGCTTATTATCAATTGTGACATGTTGAGAAAACTGGACCTCTCTCTCATTCGCCTGAGATGCAAGAGATTGGTTCTGATTGTTGGGCTTCTATGCACGCAGTCCTGCTCCTCGAGTCTTGATGCTTGAATTTGCTTATCCTGAGATACTTCACGATAATCCTAAATTTCCAAAATCATAACAATGAAACTCGAGCCATTTTAGCCATCATAACATTGGGTTTCTGGCTGCAACAATTCTGAGATTTCTGAGCGTGCTTTCATTTTCAGCCATTAGACCGTTTTTAGACGAAGGCAGATAAGGGTAGAGTAGAAATGATATGATATCGGTCTAATTTTATGTATGTAAATAAATTGCTTCTTCTTCATTTCTAGGTACTTACTGGTAATGCTAACACATTCGAAGCTGAAGCAAGAAACATAAGCCCACCGATAATAACTCGCAAAATTCGAATCGTACCCTACAGTGCTCATCTGAGAACCATCTGCCTACGTGTGGAGCTGTTTGGTTGTACGTGGAAAGGTCTGTCTGGGTTATTTGTTTCTGATGTGGTCTTTGAAGGGCTTTAGTGGCTCTCAGATTATTTGCTAATCAAATATCGGCTATTGATTTCTATAGTGCATATATCATAATAGATGAGGTTCATCAACCAAATGGTTGCATCTAACTAAAATGTAGTCTCGAATTCCATTTGAGAAGTCTAGTTGAATCCTGATGTTATGTGATTTGATTAAGCACTTTAATGATGAACATACTACAATTGCTTTGGAAACCAATGTAGATTGTTGTCAATGTGTAGTTGTTAACCAAAATCGGATAAACTTTAGACTGATTTTGGTTTGGAAAGTTTTTATTCATGAATGTATGTAGGTATTCATTTGCCACCTTGGCTTATGCACCATTTTTGGACTATGTAATATCAAAAAGAGCAATGGCTGGCAAAGGTAGAACATCTGAGCAGTAAAATTATCAGTGCCAAGCCATGGACTTTTTTTTGGCAATTCCAATTGAGGCTTGACACTATCCCACCAGTAACATGAGACCTCACAGCAGAACAGTCGACAGGTGATGCACGAAACTTTAATAATGAACAGATGAATGCCGTCCACAAAGGTAAGAAGTGAGGGCATAAGGAGAAATGGCTCCAAGAATGCATGCCAGGTTGCAATAGAAGTTTAAACGAACGAAAATTGTTGTGCATAATCTGCATGTGACCAATTACTTAATCATGAATTTTGAACACGTTTGAAACGAAGCAGGACATCATATGGTTTTCTGTAGATTGTTAATATTAATTTAACTAATAATTGTATTAGTATTACTGACTCCAAACTTTGTTTTTACTGCTGTTTATTTTCAATTGGTTATAACTTTCTGCATTTTTCTTCAAATGATGAGATAGATTTCAGTTTAGCTCTATACTTTATGTGCTACCAGATGGCCTTATGTCGTACCTCATGCCGCAAGGGGAACGCCGTGGGTCGGAAGTGGACCTGTTTGACTTCACCTACGATGGCCGAAACTACACCACACAGGCCGTGACCTACCTGTCTGGCGGTTTGGGTCAGCTGACAGATGGAGCGGAAGGCCAGAATAACTTTCGCCTGGATCCAGACACTGTCGGAAAGAAAGGCTACGAGTGGGTCGGCTGGAAGAACGAGACCGTTGACCGGCCTCCCATTCAGATGATCTTCGAATTCGACCGGATTCGGAATTTCACTTCCGTCCGATTCCACTGCAACAACATGTTCAGCAAGGACGTCCGTGTTTTTCGAAAGGCCGTCCTTTATTTTGGACTTACATCGTCTGTGTACCAGGAATATCCAGTCGTCTTTGAATACATGAGGGACACTTTGATCGAGTTTGCTCGCTACAGCATCATCACTATTCCACACAGAGTTGGACGATTTGTCAAAGTGGAGCTCCACTTCGACGCTAAGTGGCTTATGATCAGCGAAGTTCACTTTGAATCTGGTCAGTTTCTATGCTAGTCTCTGTATTTCGAACTAATGTGGTCAGAACAAATACTATCCTTTTGTTTGAATCATTTGTTCTGAATATCGTTGATTGCATTCAGTGGGTTGGTGACAGATATTAAGGTTAGTCTTCTACTGGTGGTGTCAGGAAGAACGAGCATTTTTAGATTTAAGATGAAACCGGACTATTTAGGGATGTAAGTCCTGGTCATCAAAGTTGGGTATAATATCTGTTCTATATTCATAGTTGTCTTGCTCACAAACAGTTTAAATTGATCTGACATTTGGAACAATCTGCAGATGACCGAGTTTGGTAAGTTGTGAATAGGGCTTAGTCAATGTGACTGAAAGATTAATTTATTCATTTATTATTATTATTACTAACTACAGCAATTTACCTAGAGCCTACTAAGGGTTTTTGACTTGACCTAATGAACTTGTTTAATTTTGTTTTCCTAACAGAAGTTGTGACGGGCAACATTACCGATGAGCATCTATTGCAGTACGGGGTCTCCTCTTCTTTGGGTTTTCCCAGCGGTCAACAGGTCATACATACTGACCCACCACCACCAGATATGGAACCAATTGGTCAGTTGATATGTTCTTTCTCTTCTCTAATTATATGATCTTCAAATATTTTCCAACTTATGTATTAAGCTAATCTTCCTTGTACTCTGTAAATAGTAAGGTAAGAAAATGTGCACATATGCTTGATAGCTCAGTAGAGCAAACAAATGTTTCTTCTGCATTATACGTGAAACCAAAAACTGGGCAATTTTATCTCTCGCTGATGGTTTTGTGAATGTATTGAGTTTGATAATCGAGATGATCAGAAGACCATGTGAAACCTTATTTGGTCCATGCTGAAACATTGATGGAGGTGAATCCAGAGTGACATGACTGTTTAAGCAAAAATGTTGACTCTTCAACGCATGATGACCTCTTTTGAATTTACTGTTTTCCATCACTAGTTCTGTTCGCTGCTGTTGACTGTGTTACTGAATAGTATGAGATGAGTGTTGTGTTGTCATCATTTAGAAGATGATGAAATGTTAGAGGGCGATCGTGACATCACAACAGAATCCAACTCGACAATGGTGCGCCATCTGGACGAGCAACTGATCGGCATAATCATCGGAACGACCGCCGTCTCCATCCTGCTCATGATCGTCGTTGTCCTTCTGTGTATAGTGCGACGTCGCAATCGGCAGAAGTATGCACAGTGCAAGTCGAGCCGCAATTCTCACCACATGGCCTTGAACCTACAGACAGCCGCTATGGCGCACGGCAGGGCACCCTCTGTGGGCAAACTTTCGAATGGATTGCTGTATAACAATGTAATTGTGTGTGATGTTGGGGAAGAGGAAGAGGATGAGGATGTGCTGGCTGGGGGAGGTCCTGTTCCAATCATCGCGAATGGAAGCGACATGTATCGAGAGCCATTCGATGGAATTCAAATGCGCAAGTTACCAGAGCCTCCCGTGATGATGGTTGATTCCACAGGTAATAATACACTAGGTAATAATACACTAGGTAATAATACACTAGGTTGGTCATCAGACTTTGATTGTGTGAATTGCGTGTCGTGTGGTCGTATTTTGTTGTGTGGTCACGTTAACGTACTCTTATAGAAATGTTAGGTTTTAAGTTTATGCTGATAGAGATCTTTAATTGCTTGTGGGTGAAAAATTTATTTTCTAACTGGAAGATGTTTAATTTTAATGAGAAAATTCTCCTGGCATTGTTTCCAGTTGGATTGTCTCCATTTCCACCTTGGCATTTAGCCTGTCTCTTTATTGTGTTTCTATATTTTGACAATTTCAGAATACCTGTCAGACACCAACACATCAACATATGCGGTGCCAGATGCTGTTGTGCCGTCTTTCTACCATTCAAATACTTTGGGCACTGGCCAGATGCTGCTTGTTCCTACTCAGGGATCCAAATTTCAGTTAATGGGACGGTCTGGCAGTCCTCCGCCACTACCCCCACCACCACATCCACGAGCCCTCTACTCGAGCGCTGGCGCTACCATTTTGCAAGGCTGCAGTGGAAACAGCATCTACTCGCTTCCAGTTGGAGTTGAACTCCTCTGGAAGGGTGCTGCCGATGTTGTGGAAATTCCTAGGGCAAGTCTTCGCTTCCTTGAGAAACTCGGAGAAGGGCTCTTCGGAGAGGTGAGGCTTATCTTGTTGCCTGTTGCCATCTCTAAATTTATCTTCATCTGTCTTTTATCTCTTTCTCTGTATCTCTGTCTCAGTGTGCTAAATTGGCATTCAGTTATTTAATCTTTTCTGCAAGTAATATTCATGGTGATCTTCCTCAGATCCATATTTGTGCCTTGTGCAGTGAAACTAATGGAGCAATAGGTTGGTTGTTTTTTGTTGCTGTTATTCCAAGTGAAGTTACTGACTGGACCAATAGGTTTTTTGTTGTTATTTCAAGCGAAGTTACTGGAGCCATAGGTTTTTTGTTATTGTTTCAAGTGAAGCTACTGGACCAATAGGTTTTTTGTTGTTGTTTCAAGTGAAGCTACTGGACCAATAGGTTTTTTGTTATTGTTTCAAGTGAAGCTACTGGACCAATAGGTTTTTTGTTGTTGTTTCAAGTGAAGCTACTGGACCAATAGGTTTTTTGTTATTGTTTCAAGTGAAGCTACTGGACCAATAGGTTTTTTGTTGTTATCTCAAGTGCAGCTACTGGAGCAGTAGGTTTTTTGTTATTGTTTCAAGTAAAGTTACTGGAGCAATAGGTTTTTTGTTGTTATTTCAAGCAAAGTTACTGGAGGCATAGGTTTTTTGTTATTGTTTCAAGGGAAGCTACTAGACCAATAGGTTTTTTGTTGTTATTTCAAGCGACGTTACTGGAGCCATAGGTTTTTTGTTATTGTTTCAAGTGAAGTTACTGGAGCAATAGGTTTTTTGTTGTTGTTTCAAGTGAAGCTACTGGAGCAATAGGTTTTTTGTTGTTGTTTCAAGTGAAGCTACTGGAGCTATTCTATTGGTTGGTTGTTTTGTTGTTGTTGTTGTTTGTTGCTGCTTGTTGTTGCTGTTGTTTCAAGTGAACCTACTGGAGCAATAGTTTGTTGTTGTTTCAAGTGACACAATTAGTTGTTTTTTTTATACATTGTTTCAAATGAAACTACTGGAGCAATCATTTGTTTTTTTTGTTGCTGTTGTTTCAAGGTGCATTTATGTGAAACATTTCTGAGTGCTGAGATGTTTGAAGATGAGGATGGATCATCATCCTGTACCGACCCAAATGAATCGTTGGACCTGACAGTGACTCTGGTAGCAGTTAAGACTCTGATGGTGAATGCCGGTGAAAGATCCCGGTTGGTTGGATTAATGAATATGATCAAATCATGGTTTGTGATAAGGCTAGATCATGGTTTGTGATAAGGCTAAATCATGGTTTGGGATAAGGCTGACTCATGGTTTGTGATAAGGCTAATTAATGGTTTGTAATGAGGCTAAATCATGGTCTGTGATAATTCTAGATGATGGTTTGTGATAAGGCTAAATCGTGGTTTGTTTGTGATAAGGCTAATCATGGTTTGTTTGTGATAAGGCTCTATCATGGTTTGTTTGTGATAAGGCTATATCATGGTTTGTGATAAGGTTATGTTGACCTTATAGTTTGTCTAATAAGACAAGTAGTGTGAATGCTCTAGCTATTCCGTACTGAGCTAATTGCTGTATTGGATGTGTTTTGGCTTGCTGCTGCAACAGTTTTGTTGTGGTTTCTGTTAAGAGTGTGGGTGACAAGATTGGTTTAGCAGTTGTTGAGTTCAGGCATATTGGTAAGAGTTGCAGCTGAGATTGAAATTTGTTATAATTGTAGTATTGCAAATTTATATATTATCTCTTCAAGAGAAATTCATTGTCAGAAAACTGTAGAAGTGATTCAAACTGGACAAGATATGATTAGTGCATGTGGCCCAAAACTGAACATTAATGTATAAAGGACTTGGTAAGTGGACTTTGCTCAAATTGTCAGTGACTTAGTAAGATATGCAGTTGAGTAGTGTCCTTAATTAATTTCATTGATTAAATAGTAGTTTTCAAATAGAAAATCTGCTTGGTATGAATTTAGTTTGGCATTGTTTTGTTTTCTGGGGCTACTAAATCTCTAGAGTTGATCTTGATGTTGGTTTTGATGTTTTGATCTGTTTTAGCACAAGCTTCCATCATGAGGTTCTAACTCTTCGCTGTCTTAAAGACCCAAACATCGTTCGCCTACTGGGCGTCTGTACGAAGGATGATCCGCTGTGCATTGTAACGGAGTATTTGAAGTTTGGTGATCTAAAACAGTTCCTTCAGCATCACATAGCCCAGGAGAGCAGTCTTGCCAGAAAATCCAACACGAGTACTCTCAGGTAATGCCACTGAATTGAACGCTACTTCCTGGCTGACATGGTAATCAACTGGTAACATGGCAAAGTTGTAGCTTGAACACAGCGTATAGAGGTTGAAGCCTAGCATGCCTATCCTGTGGTACCCATGACTATAGGAATAATGCAGAAATGCAACATTGGGTCTATATTATAGAGTGTTTCAGTACTTAATAAAATAATGACAGTGTTTCAGTACTTGCTAGAATCACTGTCATTATTCAATTATCAGGGTTGTAATCATTGTTTCTCAGTGAACAAAAAGGTGTGAACTGATAGGGTGTAACTGAAGAGAAAAGTTGAGTTGAAGACCAGGAATGTAGTAGGACTATGGCTTGCAAATAAGCCAGGTTGGGAAAGACGCCCCTTAACATGGAAGGGGAGCCAAATAGAATGTAGCAGAGGTATGATTATATTGGACTTAATCTCATTCCTCTTGAAAAGTTGGCTGAGTTGATGGTTGAATTCATAACGGATTCGATTGCTGTAGACCAAGGAGTTGATTCTTTGACATACTCTTACCTAAGAATTCTCAACCTTATTTTTATTCCACTCTGAAAACTGTCTTGTATCACTGAGGTTTGACCGGTAGCACCTCCTAGTAGATTTCTTGAAGAGGTGCTCTATTATGTTTCATTGATTGATTGTTTGATGTGCACAGCAGATTGGCCTTAATTTGCGTTTGTGATTGCCTTTTGTAGCTATGGTTGCCTCATTTACATGGCAACACAGATTGCATCTGGCATGAAATACCTAGAGACAATGAACATTGTCCACCGTGACATTGCTGCACGCAACTGTCTTGTGGGCGACCAGTATCTTGTGAAGATATCAGACTTTGGCATGAGTCGACAGCTACATAGCATTGACTACTACAAGGTCGAAGGTCATGCTCTGCTTCCAGTCAGGTGGATGGCCTGGGAATCGCTTCTACTGGTTAGTTCCAATTCAGTTTGATTTCCAGTTAAACTTGATATCTGTTGAACTCGTCAGGTTCGTTTGGGTATTAGTGTTACCACAGGATGTGACTATCTAGACTATTTCAGCTCAGTTTTATGATTGAAACATGGGTTCAGCGTTAATTATCAGATAGCCAATAAACAGCTAGTTACATTTTTTACAGAAGCTGTATCAATTGTGCTAAAAGTCAGGTTTATTGGAACCAAATGATCCCATCAAAGATTCTAATGTAAATCGTCATATATAATCTCCTTCCGAGACATCCTTGATTAGAAGTATTATCAACCTGTACCCAGAAAAATGGGAATGACCATACCAATTTGTTGCAATAATTTGTTACTGCCTTTCAATTACCTGAAAAGTGCATTGGCAAAATCATATATTAAATTGCTCAAATCACAGAATTGGAACAGCATCTCTCTGAGAGTTAAAGTGAGTTGAACAGTTTAGTATGCTTCATTCTTTAAAAAAGCACAATTAATTCCAGAACAAATACTTAATTATGGATGGCACACATAAAATCATGCCATTAGTGTGAAACAGATTTGTTAGCTAGTTAGCCAAGACAGGTGATAGTGCAAGTGATGCCAAAATGTTTTAAAGTACTTACTAAGTTTCAAGGAATTTTGTAAATGAAGAAATATGCTATAGCTAGGAAATACCTCTTTAGCATGCATGTTGGTAAATGTGTTTGGGATGAAGAAAGGCATAGAAAGGGTTTTAATAATTGCTGTTGAGAAGTTTCTATTTGATTTCTTTACAGGGTAAATTCTCCACGAAAAGCGATGTCTGGTCTTTTGCTGTGACGCTCTGGGAAGTGCTTGGCTTTGCCCGTTCACAGCCGTTTGCGATACTGAACGACGAACAAGTGATAGACAATTGTAGGCACTACTACCACGGTGACTGTCAACAGGTCTATCTGCCTCAACCCATTAATTGCCCAAAGGAGATCCATGACTTGATGAAGGAGTGTTGGAATCGTGATGATGCCCAACGTCCAGCATTTCGTGAGATTCATATGTTTCTGCAGAGGAAGAACATGGGCTACAATCCAGTGGACGATGATGCCGATGGTTCAGCTGCTCTACCCATCAACGTACCATTTGTATAACTCACCAAAGATGTGATATATACGTTTATATGGATCAGTAATCAAGGCCTGAAGTCTCACAATGATTCGCTTAAATCAAGCGCCCGTTCCTGTGATCGATCTTCTGATCAAGGCCATGGGTTTCACAAAAATGCCGTAGACTATGATCTTGAGTGAGGTTTTACAAGTCTAACCAAAAGAGTCCATCAAAAGCAGTGCTGCTACTGTTTGCTCTGAAGATTGGCACGTTGTACCAACACGTTGCATGTGCCTAGCTATCGATTGCTTTGGCTCATCTCTCTGAAAATAAAAATGAAACTTAACTAATTCGAGAATGTGAAGATTAGGCATTATCACAATATTGTGAGTCTGAAATGTGTGGAACTGTTGAACGTGAGAGCAACTGATGCAACATTTTATGCAAAAAAGCATAACACATTTGATTAGTCTGATTGATGAAGTTGTAGAGCAGGGACTGGACTTTTAACTTAATGGATTTCACAGATGGTGCTTCATTGTAAAGGCCATCCATCCTTTCAGCCGTAATATTGTATTATAGTTTGCTTTAACAGAGGTCACAATGAAACGAGCAGCCCTCTTCTGAGCAGTGTATTTAACAGATTCTGCATTTTGACGTTGCTCCTTAATCGATGTTTATGCACTTCGTGAACTGGTGACCTATGGGGCCTGAAAGAATTATTTGTGGGTTTTACAATATTTGGTGCATCTCCAGTGATTTTATTTAGTGTTTTACGACAGGATGTGTTCTGCTGGTAGATTTTTGTTATGTTGAGAACTGTGTGGGTGTCATTTCTACTTGGGAATCAGTTCATTCTTTTGTGTTCTAAAGAAATATGCATTCAATGATGCAAGGGTGAATAACATCAAAATTCACCCCTGTTTTGTTTCTTATAATTGCCACTTTATTTTGAAATTTTATGTGTTTTATACGATGATGAACTTGCAAGAATTGCATCGATCAGGTTTTATAATTTCTGTCTAAATTCCCATCAGTTGCCCCATGTGCTGTTTCTGTGTTCTTCTTCTGTTCATCTTATTATCTTGTTCTTTCTTTGATGTTCTTGCTTTGGCAATGGCTTCGAAGACTCTGTGCCTTTTTGACATAGTATTTGGATACAGTGTAAGAAAAGGAGGATGAGGATCTATGTCCCTACCACTCCCTTATCCAGAAAGTGACTGCACTAATGAACCAGTCAGAGCTCTACTATGCTGTTTCATAGCTTTGTCTATAAATAAATATTTAATAAATATTCTTGTCTTGTGATCTTGTTGAGCAAATTTATGCTGTAAACATGGAAGAAAATTTGCTTATAAGGATTTTTATGAGGTATAATATTGGATTTGTATCCCATAAATATGTTGTCCTGTAAAATGGAAGAAAATTTATTTTATAGGGAATTGTTAAAAGTATAATACCGGATTTGTATCCCATAGACGTTTTATCTTGCAATTTTGTGAGGAATAATTGTTTTGTAATAATAAACAATTTGTGTAGTTAAGCTTCTTGTACCTTCACTAATAAGCCATTGGCACATCCTAACTGAGACATTAGCTTTTTAAATGTGACATGTCACCATAGCCTTCAGAAATCAATATTACAGAAAGCTGGCTTTAATACAAAATGTGTGAGGCCATCTTGTCTAAATGCTTTCAGAGATTTATTTATTGACTCCGGCATTTGCTGGTTAATATTGCAACCACAGCTCAAAAGTTTTTATGATTAAGCTCGAGTGATTAGAAGTAAAAAATATGTGGCTATTATGTGTAATTCAACAAGGTATGTTGTTCCAGTTGACGTAGTAAGTAATTCAAGCATACAGGATAGCTGTAACTTGGATTTACTTACCTATTGGCATCCTATATAATTTAATATGATGAGCTCTCTGCCCAAAGGCAGGTTCATTGGCTTTATGCCACCCGGGGATGAGATGACTGAAGTGGTTTCCATGTCGCCTTCCTCAAGGACAATTATGGGTGAGCAAATCTTTCGAGGTGGGTTCGAACCTTCGGTTTCAAGGCACAGAACATGCCGCTACACCACCGCGTCACATATAGAGTTGGCCAATAATTATCATACGTAGACAGTGCACTCAACAGGATTATTTTAGTTGTTTCCATTATTTAGTAACATGCTAATGAATACTTTAGCTTTTGGGTTTCCAAAATACAAAGGCACAGATCGTTGTCAAATTACAAAAAACTTGACAGTCTTACACAATTTTATAGTAACACTGATTAAGAAATCATACTCTGTTCTGGAGTATTTTTTTTTGTCTTTTGTCCAAACCTTCCTAACTGGCATCAACAAAAAGAAAATATAAGCAAGTAAATATCCTTAGTATACCATCTTAAGAAAGCAAATGTGTTTGAAGATGGCATCAGTTTAGGTACCATCAGTATCACATGAAAATCTTTTTCTGTGACTCAAAACTAATCAACTCAAGAAACAAAATAAATGACTTGACAGTTTCTTAGGGACTAGATGTGAAGAAACATTTCTCTGGCTGCATCACCTGTCATGTTCATCTAATTTGCAGCACTCCTATCCTCTGTGGTAACCACCATTTCGGCTGTCTGTCATCCATCTCCTTCATCATTGTCGACTTCATTAGCAGTCAACTACACAATAAAGGTCATGATTATAATTCAGCCAAAAAATGTTTCCAACAGAGCTGCTTTATTTGTCAAATGCTTGGTTCTGGCTTTGATCGTCAGCATGATTTCATCACAATCCAAAATATTATTACTTAACGAGGAGTGGCATTGGTTTCCCAGTCGCATTAGTCGATGCCCATCATTGAAGTGTTATACAATAGTTTCTCACTCAAGATGTCCCAACGACTCTTCCATCCAGGAGCAGAATGGCTCAGAGTTTGGCATGATGAGACATAGGAATTTCTTTCCAGTCTTTGAATCAGACAGAAACAAACTTACAGGCACAAATTCCACATTGTTCTCTGCATAAGCGCACAGTCGTCTGTAGATTTCAGGGAACTGGTGTCGAAGACTGATCCCTCGCCGTCGAAGCTTCTGCTGAATGTTAATGAAACAGATTTCACGTGCTCTGCGCTCATCTCCATATTCGGAGAGTCTTGAGCCAGGTACTGGCGTCAGTATAAGAGTAGCACCAGGGTCGTTGATATCAAGTGACAGATTCAGGGAACGCAGAATGTACACCGGCAACTTGGCACAAAATCTGGCCACTAGTTCGTCATCCATATAGCTCATCTGATCCTCGCTTTGGATGGAGAGAGAATTGCAGCACACCTCCTCACAGGCATCAACAGCAACTGAAAAGATGTACTGGCATTCAGGATTGTACAATTGACAAAAGTGTGCAAATTTAGATTGAGGATTACCTGGCCAGCCAGAATTTACAGGTAAATCACTTAAGTAAACATAAGAGAAAGTAGCAATTCTGAAGTCTGGCACAGTGAACTGGTGGACCGTTTCAGAAGTCTTCAAGAGCAGCGTAACTGCACCTCGACCCCTCGACAAATAACCATGTCTTGCAAGTTTTGAACAGATAAATGCAACTGCAGGATCACGGTCAGCCTGCTCCAGAATGCTCGTGCACAAACCCTGCCTATCGAAATGAATCGGATCTTTGGATGATGATTGCTTATCATTCGAGACAAATAGTTTCTGCTCAGACAGACACCAAGTGGAGGTTTTATCCCATATTTTAAAGTCTTTGAAAAAGTTTCTGCTGCAGTTCTTTAGCAAAATTACAGATCTAAATCCTGGGCAAGAAAGCATAGTTTCATAGCTCTTCACAATTCCTGCTTTTGTCTTCCTTGGAGAACTTGAATTTAGATCAGCAGATGATGATCTGACGAAAGTCTTTTCAATTGAAGATAATTCGAGAAAAGTATTCTGACATTCCAACAAGTTTCTGTTGGCATCATTACCACATGCAAGGTCACCATGGTTACCACTGATGAAACTCCCATCAGCTGGAATAGTTGCATCCATTTTGACAATTCCACCAGAACCACTTGCTCCAGTGCACAAACCTCTCTGGTTTTTTCTCAAATATTCAAAGCAAACTTGTTCCTTATTCCTTCTTTCTGAAGGGTCTAAAATTGTTGAGACTTTTGAACTGCAGTCAGCAGCAACAAACAGTGACCATGTGCAAGCAACGAATCTACCTCCACTATCTCTCCATTGGTGATCATAACCTGTGAAATCTTTTCGATGTTTACATACACTGGAATATTGACCACCATCACAGTAATCATTCTGATGTCCGATGTTGTTGTTTGTCGATAGAAATTTCTCGCAAATCTTTTCAAGCCAATCACCGCAACCTGAAAACTGCTGCCGCTGATTGGATGGAATGCCGGAGATGGTGTCTGGCCGCAAGTCTCTGCTGCCAGGCAACATGTATGTGCCTATCATTAACTCAAATCCTAGCTACTCATTCTCAACCAATAATAGAAAGAATGTACTATATATCCATGTTGAAAACTTGTTACTTAACACTTTACATGAATTAAACAGCTCAACGAGGCTCACGACTACACTAAACACTATACCAACATTTGGCTCCATATACACACACTGTGAATTCTTTTTATGTCATCAACACAGTGCACAGAAGAAGGGGAGGAAGGAGGAGGTAGTTCTGTGGATAAAGTGTCTCTGTTTACCTAATCAATATTTGCCTGGCAAAGACCTCACCTGTTCCCTCCCCTTCTGACTGCATTTAGAACTGCTGCTGCTCATACTCAACCAACTGATCAACAGCCCTCCTCCTCCGATTGCCTGACCGTGGGCTGAATAATGCCGCTGCAGTCCTTGCTTTGTCTGTCAGACTGTTTGAATCAGCAGTGTACTGAGCTGACCTTTGATTTGCATTAACAAGTCTCACTTTGACCTGATGTGGACTCTGGTTGATCTGGGATGGTTTGCTTTGAACCAAACCATTCTCAGCCTCATTTGCATCGAAATCAGTCACCCGCTTCCTCCTTGTCTTTTTCGATTGACTGCTTGCAACTGATGATGCATGGAATGATAAAGTATTCTCCTGATTATCATTTAAGTTGTCTTGTGACACTAAACACTCTCTGGAGTGATTCACTTGCGGCTGGACCACCTGCTCCATGTAGTGATCACTGTTCTTACCTGTAGCAGAGTCATTGTCATTCACAACTTGATCTGAATTAGCAACTTCACTGACCCTGTTCTTCGGTCTCTTTCGCACCTTCATCAAGTCAGATGATATCACAGAAGCATCTTCTTCATTTATTTTCTTCTTTGGTTTAACAATGGCTGGCACTATGGTCAAAGATTCAATACTTTTATCCTTTTTTGGCTTTCTAATTACTCTATCATGTACTAGTCTTCCTTCTTCTTGCTCTCTTGGCTCATCACTTAACACATTTGATCTTGTGGAAGGATTATCATTGTTTTCTGGCTTCTCCCAGTTAAGGTGGACTCTATCATCGTAGTTCTCACTGTTCTCTGCAAGTTTTTTATGCTTCACTTTCTTGAGTGGCTTCTGAGCATCAGAAACAGAAACTTGGAAATCATAAGAATTTTCATTCAATTCATATGAAGATGTTTCTGTGAATTCTCTGTTATCTGTAGAGTTCTGAACAGTCTGTTCTGTTGATAGATCTAAATCTTTCCCTGCCCTGCTTTTCACTTTCTTTCGTGAGACTCTAACTTTGTTATCCGCTGAAATAACTGGGTCTCCAGCTTCCAGTGTATTTCTTTCATTGGGTTCACTAATATTTATAATACTTACAACTGTATCATCCACTTCTTGGAATTTAGTCTTTACTTTCCTTTGGGACTTCTTGAACTGATCAGCAAAGCTATCATCTGTTGATATTTCATGTAAGGTAATTAGGTCAAGTTGACTGGTGTTGGCAACCTCTTGCAATCTCTCATTACATAAGTCAAAATCAACTGGCACTTTTGACTTCTTCCTCCGATGCGAGTTTTTTGCCCGAATGTCAGCCACCTCTTCGTGCATCACACTTTCTTGATTTCCAAAGAACTCGATAATTTCCATCTCTCTCTCCGAAATTTTTTTAGCTTTTGGTTTTTTCAGTTTAACTGCCCTTCCTAGGCTTTTGTAAGTATTTTCATCCGCCTGTACGTTCTGCATATCATCCTTTATCAAGGAATTTCTTTCCAGATCCGTAAAGCCCGAGTCAACATCGGTAAATGAGGTATGCGTTTGATTAGAATTGTCAAAAGCCTGAAGTCCATTCGTTTCTTGCACATCCGAACGCTTTCGCCTTAGACGTTTGATTTTTACTCCTGAATCTTCCCGTATACGCTTCTGCTCGTAAGCAATCAGCTCATTAATTTCCTCATCTAAGCGATCACCATTTGATGGAACTGACACGGAAGCTTCCTTTACAGTTGGTTCTTCTAATCCACCTGTCCTCATTGACCTCTTCTTCTTTAATTGTATTTTTCCTTCTTTTGGAATTTCTCCTTCCTCTTGTTTTCCTACCTGTCCTTGTCTTTGTTCTATTTGCCACATAGTGCCATCTGCATCAAGTTCTTTATTTTCCAAATAATCAGTATCACAGCTGTTCTTAAGTTTCTTCTTTTTCCTTTCTCCTGATAGTGATAACTCCGAGTTCTGAGATTTCTTTGTTAACTTTCTCGTCCTAATTATCTGCATTTCACTATCTCGTATCGATGAAATCATTTCAGTTTCTGCTCTGCCAAGAATGACTCCCTCGCTATCGCTGGAAATCTGATCCTTTACACTGTATTTCTGAGCAGCAGAAAATGGATACATCTCTTCACTAAAAGCCCGATTACTTTTCTTTAAGCTATTTCTCCTCAAAAGCTGTGTCTCTGCAACTGAAGGTGGATACCTTTCTTCATGGCTGCTGTTCTTTCTAGTCAACCCTGACATAGAAAGAATTTCATCACAAGGAAGAGGATTACCAATCCTGATGTCATGCCTTCGAGTCTGTTTTTCTTCTGATGAACCTGATGAATGTACATCATTATCTTTTTTGAAGCTCTGCTGTTGAGCAACTGGTAATAATTCCTCTAAGGTTGATTGTGTATTCATTTCTGCAACTGACTTGAGGTCCATTTCCTGTTCACTATGTTGTCCTGGTAGCATTTTGTGATCAAATGACATCTCAATTTCTTCGTGTGGTAAAAGTTTGCCTTCCTCAATGCTGTGTTTTCTTGATTCTTCTTCTTCTGAAACAAGGTTTCCTGGACATTTTTCTATCTCATCCTTTGCCTCATCATTTGCTCCGTTTATTTTGATCTTTGATTTCATTATTTCTTCAAAACTCCGAGTCTTAATTGGATGGAAATGAGAGTGTGATTTTTCACGTAGCTTGACACTTGGGAGCTCAAACTCGGTAACCATGCAATCTGACTTATTTAATTTATTCTCATATGTTGGCATGCGTACATAGTGTGTAATTACAACAGGTTTAGGTGCAACTGGTCCACTAGGTTCAAACTTGTGCTGATATTCAGTGGAAGAAAAGGAGCAATCAGAGAGGATGTGTTCAATAGAACGAGCATTCTTCAGGATAACTATTTCTTGTTGCCTACGTGCCGAATTCTGAAACCAATCTGGAATATCAAGTTGTTGCAAGGACTCGTACAGACGTAGTTCACTTTTCGACAGATTTTTATTCTGATTCATCAAGTCATTACCACTAAATACACTCAACCGTGAATTATTTCGTAGATCCAACAGACTCTGAGACTTTGCACACTTATCGTCATCATTTGCAGTTGGGGAAGTAGGGGAATAATCATTCAAGGCATTCGATGACATGGTCAAGATGTTTGGTCGATCATGAGCCAAGGGTTCAAACTTTTTCACAGCTCTTGGCAGCAGTGACAGCGACCTTGCTCGCCGTTCAGCAGCATCGACTTTATCAGTCGACTCTGTGAATGCATCATCCGACCCAAGCGCATTCAATCCCCTGTCATGACTCCTAAACCGGGCTAGGATTTCATCAGCAGTGTTCCAGAGCTCGTCAGGAACTGGTGACGGCGGAGCTCGAAGACGTACACTGGCAAGTCTCTGTTTCAGTTCTTCGAAATTTGTTCGTGGAGCAGACGACACGGATGGATCTGAATCAAGATCTATATCGATCACAGAAAAACGTTTTTTACTCGGCTTTGGAGAGTTTATCCGTCTCTTTGACAAATCGCTCACGGCTGCTCTCGCATTTTTCGGTTTTCTGTTTGAATAGGAACTGAATAGCGCACTCCTTGGGAGATTTTCAGAGTAGGGTACCATCGTTGATTCTTGTCGATCCGCAGTTTTGCCTGAATTATCTTCAGAAATCAATATATTATAAGTTTTTTCAAGTTTCGTGTTCGTAGACTCAGATCTTTTTGCATCATTTTCTTCGTTAGTTGTTGGTGGACCTTTCAACCTATCACAATCTGTCAGCAAAACTAAGTCCTTGGATTCTGCTGATTCCGACATAATGCAAGTTGATGTCATCTGGCTTTCGAATTGTTCAAGTGGTTTTGTGTGCCCCACAGATTCTGTTACTATGCTTTGAGATTCATCTATCTTCCAATCTTTCATGGAAAGATCATTCTCAGGAATTTTACCGGGTGGGTTATGCGATGGGTTTTCAGCATTTACAAATTGACTTTGGAGTCTGGCTTCATCAAGTGAATACAATTCAGTATCTGACTTTCTCAAACATATAACTTCCGACGATATGAAGTTGAGAAGATTCTGAGTGTGAGGGTACATGGACTGAACGGTTAATTCCGCTCTAGGCGACGGTCTTGATTCATTTTCCAGATCTGACGTTTGCTCATGTTCTTCATAAGTGCAGATGTCTTCGTACTCATTTGTGCCTCCTACGGCTTCTGACTTTCTGAAGTCTGAAATTAATGGACTTAGTACAGAGTCTTTAGAAGTTTCATCTGGAGAAGTAGATGTACTTCCACTAACAGTCTCACTATTGTTCTCATAAAATACTGTTTTGAAGACAAAGGTTTCCGTTCTTTCAGTGACCGTGGCCTCTGAGACCCACAGATCTCTGTCGTCTTGTTTTGCCCTTTCTTGGGGCACACTTTCCCCAAGTTCTACCTCTTCCCCACAGCTATCATCATTGACTGTGGCTTCTCCAAAATTCCTAGTGCTGCCTTCACTCACCATTACCCTTTGGCCAAAATCTCCAGGCACCAAAAACCTGTCAGTTTGTTCCATATGAGCAGATTCAAGTAACAAAGACGCATTTAAAGCCGTTGATGATGAAACTTCATTTGCGCTATTTAACAAAGGTACCCCAAAGAGTTCGTCTAAGTCCGTAACTTGCATAAAACTGTTGGCTGCAGGTGAAGTGTCGAGTGGAAAGCGCCATTTATCGTCTCTATGCTGCACTGCTTCAGTCCGAAAATAAGAAACAAAAGGCGAATGAACATCCTGAGGCAGCAAATCAAAGTCTAGTTTCTCTTCTGGTTCAAAAGAGGTTCCAGACTGAACGCCACAATTATTCTGAACCAGTGCATTGAAAATGTCTTTTACTTCGCTAAGAACTTTGTGCGACTCAATGCGACCTCTCGTCATCATGTGCCTTTTGACGTCACTGTTCTTGGGCAGTTTTACCAATGAATCTGAAGAGAAGTAGTCAGTCACAGAAGGTGAATAGCTTGTGTGAATGGAATTGTGATGTTGATCAAACTCTGAATTCATCCTAAAACATCAAATACCATCTGTGTCAACATGCAATATTTCAGTCAGATATGATAATCTATTCTCAGAACAGAACTTAATTATGCATCACCCATCAGTAATCACTTATAAATCAATTTAGAAAGGACACATGTTCAGAAGCAAACTTCACAAATAATCAAGTCTACTGTTGACTTCCTCATTAATGAAAACTAATAAAACCTGGCAATCCAACTGTTGTAGCAGGACAAATGAGGGAACTTAGATGACACCTCAGACATGACCCATGCCCAGTTCTAGTGAAATGGGAGTTATCGGATGATGATGACTTTGAGCTTATTGTGCACTTGGAGGTGCCGATCATACCTATGGCAGTTAGATAGATTGTTGCCCTGAGCAAAAGGTGCTGTATCATGGAATGCAAGCAATTACAGATCAACCAGTGGCCAGCCATGTGAAAAAAACCCAAAAGCTCCAGCGTGCAAGTAAAGATCAACTGATTCAATTGTTATTAAATCTTAAACAAGAAACGAACTTCTCTGGCCTTTAATTAGCAATATTTATAGTTCTATTTATATCTCTTAGGCAGAAGAAATGTAGATAAATCCCTTGCATGGTTTATCAAATGGTTTAGTAAAGTCAGAACCAGAAAGTTGTCAATATTTTGGTAAACATCTATATCCAACTATTTAACAGCATCTCTGAAGGTTTCAGGTGCTTTTATTCATATAAACTAAAATGGTAACATTTATCAAAAACAAAACAACCACAAAAGGGTCTACAATCACAGTTACCTTCCCAATTTCAATATATATTAATCTGTTCATTTTTTACCGATGATTATTTTGTCATAAACTTAAATGAAAAATACATACTCTGCAATTCCACCATCCTCTATTTGTAAGCCTACAGTGTTTCGAAAATAACTGACATCATCCGAAAGGACTTCATCCATTATTCTGGTATCCTGATGCCGAGTGAACATTTTCTCTGTACTTGCATTATCCATTTCATCCTCATCCTCTTCAATATCTGTTTCATCTCCCACCTCAGCTTCTTCCTCGCTAATTTCCTCTTTGTCGTCTTCTTCCTCGCTGTAATCCTCCTCCTCGTCTTCTTCAAGTATAGTTTCGAGGCGTCTCTCGCACAGGAATTCACTGTCCTCAGACTCTTCGCTGCTGTCGAAGTAATCCTGTTCAAAGTAGGCTTCAAGTGCTGAACCGTCATCATAATCTATTGGATCCCACGGCTCCATCTCATGGAATCCTGTCCGACTGAATCGGCCATTGTCCTTGGCCTCCTCCTCCTCCTCCGCTTCGTCTGGACCCCAGAAGTCCATCTCTTCATCGGTTGGCATGGGAACCAGTTGGTATCGATCCATCTGCTGACGGTGATAGGCAGAGGCTTCTAAAGAAACCCCGTCAGGGGATTGATGTCCTTCTTCCTTCGAGTTGACTTCTGCTGAGTGCGACCTCACAAAGTGACTCGATATTCCTGGACGAGAGATTGGAAGAGGATGCTTCAAACTGTCTATCCGAACAAAGTCAGTTCCTTTCTCTTCTTCTTTTTCACTTCCTAAATTGAAACAACAGTCATGGTTAGCATCAACTCAAACTTGTGGACAATCTGTCCAGCAGACCATAGGAATACCAAAATAATTCATGGAAGCAGCATTAACATCAAGGTTCTGAGCACTTAACAATATTCAGGTAATATTAGTGAAAATAAACAAACAGACACAAACCTACTTCATTTAGACTGTTGGTAAAAACTGTTGGAGAAACTATGGAATGTAAGATTAGTTATGATCTGGCTAATTTGAACGCAATACGGCCTATGTGCCTGAATGAACTGCAATTTTTATATACAACCCTAAAATCACACATCTGTGTTTAACACCTTAACGACGTGCTTCACTAGATTCCCAGTCACTTTTAGAACATTTTTACCATTGAAGTGTAAAGTAATGCCTTAGCTGCAGCACAAGTACAGAAGAAACAAGTCCTTCGATCCCTGTTTTATTATGTGCTTCATTTCAATTTACAACATACTCACACAAATCATCAGTATAGCATCCTTTGACAAAAATACTAATTCATAAACAAACCCCAGTAGCAATATGTAGGAAGGATACCTTTGAGCTGCAAGTGGCTAGTGTGGCTCAGAGAAATGCCTTCTAATTAATGAATTATTTACTTAACTACTGACTTAGATTTTAACAGGCCTATCATTGCCTTCTTAGGATGTCACATGACAGTATTCTCAATAGGCCAGCCACTTCAGTAGGTTCAGTACACATTACAAAGAAATTGAGGTATATTGTATATAGACCTACATAAATGTACAGGCATATATACACATTATATAGTTTACATATAGCTAATGTGCTCTGCTATGTTAATGACAGGAAGAATTCATAATTTCTTCTCACACAAGCACCCTTCACTCACAAGAGACTAAAATCAGACAGATATACAGGCACAAAGATACAGAGATACACTGACAGAGACTGACCAAGCAAAAGATATATTAACAATTACAAGACAGATGTTTACCACTGAATTGGGTCAAATTATATAAACTGTTCAGCTGAAGTTTACGTCCAGAAAACAATACATAAAGATATAATTGGACGTAGGAGCCTGTAAATTTCAGTTTTGAAAAAAGATGTCAAGTCACTTATGTATCCAAATGTTTGCATGGCTTCTTGTGTCAAGTGCCAACATAAAGTCCGCCTATGTTGTATTTAAGACAGTGTAACTAATAACATCTGATTTACTAATTCTCAAATGAGCAATTTTCATCTTCAGTTGCCACTTATTTATACTGAATGCATGCAAGTATGTGTGTATTTATGTATGCATGTCACATATGCATACATGCATGCCTCATCTGCATACATCTATGTATGTTATTCTTATTATTAATTAGCAACTCCTGTCATGGCACAGATGTCAAATGCACAAGGAATCGACGAAGGACACAACAAAGTCAAGCCACAGTCATGTCAACATTCAGTGGAGTGAATTGCAGTAGTCTAATTCAATATGGCAGTTGTAGTTGTTTTAAAGTCTGGAATAGAGCAGATCCCTCTAAATATCACAGGCAAGCATAAAGCAAGTACAGTAGTGCCTTTAAAGTACCTCAGAAAAAGCACTGCATGTAACAACTAAACGACATGGGCCTACCATAGTAAAATTATCATCAACAAAACAAGTGACAAGTGACACCATAATAATAATAATAATAATGGTTCCAACTATCAGCACCAGCACTGAAAGTGTCAGCTAAGCTCATCTTAGTGATTTTGAAAAACAAATAATCCAGCGGCAACTTTATTCGGTGGTTCGGGCTATTCTTCTCAATGAAAACAAACCACCGGCCAATTAAGGACATACTCAATCATTAACACCGGTTTCAACATTACAGATTAGTTAAGCGTTAACCTAACAATTCAACACCCCCGATTTTATTAGATTAAAAACGATGACATTAGTTTCGTTATTACCGTACCTTGTTAATCGGATTAACTAACGCCCGTAATAAACTCAGGATGACACAGCCCCATCGATCTGTATCAGTCAATTATTACAATTATTATTATTACCACTAGGCTACTGTTATTGTCATTATTATTAATATTACTATTAAAATTTTATAATTGTTACTGTTTATTTAAGCCCAACGATTAGTTTGCAATTCAATTTCCGTTGTATCGATGTGGTTGATCCCACCCAGTCCTTTTAAGGGGGAGCGGGAGGTAAAGCGCTGTTGACCTACGTCGTTACCTTCACGTATGTCTGCGTTTTCCCCTTTTCTGTCGCCTTTTCTATCCAGGTAATCTCCGTTCTTGACGTTTATGTGGTTCGAATCACAATCGGCCGCTGTGCCCGCTTTGAATATCTGCGGTCGGCGGCTGATCGTGTTACTTGCATACCTGTTGGCGGCGCCACTCAGTTCACCTGAATTGAAATGAGGCGTCAAGCTACGCTCCGCCCACTTCTCGTCATCCGTCGCTTCACCAATATCCGCTTCGGGGCTGTTATCAGCTGGAGCAGATGGGCGGTGAAAGCTGCTGCAGCTGCTGTTGCTGTCAAAGCCTCCGTCCTCCATTGAGCTTTGACCTGCAATCACCACTGGACCGATGTGATGGTCGGCTGATAAACGACGTGAGTCTACACTGCTGTTCGACTTCATATTCCGCTTATCGTTTTCCGTGCTGAAGTCATCGCCAGAACCAAGAGAACTGACTGGAGTGTGTGGTTTCCCGATCCCATGTAAAGTCGTTTCCTTATGGTCAGCAGACTGTCCGGTGCGCTGATCAAGGCTTTGGCCAGCAGAAGGGTCATCCGTGCTGGTCAGCATTAGCATTCGCCAGGAGAAGAGAATTGTAAGGATGGCTACTATAGCCGATGACAGGAATCTATCGAATGCCCCATCTTGGGTCTGATGCGCAAAACCGATCCGAACGGATTGGCCGCCATGTGACCCACCATTCAGGGATGGCCCACCCAGGGATGAGCCACCCAGGGATGAGCCACCCAGGGACTGGCCGCACGGGGAGAGGTCATCTGAGGAGCGACCGATCTCCTGCTTGTCTCGTTGGATCTCATCCGAACGCATTTCAACATTGGCCATGGAATCGAATTAAATTCGAAAACTTTTATAGCATCACAATCGTAAGCAATTTATCCGTATTCCAAGTGATCAACCTTTTGCCAGAACCAGTCGATAAAACTAAATGATGCGTGATCGACCCATTCAATCCGAAATAAAGTTGGAACTGATCCGTACTCAGCGACTTTTGTAGTTAAACCTATAGGCCTATATAGGCTAGGCCTATAGCAGACGAAATCTGTCAGTCAGTTCCTCTATATATATTATATGCTGAGCCATAGGCCTTCCTTCAATAATTACAGTGCCAACATGTCAAGCTGATGCCATTTCCTTTCGCTCTGTTCCGTAGCCTACCCAGTGTTCATGAGGAACTAGAAACGAACGAGTAAACATGCTCTTTATATTAGGCTAACTGTCGCGTGTGACGACGAGATTGACAACTCACGTAGCAGGCAGATGATCCATATATCCTGCCGTAGCATAGGATCAAGACAACGACCGATTGAAAGAAGAGGGGGAGGACGAGCAGCAGGGAGGAGGAGGAGGGAGGAGGAGGAGGCAGGAGGAGGAGGCAGGAGGAGGAGGGAGGAGGAGGGAGGAGGAGGAGGGGGAGGAGACCAAAACCAAGTTGAGTAAGCAGTAGCAGCAGCTCTGTTCATTCGACGTTAGCCTATATTCAGCCCCACTCTTTCTGACTCATATGAGATCAGTAAAAAATCTATACTGAAATCAATTTCAAAGGCGTACTAATGAAACTCTTCGTATACACCTCACGTTATCATAATCAATACATAACCTGCGTCGTAGGCCTATCTGTGTGTACAAATGGCATACGTAGCCTACTAAATGCACACTTTCCATACACGCAGTATGGAATCACATTTTAAGCAATACGGCCAGACCTAAGTTAGTAGGCATATTATCCTATACACACCTGCGTAATATAGGGGCCAAGATGCCATATATATATATATATATATATATATATATACATATATATTATGACGTGTACGAAGGCCAATAACGAGACATTACGCGTGCAAGTGTGGCATGATTCAAGAGGCGTGCGATGGCCAGCTGATGCCGTCCTTCTCTCCTCCGCCACGTGGATGTCGATCTATTTAAACAATGAAGAATATGCAAGGTGACATAGAGAGAGACGGCAACAGAGAGATACGTAGAGAGCGACGGAGCACATCACCAAGCAAGACGATTGGCGCATTCATCGTTAATTTGAAGTTGCTGTGGAGTAGGGCGACTGTGCCTAAACCCATTAGCAGAAGTTCAGTCTCCACCGATGGGTTATAATAAGGAGCAGTTTATTGGCCACCGTCGAAGACTGACTCAGCAGACAACAGCTGCAAAGACAAGTCACATAATTACATATGATGATGTGACTCGTCAAATGAAATTAGATTTAAGTATCACCAGCACTGAAACGATATCCCCATGTGATTACGTTTCATGCAAAGGCCAAAATTAAACGATTATTTAATTTGGTGGCGGTTTGAAAGGAAAGTCAATTTTTTAAAGATATGACTCCAAAGAAGTGATACGATGAAGTGTTTGTAAATCAGAACGAGTAATCAGGACATTCAAAATGTTACCCTTATTATGCATGGGAAGGTTTAGCTGTTGGATGCCACACCCTTCCAACAAATGAAGAAATGCCAAAGAGCAGCGATTAGCTACATATATAATATTATAACATTAGATATATAGTTTATATAGTTATATATAGTTTATACCCATATATAGTTTTATATATATATATAGTTTACACGTATACGTATATAAATGTGTCATTCCTAATACCTGTCTTATATTTGGAAATCAAATGAACCGACAGAGACTGAAATACATCCAAAAAGCGAATAAAAGAAGGATGGTTGGGAATAATAGTACCAGAATTGAGAGCAACAGCCAAGACCTCAAATCCTTTAGGACTGGACCAAGGTACATTGAGAATAGAATAGAAAAGGTTGGTTGATCAGATTGGAAATGAATGCTGATGTATTGTTGGGTCGCAAGTGCAAGCAAAGAAAGCTCACAAAGAAAATTATGCTATACTATGCCTGCATATTTTACAGACCAACACCCGGATGTTACCTAAATTGGTAAAGAAAGCAATGAAAACTTTAGCTCATGGGCAACTCCCACTATAGTACAGAGAGCTCATTATGCTTACCAGTATAGTATTTTATATAGGCCCTAATATCGTTTTCTGAGCCTATCTTGTTGTCATGGTCGCACTAAAACACTGTGCTTAATAATACAAAATTATAGTGAGACCATGGTGCATCTGCAGGCATGGTCCTCAAGCAAAAACCCGCATATCAAGCCGCTAATAGACTCGAGAGATGGCGTTTGTAGGGTGATTACGATCATCCATTGCACTGCAGCCGTCGGTCACTCACAGGTGTCAAGAGAGCAACTTCGATCGAAGTGCTTGGAGTATTGTAGGCCTATTGTATTTCCGCTTACTGAACAAGAAATATCGCTGTCAGAACGCAGCGACTTACAGGTTCATAAAATTACAGAGGTATCAAAGTCACTCAGTCCTTGAGTTTACTAGGCATAACTTCGTGAAAGGTTCAGTCTGTGGAAACCGTGGAAGCTTAGGGGACATAAGGATGAGAGGCTACAAGCATATCCATGGAAGCAGACTGCTTCCAATTCTTCCGGGGGAACACTCGGTGATCTTTGGGGGGATAAAAAAGTCAATCAATTAGTTAATCAGGTCGTTGTCGAATAAATTATTAACTCAAGTATTTGACAGTTTAATCTTGATGCTACAGAACTACTAGAAAACCCTCTTACGCGAGAATTGCCGATCGTGCGCGTAACACCGATAAAAAGATGGCAATGATCTATCTATAAGCCCATCATACTGCAACTTATGTCGATCCTTAAGGTCTTGAAAATAGAGCAAATTGTTGTCATTTGTTGGTCACATAATGCAGCAGAAGAAGTGTTTTATTATTGCTGATGCAGATACGACAGCATGCAGCAAGAAGGAAGCAACGGTGTTGCTAAGTCACTACGTAGAAATGGACGAAGTCCTACGGGCACCATATACTCTCTAAGAAGAAGAAGACAGGCGATTGTCAAAATGGGTGGCTGGGTTATCTCTGGGAAGAAGCAATCTTTAGTTCTGGAGACCAGAAGCGTCAATCCCCTAAGAGTGATGGAGACAATTAACCCCCCGGTCCCATGTGTCAGGAAGACAAGATATTCTCCCCCTACCTCTTACAAAGAGGGACACGTTATACGTTTGTCCTCTCCCCCTACATTTTCTACCCCTCTCATTGGGTGTCCTGCTTCTGTCAAACGAGATCACCGCCTCTGAGTCCGTGATTGGGTTTACAGTTCTGATTTTAATATCTGTAATTATGTACGTCAAAATTAGACAGTTATATTGTTGTGTAGACACAATTCTCTGGACCCCTCGCCCCGCCATACCCTCGCCCCGCCATACCCTCGCCCCGCCATACCCTCGCCCCGCCATACCCTCGCCCCGCCATACCCTCGCCCCGCCATACCCTCGCCCCGCCATACCCTCGCCCCGCCATACCCTCGCCCCGCCATACCCTCGCCCCGCCATACCCTCGCCCCGCCATACCCTCGCCCCGCCATACCCTCGCCCCGCCATACCCTCGCCCCGCCATACCCTCGCCCCGCCATACCCTCGCCCCGCCATACCCTCGCCCCGCCATACCCTCGCCCCGCCATACCCTCGCCCCGCCATACCCTCGCCCCGCCATACCCTCGCCCCGCCATACCCTCGCCCCGCCATACCCTCGCCCCGCCATACGTATCTGTACGCAAAATCGCCGAATTTTGAAACCCCCTCCTCGCTGCGTACGTTGTAATATTATGTTGCTGGTCACACACCATAATTAGCACGAGACGATTAAAAGACAGTTAATTAACTATAGAGAGGAACAATGGATTTGACAAATTACTTAAGGCAATGGAGATCATTTGGTTGTAACCATTGCCGCCAAATGTCAGGAACTGTTGATAACGACAAGGCTGCTGTTGCTGCTGCTGTTGTTGCTGCTGATGATGATATTCTGCTATAATCGCATACTATATAGAGCCAACGAGATTCGTTATCGGCAGATCCAAGAATCTAACGAAACTGAGTTACATAAATCCAAAATAAACAAACAGTTTGGAATTTACATTGTAAGTGACGACTACAATCTACTGAAGTGCTTCGTTCAGCATTGAAAGTCGAATTCCGCACCTACACGGTGATTCATTAAAAAACGTACCTTACATAGGTTAGCATAACTCAGGTAAATGACCATTAATTTTAATGAAATTTCAGAATAATGATGCTTGATATTCTATTCAAGTGCTACATAAATCATTTGACACACCAAGCTAAAATGACGTAACGCGATTGACGAAACTAATGACGTCACGAAAATATCGCGAAAAAATGGTGTTTACCGAAGAGGATAAACAATTTGTTACATTCTTACGAAAGAATAAAAAGTACAGTGCAAAACGTTTTCTAAAGAAATTTCCTGATAAAGAGTGGACTCTTGGTGGATTAAATGCGTTACTTTCAAAGATCGACAAAACTGGGTCTTTCCATCGTCGACCAGGCAGCGGCCGCCCGCGTACGGCAGCAACAACCGACAATGCTGAAAAGGTTGAATCGCTGGTGCTCAGCCAGGAAGATATGCCGCAAACGCATCGCACACAGAGACAAATTGCTCGAGAAATAGGAATCAGTCAGACATCAGTTTGGAGAATTGTCAAGAATGATTTACATTTGCGATGTTTAAAGAAACGACACGCTCAAGAACTCACAGCAGCCAACAAGCAAGCAAGATTGACACGTTCCCGTCAGCTACTGAGGTTGTATCCTGCAAGCTTAGTGAATTTCATTTGGTTTACTGATGAGAAATTGTTTACTGTGGCAGCACCCAGTAACAGTCAGAATGATCGTATTTATGTCTCAGCCGGTACAAGGAAGAGAGACGTTCCAGCAAATCGTCTTTTGCGGACTCGACCAACTTTCAGCAAGTCCCTTATGGTATCTGTCGGGGTATCTGCACTCGGTCGTACGAACATCCATTTCATCGAACCAGGTGTTAAGATTAATGGACAATATTACAGAGATGTTCTACTAATGCAGGGTCTCTTGCCTGACATTCGTGAGATAACGGAGTATTTCATCTTCCAGCAGGATAGCGCTCCTGCGCACAGAGCTCGGGAGACCGTTGCGTTACTCGAAACTGAAACACCTGATTTCATCCCGCCTAATTACTGGCCACCTAATAGCCCTGATTTGAATCCAGTGGACTATAAGATATGGAGCGTCATGCAGGAAAAAGTCTACAGAAATCGAATACATGATGTCGACGAGTTGCGTCACCGAATTGTGGAGGTATGGGATGAAATGGATCAGCGCATCATTGATGAGTCAGTCAGGCAGTGGCGTAGGCGTCTTCGCGCGTGTGTTACTGCCCGAGGGGGTCAATTTGAACATAAACTGTAACTTTCTTCCTATTCAGAACTGATTCCTCTATGTTCACTTAAAATTTTTTTGACATAAACCGATATTTGACGGAGTTACAATTAAATATCTAGGGGTACGTTTTTTAATGAATCACCGTGTAGATGGATTGATGGTTGTTTTTACGATGACTGGCATGACTAGGCCCCCTAGAATTCAATTTTTTAAAAGCTTTGATATTGAATTGCTTTTTTTTTGATTCCTCGAAAGTCCTATTTTCTTCTAGTTTTTTCAATAAGAACAATATAATTATTGTTTAAAATATCAAATCATATCTATATGCCTACACACTGAATGAATGAGGGCCAATATGGATAACTTTCATACTCTATGCATTTCATTTTACAAGTATTTGCTTCACTGTTTCTTCACTCGCCTAGCACTTCTCATGGCGAAGGCGTCTGCTGTAGTAGGTCACTTGCCGGTAAAAGCCATTCCATTGGTAAAATCTATTTAAACTCAACCAATCACGCTTTTTGAAACGCCAACTCCTCGGCCGTCGCCTGGCCACGTTAACACGGCATGGGATGCGGGTAATAGAATGAATTAGATCATTTATGTTATATAATTATTTATTGTCTAAGCAAAATTACTGTTTGTACATTTGCTGTTAGTTCAGTGTTATAGTGGCTTAGCGTTTTAAAAAGCCTGAGCTAAAAATAGCTAAAACAAACAATGGCGTTTACTGTAGAGTAATGGATGACACATTTCGGCGCGGAGCTGAGGAACCGGGTTCGAAACCCGTACCGGCGGTGTTGGTTAAATTAAAGTTACGCGCATAGCGTATCGGCCGCCCTAAGTGGCTGCCAGCATCATTCGTTCGTATTGTCTCTGTAATTATACTGCGTTGTTGCTAGTTTGAACAATAAACGAAATTATTATTATTATTGTTATTACAATTGATTAAACGCCATCTGGACGTCATCGTCTGTCTAACCACAGCGTCGATAGGTGGCGGTTGTGTTACCATTGTTTAGATTAGTGTAAGAGGATATCGAGCCAATCTGCGCTAATGTGCATTTAATATGAAATTTATCTTCACAATTAATTGTATTAATTTAACTGCTTTTGTAGTTTGTAGTAACACTTCCGTGTATGAATGAATTTTAAAAGTTATTCACCGCAGTTAGATTAGCCTCGTTGAGCTACCTCTATTGAGCTCTCAAATTACCATTATAAGGCTTGGCGAGAACACAAACTTTCTTGCTTAAAGAGGAAAAAACAATATACAAAATTTGTAGATTAGATGGAAAGAGACCGGACGGGCAGACCCTGATACCGTGGAGTGGGGGGCGGGCCTTACTTTGGGACGCAACTGTGGTGGACACAGTGGCCGCTTCTTATATCCCCGAGACAGCTTCCACAGCTGGAGGAGCGGCGGAGATAGCAGCCACAAGGAAACACAAAATATTCTGAGCTAGAGAAGAAATACACTTTTGTTCCAATCGCTATAGAAACCTTCGGTCCCCTCAATAGTGAGGGCCTCGCCTTTCTGTCTGAGACTGGACGCCGACTTTCGACAACTACCGGTGACACCCGCGAGACAAACTTCCTTTTCCAGAACTTGTCGGCATTGATCCAACGTTTCAATGCGGTGGCTTTTCAGGGCACTATGTCAAGATTACAATCCACTGACAAGCGGCGACCCAGATAGCCTGATGACAGATCCGTTGGCAATGCCAATGAATAATAATAATAATAATAATAATAATAATAATATACAAAAAACAATCTGAAGAGTAAATTAATGTAAATTAAATTACATAGATACTACAAAGACGTCAACGGCCATTGTTGTCATATGATGTCGTTAAATCTCAGTGATCATCAAACGTTATCGCTTCTCGGCCTTTTGGCTGAGATCAAAGCGTTTACTTGTCAGCTTAAAACCTGATACCTGAGATCTGATATCTCGACATACATTAACCACGGTTGCGTGATGCCAATGTTACTGGCTCTCGGCATAGGATGGTGATCAGATAATCCCTGATACGCTATCCCTGGTTTATATACGTTGAGATGATGGGGAGAAGCTAAGGTATCCTCCAGCTTCTCATTCTCCCCAGTGGTCACACACTGAGAGAGAAATTTAAAACAAAAATAAAACAGCCTAGGCTATACTACGTTCCAGGCGTGCTGGTTCGTAACATTCCCTTCTGGGGAATCTCTGGAGTGGGTCTTCAGTTGTCTACTAGTCTAGATTGCTCAAAGGGACAAGACTTAAAAGTTAAATGAAAAGCTCCGATCAGCTAAAAACACAGGTTAGGCCTATTGCAAAGCAGAAGCTTGAAAGGTAGCGTTGGACCGTACGGCAATGCTCAAATAGAGTATCGATCAAGGATTAGCCTCTAGATCCGTGGGTGGATTTTAGGTGGTCCGCTACGCAGGGCCGTACCGAGGGCGGTTCCAAATATAGAAGGGGCGTATTTTACAGTTGAACTCTGCCAGTAACCAGCTGTTCCCTGAAACATTAGGCTAAGCATCGTCAAAAGTCGTCAGCGGTCAACCAGATGCGATGATTGGATGAATGCACAATGTAGAAGTATTTCAGCCGAAAAAGACGTTTTGTCCTCAGTAAAGAATTACATCATCATTGCTATGTTTGCGAGGTCGAGGGACCAATTTAAACGACATCTGATTAGTCTAAAGATTCTAGAAAGTTACTCAAATTAAGTGAGTCTCCCAGCATAGCTTAGATATTATGACGATAGGCCTATGATACCAAGACGTGTCAGTAATTTTAGTTCAGTATATTATGGCATCGTCGACGATCGAGTCGTTAGGCTAATCTGAGAATGATCACTTTCATATATCTATGTATTTTAGTTAAGCAACATTACTATTTTTGTTAAGTAACATTTCTATGGTAACAAAGTTACGTATAAAATAGCGTTAAGTATGACTAATATAATTAACGATATATATACTTGCAATTTTTAGATGATGTAATGTCTGAAATTCTGAATAATCGTAAACTGTTACAATAATTACTCATTATATATGAAACAATCTGCGTTTGAATAGGTGTCCGTCATCGACTCTTAGGCTTGGTATGAGGGGGGAGGATTTTTCCTCCATCACCAATGGGAGGGGGGATAGGAGCCCCTGGTGAGGATGCACAATAGATGTTTTTGTACAGTAAATGTCAGTAATCTCGGTAAAAAGTTCTTTTTGTGAGATCAAATGGGTGCGATCTTTCTCGCAGGTTGTATTTTGTTTCCGGTCTCTCATGGCACAGCAGGCGCAGAACGTGTCTCCGATCCCTGGTGATGGTCCTGAAGAGAGTATTGTCGGCCTGATCAGCCCTCATTTCTATTGACGGAGCTTCCGTCGGTAGGAATCATGCTCGTTTCATCTGGGTGTGAAGGTGCTCCAAGCGGCCGCGGTTCCCTCGCTATTCACATACACCATCAGGCTGTGGATGCATGCATCAGACGCGCAATTGTTGTTCTTGCAACTTCCTGAGGAGCCCTCTCTGGCATACTGTGGCGAGTCTTTATAGCATATATGCTGATGAGCAGGATCGCAGGCTATCATTCGTGTGCTCTGATTATGGTCAGCTTCTCTCTGACTGTGACACAAGAGTAGCTTGCGTTTGGTTGCTCTCTTCACACCGGTGGTGGATAGCTGTGAGGCCAATGAAAGCATTAAAGGGCAAAGGACTATCATTTCTCGTGTCTTTTCAGCGTTTATTCTCAGGTTCTTCTTTTCGGCCCAGGAGGCAATGTCTTATAGCTCGTAAATTGCCATGGCTACATTGCTCGACCCGAGTAAATAGGAGTCGCCCACCTACTTTGGGAGCCGATTAAGATGGAACGCTGGGTGTAGGTCAGCCGTAGTGATGACATACTCAGATGGACCGTGGACTGAACCCTGGACGACACTTGCTTTGATCACAACAGCTGTAAATATACGGCCCACGAAGTTCGTGACGTGCCACCTGTCCTGAAAATATCCGACCAACCAGCTGTATGCGCTGTCAGGCATGTCCAGCTTGGAGAGAATGTTGGCAATTGTCCCATGTCAGATTGAGTGGAATTTCGTTGCATAGTCCATTGATGGTTATTCTCTTTGAGTCACCATTGGTGGACACTTCATGATCACGGAGCATGTTGATATAGCACTTAAGATTGCGGGCATCATCCCTGTACGCCCTTCGAGTGCTGTGGGAAGTGTGGGATGCAGTTCTCAACCTTTCATCTGATCACTCGTCCAACCACCATGGCGTGCCTACTATATGCATCCCTAGCTTGATGGGGTTAATGAGAGCAGGTGAAGTTGACCGACTCGAGGGGCTCTTGAGACTGGTAATGACGGCAAGCTTTCTACCACAACTGAGGCCTTGTCCACAACACATATGGCTGATGCTACTCTGTTTGCTAGAGCCTGTGTCCTCCAAAAGTGATTTACTTCCACCCCAGGCCTCTTCTATTTGAACTAACAACCAATAACAATAAGCACAATGTATCACGTACATTGTTAAAAACATGTTCACTAGGTGATACCACCTCCTCTCCAGACTTATGCAATAAACGAATATGATGATGATAATAAGATTTTCCAAAGCTGAACTGAATTGAGATTCATGTCACTGGGCTGGTCACATATTTACGTGGTCATAAGGAGTTCCTGGTGCAAATTAATTCGGTCTGCACATATCAGCAGAAGATTCTTATAGTCTGAGATATTACATAATGTGGGCAGAAAATCACAAAACTGAGTAAGAGAAATTTTAACTGAAAGAACCAGGCAATAACACAAAGCAGGCAGTTAAGATATTCTATCAAAACCTATTAATTGTCAAATGTACATATTAAGGAGATTCCAGTGGTAATCACAACAAATGATAATTCAAAAATGTCGGAGGTCAATTCTGCACAAGACTTAACTACAAAACATCAAGAGATGCTTAAGTACATGAGCTACATCAACCACAGAGTAAATCCTAGATCTGGTAACAGGGTTTAAGAAAGATAACTGATACAGAGCATCTATTTTACAACAATTTATCATGTACTTGAGATGGCATTCATCAAATCTGTATAGGGATGAACCAAATCTCTGCTCGGAACTCAGCCTGAATTTTGTGGTACTCGGTATAAACTCGGACAAATTTTAAAATTACAAAGTGACAATTGACCTATCTAAAAACACAAATACTGTTATTATATTTACAAAACGACAATCGACCTAAATAAAAGCACAAATACTGCTACTATTAGTTACTACTTCTTAGTGCAAACTAAGGTAAAACCAAAAATCATAAAAGTTTTGCAAACTGCCAAACTAAAAATCAAAAGAATGAGACTTTTTAAATATTTAAATATTCTAAACTACGCTTTAACTCAGCAAAATTCAACTCGTAAAAACTTGTCACTCGGCAAGAAATTCAAACGCGGTTCATCCCTAAATCTGTGATACTGACTGCAATTGGGCAAATATTTCTCTTCATGCAATTATAGAATATACATAACATGAGAAATTTAGCAATGATAAGTCATGCGATATTTTGGCAAATGTTCACATGAACTGAATTCTACTACATAAAAATTAATTAGTTTCATCCTGACCATTGAGAGTTTTCACACGCTTAAAGGTTGCTGCACATAGGAAATAGCAGACATCTACATTTACCAAAAACCGGTCAATGCCAAACACAATACGAGAAACATCCTTGTAATACTCTATTAGCTCAAGAGACCATATACTCTGTGCAAAACCCAGACATCATCAGATCATACCAATCCTAAACAACAGAAATATCTGAGTCACTAATGGCTCCGAACTCTTGCTGTCCACGAAATCCATTTAGTTTCATAAAGACAGGAGAAGCCAAATAAATCCTGAATTAAGTTGACTATTTCTGCTCAGCAACAAAGTTGCAACAAAAGAATGGCCGTCATTGCTGCATTTATATAATTCAACATACGCATTCAACATCATGTGATATCAGTTTAATTTAAACAAATGTTTCAAAACAAGCAAACCAACAAATAAAAAAGTCAGATAAAAATAACAAATAAAAAACTGTTCAGCTCTTGGACAAAATGAAACTATAACAGAAACATAAAATAAAATTATTTAAAAGAAACATAAAATTCTGATAGGTCATGATGACAGAAAATAACACAATAAAGGCAATGCCTTTGCAAAAGGCCGAAATGTTGACTGGACACAAATGCTTTAAGAAATGCTTTCACACTGAAGCCCGAAACGACAGACCTCAAGGCACACAAGCTTGAAGTTGCGCTCCATATCTTAGCGTTATCATGCGTTGGAGGGGACTTGAGAAAAAAAACAGCATGACATTGACAAGGTAACAAACACAAGACACATCCACACAAGTATGATTCAAATCAAGACCAGATGGAGAGAAAGAAAACCCCAACTGCAAACGAGCGAGCAGTTGTAATACAGGACTGGTCATATGTCAAAAGTCTTTTGTCTACGGGCTGTATGAACAGCACCAATCATCTGCCAGACTCACAATGTTGCTGCTGCTGCTGGTCTTCACAGATGCTATTCACCTCTGCTACTACACTTATCATCTCCACAGGAACCGGTTTCTCTGCAGGGTAATAGTTGATTTCATGTTTCCGTAGAACTGCTTGTAGCAACTCGATTTCTTTCTCCTGAGAAGCACAATATTCACGGAATTTGGCTAGCTCCTGTTCCAAGGCCTCTCGTATATGACGTTCGTGCCTTAACTTTCGCTCAGCCTGCACCTTCACCGATAGAATAATACCTGGCGACAAAAGTTTATCATAAAAGTAACATCAGAAGTAATACATACAGTTCACAATAAAATATAATCAAATTATCAAAATTAAGAATGATTGTTATTAGCAATGCTAACTTGATGAAATTATACATCATAGGTGAATCAGATTAAGAGGACCAGGCATCACAAAATATTTTAGCTCATAGTTTTTGTTATTTTATCTCTCAGACGACTGTTTATTTGGCAATACCAAGGCATACAGCCATACATCCATGTCCAAATTCTCCCTGGCTTCCAACATTTAGGTATGAATAAAACCTTGCAGATAATTAACCAGTTTCAACACCACCAGTTGAAATTGTGAACAATACGTATTCTACTAATAATAATAATAAAGATTGTCTTTTGGTCGTTTATTACAAGTTCTTCTTAAAACAGCTATAAATGCATTTCCAATATCAGGCACAGTAGCAATTCTTTATTATCCAAATAGGATTGATTATCCAAATAGGATTGATTCTCATTGACCATATACAGCAAGTAACCAATCATTAACAAGCAAAAAAAATTCGATAATAAAGTACATTATTATACTTTATGCACATTTACTTTCTTTACTATATTATGATTACTTATTTGCCTGCATTCATTCATATATGAAAATAAGTTTTAAAAAAAATACAATATGTATCTAAATACATAGTACAATCAGGAAGATTGGTTATTTTTCAATAAACCTCTAATCATAGAAATAACAACTAATATCCACAATATTTCCCCAAATTAATATTTTTAACAATTTATTAAATTAGAAAGTAAAGCATCATATAAAATGACCATATCGTGCCAATAACACTGCAGCCCGGCAACAAAATCTGAATTTCATGTTGGTAGAACCAAACTAAATGCCGACTCTGAAGGAAAGCCAAAGTACGATTGATTCTTGGATAAATCTTATTATTGTATTTTCATCTAGTATCTTCATATATAGAGTGAGCTGTCCAAAGGAAAAGAAGTCATTACAGGTTTCAGATTTCTGTAACTTTTCACAATAACTTACCTACATCAGACACAGTGCACAAAATGCTTCTTATTATTATTATCCAATTAGCTTCAAACATCATGACTTCTAATTAATAACAAACAATTTTTCTGGAACTCTCCTCACATTGCAATTCACTCTTTCGAGGGGTTATGGCAAACGTTCTGCAACAATTACACTCTGAATAAATAGATCACTCACACATTTATTTATCTATTAGTAATGATTTTACTTTGAAAATGTGATACATACCATTTAATATTTTCACGATGCGCCACAGTCGGAGCAGAACCAAGAGACCAACGCTTGAGTGGAAGCTGTTGTTACTGGAGAACGGCATACTGAGGGCAAAGGTCACGGCGACAACAACACCATCAAACAATTCCATCTTGTTACGGAAGTAGGACAACCTCCACGCAAACATCTTAAGGATGACCTCAACGACAAACACTGACAGGATGCTAATCACAACATATCGCAAAACCTGTGGCACAATGCTTTGCATATGTAGTTCGAGGACGTTGAGGCTGATCAGGAGCTCGGCAACAACAAGGAGACCGCTGAAGACAACCAGACACACGACAGCTATCTGGAACTTTATGGAGTTGAGAGTCAACGACAAATGGTCGCGCCAGGCAGCCGGGTAGGCCTTGCCTTCATCATACTCGGTCGTCATGGAGCTGTTGGAATCGTCCTTTTCAATGACTCGCTCCATGTCATCTGAAGGCTTCACCTTTTTAAAACCCTCCATTCGCATCTGAAAATTGCCCAACAATTAGCGTAGATAGCTATACACAGAAAAGACAAATCATCATCAAAGCACAAGAAAGCTAAACTTAAAATAAAACGATATTCTCCGATCTAAAAGACACATTGAAAGAACACGAATTCGCAAAAATTGAACAGAATTAAGTCAGAAAAGAAGTTAATATTAGTGTGCAGTTGGGTAGCAAGACTAGTGAAGAAGATTATTTTTAATTTGAAAATTTAAACAGGTTAACAATACCTAGAGAATCAAATGACTAATGAAAAAGAATGAAAACAGATCACTAGTCTCAACATAGAAGTTTATACAGCGCAAAACACTTAAAATCAAAACAGATAGAACAAAATATCGTTACATACGAAATGTAACCATGGTTTGCTTACATGTCAATGCATTTTTATGTTAAATTATTCTTTTATGACAAAAATCTCTTATTACGAGAATTAATTTCAGTCCCATGAATATAACTCAATGTTAAATCCTTTGACTGATACACAACAGCAGTATAGTGTTGTAAAGCTTCATTGTCACACTTCATATATGCCACCTGGTGTTCAACATTGTCAGATTTGTTTACAAATTTCAACATTCGATAAATGAGAGATGGATGAAAAAGGTAGACAAACCTGTTCATCAAATAGATCACACATTCCATATAGATACGTAGTCTAAGAAAGTCTATTTAAACTTCAGTGAAATTTCCCAATGAATTTGGAGGAGTTACAACAAGTAGTGACCGCTCAATGTCACAAGCATAGGCCTATGAGTTTGACGGCAATGCCCCTACCCTACACTGAATTACAAAGATGGGTTTTGATCACATTTATTGGGGTTGAATAGTGTTGAGTAATGGGTAATAGCACACTGGGGCTAAGGAACCGAGTTCAATTCCCATATCCCTCCAAGTTAAATGTGATATAATGTTTAATCCATTTCTCCCATCATCTGTAGCTAACAGATTTGTTTTTGTCATTGTATGTAAAACAAAACTGTTGTAACAATAATGGAAATATCTTCATTTCATCCAATTATGTCCACAGTTTGATTGCAAGGACAGTATGAACAGATGATGGCAAGTTATTACAGAAGTATAATTTGATTGTTTGCTACCATGGAGGGTGCCCATCACATTATACATCTTATTCTAATAATGCTGCCTAATGAAAGCTATTTATTCAATAAGGATGAACAGCCCTTTTATTTCAGCAACCCAAAAATTATGTCCAAACACAAACCGTCCTTTTACCGTCCCAAGGGACGGATGGACGGAGGTGGCTGGCTAAGGGCCTGATCACATTTAATATAGTAAATTCATTCTATTTTAAGCCATTGATGACTGTTTTAAGATGAAATAAAGTAACAAATATGAATTCTAGCTAATTGCGTATGTAATTATGATGTCTATTCGACTATGCGTCATTTTCCACTGGGAACGCATGCAGTTATGACACATTTCTGACTACTTGCCAAATGGTTAATACAAAATTATAAAACGAATGTTGAACCCTCAATCCTTCTGCACTGCATATTGAGCATTTAAGTGATAAATAATGGTAAAGTTGTTAAATATTCACTGATGATGTTGCTACCAAGCCACAGTCAAATTTAAAGACAAAAATGACATTATTTCCTAAGCTACATAATCTGTAATGCACATTTATTAGCCAAACTACTTTTATAATTGCCCTAAAACTGTTGGGAACACTCCTGGGTAATAGCCTTGAAGGGGCGCTATATAAATTTTCGTAATGAATGAATGGATGAAAATGTTAATTAAGCAATAATACATTAATAATGCAGCGATGAGACATAACCAAAGTGAAACCAAGCGATTACTCAGTCCATCCACAATAATAAACGAATCTTAAATTATGCCCCTACATGTTGCAATTGGTCAATTAAACATGTTGCATAAATTTGAATTTCACATTAAAATGGCATGTCAATGAATTAGTCAAAATAGATTTTTATTAGCCATCAAGCAATAATACATTTTAAAGTGATAATTACAAATCACAATAATACGAGAAGCTAAAGATTGAAAGAGTGATTGCAAACAACTTTCTGCACACTGCCTGTAATGCCAACCTTGGTGATTGTATTTTTATGGGAAAAGTGGAAAATGTACCTCTATGCATAAGTTGACATATTTAAAATAATAAATACTAAAATATTTAGCACAGAGTAATAAACATGAGAAATAATAAAAATTCAACAGAATGTGAAATAAGCATAAGTAAGTAATCAGGCCAGATCTTAAGAAGGAATTAATTTACTATTGACAGATCCAACACAGTTCTTAAACAGTACACTGGTTTCCTAAATGACTAACCTGAACCATTTCAAAAGTTTAAAAATACGATGCAGTCCAGATCATTCGACAGATGGGTGGCCGCCAAACTCCCGACGGCGTTCTCTGTTTAACAGAACAATGCAATTATGTTAAAAATAAATGGATAAATATCAAAACTTAAGAATGATCATGAAACAATAAATAATTGGTAAATAAATGGGTAAAATATGCTTCTAGCATCGGTAATTATTCTATGTGTGCTTGATGTCAGGCTACATATGCATTTACTTCCATCACATCCAGCTTCTATTTATGTGTTATTTTTCATAAATCCAGCTCCTTCTTAATTCAGTCTTCTCATCACATCCAGCTTCTACTTCAGCATGATTCTTTTCATCAATAGAGCTCACATGCATTTGAACAGAATTCTTTTCATCACATCCAGCTTCCATATAAACATAATTCTTTTCATCACATCCAGGAGCTTTGCCTATGTGGGTCTCACCAGCTGGAACAGCCTCCCCTTTCTTTTCGGAAGAAGCTGCTGTCTCCCTGCTGCCTTACGGAAGCGCTTGAAGACTTTCCTTTTTCTGTTTAGCTTTCTGTTGAGTCGTGAGCACCGTAAATTCGAGTGGCGCTATATAAGTGCTCAATTACATTACATCCAGCTTCTATTTATGTATGATTCTTTTCATCACATCCAGCTTCCATATTCATAAACTAAAACGTTGTGTGTAGTGTTTATGTTAACTGTTCAATAAATATTAATAAATAGTTACCGACGCTAAAACCATATTTTACCAATAATTGAACTACTTCCAAAAACTGGTTTACTCATAGCATCATGGTACTAAGAAATCCTTCATAATTTCCCGAATGACTACGAATTACAACGTCCTCTTTGTTTTTTTTATTACCGCACTCGGACGAAATAAAAAAAACAGCTGATGTAAACAGCGAATAATAGGACAAAGAAATACTTAAGAAGAAAAAAATAAAATGCAGATTTTACGCAGACCACACTATTCAATTATTCCACTTAAATAAAGAACCTTTTGACGAATTTATACAGATTTTTCTACGAGAAAACATCCAACATCGACGGAAACAACAAAGAAAACCTGCAGCCCACAATGTAGCTTGGGATACATGCAGCTGTCTCCCTAGTATTAAATTTTGTTCTGTAAATCCACCATCATCATTGTGCGCATCGTTTGGCCTAGGTATGGATAACCTAGGTTTTCAAGGAAATGTTTAAGTTTTTAGTTTTCTTTAGGTTTGTAACGGACAACAGTCGCACAACAGATCCATAATAGCGAAGAACCGAAGGCCTTCAGTCAGTGTCTGCTCTAGACAGCTCCAGTGAGCGAGGAATGTCTAGTGAACGTCACAATTCCAATAAACTTAGCCTACTTGGTACATCGATAGTTGCAAGCGTAGCCTAACATGGATAATTCTCAAACATTGCACCGGATTTTAAGTAATTCTGCGGTCATTTTCTAAGTTGCTCAACTCATGTACCATCTGTTACAAGTAGGCTATCCATTTCTCTGTCAGAGCAAAGACGACCGAACACCTCTCTGTCTCTGATGACGACTCCGATGCCAAACGCGTTGAACCGTTTATAGTGGATTGGCTAACGAATACTGGAGACCATCGTCGCTGAGATGCAGAAAAGAACCAGCAAGGTGATGAAAATGAAAGAGTAGACTATTTGCCTACTTGTAACAACAACGTGACAAGGACCGTGAACGCGAAACATTCGTCTACTGAGTGCGTCCTTTATCTATGTATTGGAGAGTAGTCAATTTGTAAATGCGGAGGTGATGGAACTATAGCACGGGCGTTTCTCCCACCCCGCAGTCAAGGGCGCGTGTGTCTGTTGATCGGTTGCTGCGGCGGTGAGCGCGTGTGTCTGTTGATCGGTTGATGCGGCGGTGAACGCGTTTGTCTGTTGATCGGTTGATGCTGCCGTGCGCGCGTGTGTCTGTTGGTTCATTAGGCGGTGAGCGCCTGGGTCTGCTAATGGATTTATTGGGCGGTTTGCGCGTGGGTCTGCGGATTGGTTTATTGGGCGGTGCGAGCATGGGTTTGTTTATGGACTACGCTTAGTTATAATAGAATATCTTCAATACTGTTGAAATATCAAGCTTAGAAACTCACAGGGTAGACAATATTGATTACTATTTTATAACATACAAACACAAGCAGACTATCTATTAATTAAGGAATAAGCTTCCTATTGAGAATTTAGCCTTTATGTTGAATTCGTAAAGTTGTGTTTGTTAATTTAGCATGTCGGTCTATCATGTTGTCCAATGTAGGCCTACGTTTAACGAAACCAAACGAAAACCTACAAAGTTGTAGCCTATAATTATATGTATATTTTGAAATAATATATTTAATTTATCATTTTATTTTCAGTTATAATATTAGGCCTACAGAATAAGTTTTAAATTTCGTCTAGAAAATCAAAATAATTTTTTCAAACAAGGCACACCAATACAGTAAGAGCAATGCACAATATAGTTTTTCCAATATTTAGAAGTTCGCAAAAAATTGTGAACGTTTCGCCTTTGTGCAAACTCTCATTTGCACAACAAACTCTTGTGCTAAAAATGTTATATGTCGTCTCTTAAGTTGATTTGGTTCCGTCTTTCCTGATACAGCGTGGATCTTAAGCCGTATTTCCGGATTATCTTATCTTGCGTCTAGTCTACAAATCTTATCTACTATTCGTGGCATCGGCTGCTGTTTAAATGTTAGGCTTGAATAATTTGGCAACATCTTGTTCACCGCAATGAACATGCTTTCCAGGCATGGATGAGCTCTTCGAGATCTCTACCTTTAAGATTTGATGTCGGTTACTGATTGGCCAAGTCGCAAGGCCTTTCCGATCAAAAACACTAGATCCATAATTGATAACACTGATTAAATTATGCTATCGTAATCTCCAAATTTCTAAAACGCCACTTGAAAGCCATGCACAAGGCACCAGCATATTCACAAACCCTGCATCAAATCAGAGGGATTATCCAAAGGATAATCCGTGGTAGAGTATAGTCCAATATCCCGAGGTGCCGGAACGGCGTTCCGGCTGAAATTGACCGCTGTTATTGTTTATAGTCTATAGAGTCGGTGTAAGCGGGAGCTTATCTGTCATGTCGTGATTTATGAGTTTGAGTTAACTCACCTCAAGGAGAGGGAGTTGTGAGTTTGATTTAATTCATGATTTCTGAGTTTGAGATATAACTGTCAATTTAAAAATCAACTCACATGGCCCTACATGGGTCCCCAAAGAGAATATTGGTTTAATTTTAGCCCTATATATGGTGATGCTGGAAGGGTGTTTATATATCTCAATAGAAGATCAAACACACCATTATACTGGCAACATAAGTAACAGGGTTCATGGGGCACAGAGGTCTCTATTACCTCTGAGTGACGGAAGCAAACCCCATGGTCTCCAATGGAGACTCTCCAGCAACCACACAAGATATTCCCCTAATATGCCAAAAAATCCCCCCACCTAAAATTGGAGGCATTTGCCCCAGACCCTTCTATCTGGACGCCCCTGGGGCATAGAGTGATGGAGACACTGGGGGCACAGAGCTGAGGAACAGAGTTCGATACCCATATCCCCACAGCCTATAAGGTCGGCAAGCTCTTCTTTCGCTAGGCGGCAGCATTTGCTAAAATGAGATGTATAGCGTAATCAGTGCTTGCATGGCTGCCGACAGTTAATACTGTACTTGTAATCATACTGCAGGTTGTCAGTTTGAAATTAAATGCAAATTATTATTATTATCTATGACAAAGAAGACATTAGAGCAAACATGCAATATATAATTTTATTAACATAATATAAATATGTAACATACATATAGTTATGTTGTAATATATCAGCAACTGTCCAGTTACCAGAGATTATCAAGCCTTACATTTCACACAATCAAACACACGTTCAACATTGTCTCATTTCCAGGAGTTACAATTCCCCTGGGTCTGAAGTCAGCAGCTTCCAAGGAAAATTCTAGGAGCAGCCAAATGAACAGATGTCCTTGCCGAGGTCAACATTCTTTGCTTCTTCCCAGTCACACTCAGACAACACAACGCACACATTCCAGCCTCACAACACAAGTAAGTCATGTCATCTCTACAACTACAACGTATATCCATCCGAAATACTTATCACAAAGATCTAATACAGTTTTAAACAAAAAAGTATGCACAGCTTCATTTTATCCAAGCCGCTTTCTGAATATTTTTTAGAAAAGACTTGGCTATCAACTTCTGTCAAACCAGCGCCAAACATGATCACAGAGTATATGATAAAATATGGGTAAAGGCAACACACTTGTTCACATATTGTACATAAAAGCTTAAAGGTGAAATCCTGGAGTCTGAAGGATCTTTGACTGAAGTGTAAACAACCACAACAATCTTCATTCAAATCCCCACAATTGCATTTCATTTTCGTTTATCGAACATTTCTGGCTGACAGAATGCAGCCAGTTACATCTATGACAACAAGCTTCAACTTGTCATTTTTTGGAACACACTAAACAACCTTGAAAGCATGGAGTGCCGAGTTGGTTTAAATCACCTGATATTCGCCAAATGAAGTACTACCAAAATTATTAAATTATTCTGTGATAACACACAAAAAATGATGGCACTATGTAAGTAAAGAAAAATCATTCCCCTTCTCAGAACCTTTTAACTGTTCTTGCCAGCCTAGTACACTTTGTGTCAAAGAACACTCAGAACTAGCTCCAACAGACACTGACAACATATGAATGTCATTAGACAACACCCCATTTTCCACAACATTTTCCACAACACCATTTTTCTCTCTCCCCGTCTCTCTCTCTCTCTCTCTCTCTCTCTGTCTCTCTCTCTCTCTGTGATGATGAACTTGGCAGAGTGCAGCCGTATCTCAAAGCTTACTTCCATGCTGTATGAAATCAAGTCAGTAACAAGGATGGTAAACTAGCTATGAAGCACAAAACCAAAAATGCAAGCTAGTGATGTCATCTCTCCACTTTGCTTCATTGGATGGTGCATGAAGTCATCCAGAATGACCACCTGTGCTATTGGAGCAATCTCTGCCAGCTACGCAAAGATTTAAGTACTTTTAATCACAAACAATATATATTTGTAATTACTGAATCACGATATAATATATTCCGGAATTTACAAAGCACCACTTTCAGACTGGCAAAAAAACTGATTTTCCAAAAACCATTTCACCACAGAGGTCGAACTTCAAACTCTAGATAACAGCAAGTCTTTACTCTGGTATGAAAACCGATGTAGACAAACTTTAAAAAATGCATTATGAAGATCTGCAATGGTAAAGTAATCAGCCCATTAAAAATATGGAAAAAGAGAATCATGCTTTGTGATATAACATCAAAGGAATAACATACAGTACTGGCAACAAAAGAACAGCTAAACAGTATCATTCAGCAACATTTCAATCAGTCATATTAACCAATTTTGCCCAAAATTTACTACTCAATTAACTACAGTCTGTTAGAGCTAAATAGACATTTTCATGCATTAACAAGTTGACAACTTAAATCTGTATTTTTTACAAAGTGCCAGGTCAATTGTCATCTCAAAAATGCTAGATATAAAGTAGCAGCAGCTTGTTAGTGAAAATGTAAGGTATTAGAGGATCTATTGCTAAAATGAAATGGGTCACAAGATCATACTTTATTCAGAGCTTTTAAAATGAAGTAACAACAAATATACCTTAATTTACATCTAACGCGATATAATAATATCAGGATATGATAGAACAGTGGTTCCCAACCTTTTTCATAACAAGACAACTTTCATTAAAAGTCATTCAGTCAATAGTCTCTTGCCTAATTTCACTTATTCTTCTTCCAGTTTAGTTTTTACTCAATGATGAGCAATGCTCATTGTATTAAACCACACTACTATTTTAACTGTTAAACAATAAACTACGTAAGTTTTACAAAATAGTAGCGATAACCAGTAGATTCTCACATTTATGTCTTATTCTGCCATCTGGTCAGAGCATCCCTACAAATATTAAAGGCACCCTTGGGTGCTGTGGTACCTAGATTAGCAAACATAGTGGTAGAGGTAACTGCCTTGTAATTTATACACCTCCAAAACATTTCACAATTACTGGTTTAAAATAAATTTAGTACAGTAAATGCTTGTACAGTGCACTTCTCTTAAACCTGAACTATCGCCAAATACAATATTGCACAACATTAGTTCTGATCAATCTGCAGATAATATCATACCTTCACAACACATTTCTCCCGTGTTGATCCTATTTCTCAATGTAAGAGCTGAAATAACTAGCTACCTCTGTGGACATCTCCAATCACTCTAAATCAGAAAACTTAAACATGAAATATCACCGCAGTGTGCCAAGATCATTTCCTACTGCACTGAACGAACAGTTCAAAAGTTTTGTCTAAAAACTGTAAGTGCACATGTGCTTCCATATATTAAAAATAAACATACCTATCTTCATTCTTTCATTACATAAATTTTTATAGCACCAGGGACAACTCAGAAACAACCCAAATATGGCCAAAAACAAACCATCTTGAGATGAGAGACAAATGTCTGTGAAGGGGATTCTAGGTAGCAAGTGCGAGCAGGAGGAACATAGAGACCTTGTTCGACCGAAGGTCGTGGACGAAAAGACAAAATGAGGAAAGGCGGTAGCAAGGGCAGTCATACCCACCTTAGCCAGCTGTCGGCTGGTACTAAGTCAAATAACTGAGTTTTTAGGGAGTTGAGGCAGAGCCAGATGGACGACATTCAGGCCCCCATGGCAAAGCTCACAGCTCGGATGGTCACAATGGGTGTTGGAAGCAAGGCAGTGCTGGTAGGTCTTAACTGTGCCTATATACATCCGGGTAAGCATAGCAGAGGAGGCAAGGAGACAGGTATAGCTTTTGACCAGAAGGGGCCAAGAAGGATCCCCGGGCAATAAACCATAGGGAGTGTGACCCAGAAGAACCTAGAAGGCCCGTGGACCACAACAAAAGAAGTGAAAAATAAGAAAGAATTTCAGTGAGAGGAGCAGAGTACCAGATAAGTCAATAGATATTTGTAACCATACTAGCAAAGATCTCATGGACCAGAGTGTCGAATGCTGCACTTACATAAAAAGATCTAATAGCATCAACTGAGAGCGATCGATGGACCCGTAGACATTGGAAATGAGACGAAGAAGTAATTTGCACAGCATGCATTTCTCAAACATTACTTATCGATCAATACCAACTTTTACCAAGTCACAATATATTCTCATTACCAAAGCAAAGGTTGCTTTTGGATACTTTCTCAAAACACCCACCATTATCAGCCTGGAAACTTGCAACCCATAGCCTTATCATGCCATCCTATATTCAAACAGTTCTTTCAGGGTTGATATTTCATTCAATCACTAATCTGTAAGAAGTATCTGAAGCAGAACAGAAATGTAAAATATCTTAATGTATTTGCATGTAAAAATGTGTACTTAAGATTACCTTCGCATCTGCTGGCCCCAATAATATTTCTCGATTCTGCAAAACATAGTTCAAATGCTCTAATAATCGCTGACAGGTAGATAAGGATAGGTCAGCCAAGTTCATGCTTCTACAAATCTTTGAAAGAGGTAGAGGTAGTCAGTGGTTTCATCTACAGTTCACATCATTGCCACCATCATTATAATCATAATCAACGTCATCATAGCACTAAGACAAAAATCAAATTTTATCCCAAAACACATGATCTGAAGTTAGCATGTCTGTAAAAGGCTGAAACTGGTGTATGTTATGTATTGTGTGATACTTGAGAAACCAGAAACATTTCAACAGATTATAACTATTACTCAATGTTTCCACAGAACAAGAGCATTTATCATGCTCCTACAGATGGAATTTTTCCACTTGACAATCAAGTTTATTGACAAGCATCTGTAGCATTACCCATTAAATCACACCTTCATAGTTCAGAGATGCTGCCATCAAGTAACGACAAGTTAGTGAGAGAAACATTCCTTGATACTAAAATACTGGCCAGTTTAACAGTACAAAATCTGGTTATCCTAAAAATAGAAATCTAAACTGCTGCCTATTGACTATTTCTATTCATTTCTTTTTAAGAACATCTCAGCCTTTTTCAAGAAGGCTTACACCGCAGAAGTAGAAACAATAGCTCATCAGGTTTTATACGAAACCACGAAGAAGTTCCCATTATCAGAAGCTCAGTGTACACCACATATTTCGCACAGACTTTCTAATTCAACAGCATCTCGTCCAAGCTTCAACTCCATTACTCCAATCATCCAAAAATGCATTCACATATTACATAAATATCATTAACAGCTACATTCATGCACATCCAATCACAAACATATCGGTCAACAGTATACATACACTAGTACACTACACCAATTTACAGTCGGATTTAAACTCATCTCCTAAATCTTTTTACGTTTGCATAAGCCAATGGCTGATCAATCAGTCACAGCGGCTGAATGGCATAGATCTACAACACACAGAGTAGATTTCTGAACACATTGTCACAGAGTCAGCATTAGCCAGAAAGATAGCTGTTGCCAATCTTCAGAGGCCTTGAAGTCAATCGGCTTGGACAGAGATACAAACAGGTTTCACGGTCAATCACAGAGCAAATCGTTTGGTGTTTGTGTTTAGACGTACTTGGCACCTAGTTGAACGAGCTCACAGGACCATCTAGTTGATCGAGCTCAACAGACCATCTAGTTTATTGAACTCACAAGACCATCTAGTTGATCGAGCTCACAAGACCATCCGGTTGATCGAGCTCACAAGGCCATCTAGTTGATTGAGCTCTCCAGACCATCCAGTTCACAAGACCATCAAATTGATCGATCTCACAAGACCATCTGTCATCAGTATCAAGACAAGCAAGTCCTGGGCAAAATTTGACTATTTATGGTAGGTCAGTATGCCAGACAACACAACACCGCTGTCAGCTCCTTCTTTTAGTCGACATGATGCTCGTTAATCTGTTCCTCTCTTGTTCCCACTATTGGCTATAAGAGACTGTTCATATATGGTCCTCCTGGATTCGCATTTACTAAGTGCGGTGGAAGAGGAGGCTGAAGCGAGGGTGGTGGGCTATGGCTGTGTCGGTGGGAGGAGGAGTTGCTCTGTGAATGAGCAGTCACAGTGGTTGTAGTCGGACCAGGTTCTGGAGTATATGTAAATGTCAGACCAGTTGCGTAAATGACGCCATCATTTCGAACGAGCAGAACAGGAACCTACCATAGAAATTTTCACAGCTTATTTTCTGACAACTTATTAAAACAGATTCATAGTGAGATCACTCCCAATAATTGTGCTGCATACTGAGAAGCAAAATTGTACTATATATAAACAGATAAATGATGCTTAACGATTTGATTGATGAGAAATGATCTACAATGTATCTGATTTGATCTGAGTGTCTTATTTTAGCAATTAGCCAGTCACATACATGTGGATTTACTCAATAGTTTTCATTCATTTGGGCTTCTAATGTGATGTGATTTGGTGCGTTTGTGAAGTCGTTTCTCTCCTTCACAGTTGTTTATGAGTGTTTTGGACAGTGTTCGGACATTCTGATGACGGGAAAGCACTTGCATCTTTTAACGCAACGTATATTGAAAAAAAAATTCCAGTATAAACAGACACGGCCTAAACATCTCTTTCAGTCTAATTTTATGGAAAAAATTAGCAGGCTAATGTGTAATGGTACACAATAACTGTTTACTCCCAAATCAATTTCTGTCTAAATATTTTAACAAAAAGTATTTCTGTGCTAAACAGTTGCAAGTTGCAGAGTGCTCAAGGGCAACCGCAAATCTGAAAGCCAATAGGATTACCTGAAGAGGTTGTCGGACCCATTTCCACTGGGAACGGAAGGCAGAAATATCGGGCACTACACACAGCATGCTCTCTTCACACCTAACAAATCAAAATAATCAGAGAAAACACAACTTATCAACAGAGTGTCATTCCAGTCAACCACCAACGCTGTTAAATCTTTCTCCCTGCTCAATTCGTTTGATGCACCAAGACATTAGAAACAGAGATGGCAACAAAAGTAGAAGATACTTATATGAAAGACCCCAGATATTGGAAAACACAGTTTGTAGCTATGGAAATTGTCAAGATGGAAGAAGCAAACTTATGGAATTGTTTTTCAAGAGACTCTCAAAGTGCAATTCTTTTTCAAGTCAAGGAAAAATACACATCCTATTTGCAACATCAATAAAAGCTGACTGTTGAACAGACCACACCATGTAGATCATATAGACAAGTAACCAACAAACATACACAATAGATCTTTGCAGCCTTTGACAGCAATTATTACCTGTGCATTGTTTCTGCTTCAACTTCTCCAAACCAAACTCTTAAATTTGGAGTGAAGTTGTCTCCAGTCAACTCAAGCATTGCTACATCCCCTCCCCCATTCAGCTAAAAAGAAAATTAATCCATATATTGTGATAGTACAACATATACATTATATGAAGCGGGTCCTGCGTTCTGCTGCACGTCTTGTCGGACGCATTCCAAAATTTGGCCATGTCTCCGGCTATATACTGGGTGTGCTCCACTGGCTCCCCCTCCAACAGTGAATTTCTTACTGTATCATCTCTTTGGTATGGTACTTTGCTAGGTTTCGCCCCTGCCTATCTTCGTGATCTCTGTTACTCTACCTTGAGTATACCGGGTCGCTGCTCTCTCCACTCTACTGAGCGAGGCCTGCTCATCGTCCCATATGCCCGTACAACTAAAAAACAGAATCGTGCCTTCTCAGTGGTTGGCCCCTTGCTCTGGAACACGCTCCCATTGGCGTTGCGGTTGTCGCCAAGAGTCCACTCAGACTCGTTTATACTCGTCTTAAAACTTTTCTTTTTAGCCGTGCCAGGGCCGGGAGCGCTCCTGAGTAGTAGCCTTGAAGGGGCGATATATAAATCTTCGTAATGAATACAGGACATATCAAACTGAATGGTCCTAGACTGGCATTTTCAATGCAATATCCGATACAATAACAAAATCAAAGCAATCTCAACTAAAGAAACACTAAGAGCAATCTCGAATTATGGGACAAATCTTACAAGTGCTGCACATATGTAATGTTCTATTTGGGACAACTTATGTCATATTTGCTCAGATCGGAATTAAATATTATAAGAACTGATTAAGAATATTACCTTACTTTCTCTTAATTTCTGAATAAATCTAGTCAACATCAATCAATAAAGCAAAACATGCATGAAGCTGATATAAGTAGATGAAAAACAAGTGAAGCTGGCTACTACTGACCAGCAGACTGTGTACCACCGGAACTGGAGTGATGGGCAGTTTCACTGGACCGTTGCCTTCATAGAATGTGTATTCTGCGCTGTCTGTACTTATGATCGTCCAAAGTGCTCCATCGTTTATCATCTCCTTGTTGCTTTCTTTTGGACAAGGTGTGGCCTTCATATCAATGCATCAAATCAAACAGTCAAAGTAACAATATTTGCGGTGAACATTTTGCAGGCGATTCTGAATTTGATGCTCCTTTATATATACAAACAATTTTTTTAATAGCAGTTGATTTTTCACCTCCATGGGGCAAAACACAGTGCTCAAATCCAAGTCGATATACAAAACCAGACGGGCATGCTGGATGCCATTAGCATAAGTTATGTAGGGTCATGGTTGTCTGAAGACATACAATACACATACCTATGTTCACATGGACACACACAGTCCTTTAAAGTTTAATTACATGGCTAAGACTATGCTTAGAGCCTCAAGTCTTCTAATACAAATTGACTACAAAGATACTCTGAAATCCATTCGTTTCTCTGATTCATGGGATAAAGCAGACCTCTCTTGTCATACAGAGCCTTTCAAAAACTCAGCAACATAAAAGTTAAACTGCGATTTCTATGAAATAATGCTAATTCCATCGTTGCCTCAGTAGCTATTTAGCCTCAACTATATGAAGCAATACCAATTTAACCTTATGTCAAGCCTGGCATTAACTGGTTCTGTTCAAAGATATAATTATGGCTATAAAATATGAGTTTTCTGTCAAATTCTGAAAAATGAACGTCGATCGATGAAACTGCTGTATGTCAGGATATAGATGACATTCAATAGTCCAACTGTAAAGATAACTGCAAGATAACAACCTTCTATAACAAACCTGGAATTGAATGATTTTCTCTTGCGACAGACATAAGTACATCCTCTCAGTATCTTTTAGAAAGAACGCACACTTGTGCAGCTGCGACACTGGCTCATCAGCATCTGTAATCACTGTTTGCTTGTCCACTTTGCGAATGACCTAACATAAGAACAAAGGTCACCAGTAAAGGTCATAGGAAAAGTGAACAGGCAGAAAAAAATATTACCAAACTCACAATAAAACAACTGAGAAGAAGCTGCTTGAATAAGAACAGTTTGGAAAGTAAAAAAAAACGTAAATCAAGCAATTTTAACTATAACTAATAACAGAACAAATATGTCAGCCACACAACACATTGATCTAAATCAGTACAGAATTAAAAGGATGTACAAAATGGCAAGTTCTATGTAGTGATGCCAAAATGGATACAGTGCAGTCATGTTTACACATATAGTCATTGGTAGATAGCTGGTCAACACAAATGCAAGCTAAGAGACCAAGGCTAAGATGGTTATGCTGAAATATGCCTGCAGGTTGCTAAGAGACAAGTAGCCAAGCTGTGACATCAAGAGCACAACAAGAATGACAGACAACGAGAGCTGCAAGACTTTAATTTAAAAGACACAACAAGTTTTATTGATATCAAAAGAGTTTTCATACAATACAGTATGTCTAAGAATGATATGTAGGTGATGCTGTAAATACAATAAGTGACAATGCATCTAAAGTGTTGACTTTACAAAAAAATTGTTAGTTTTGCATAAAAATTGTCATTTTTGCATCACAAAGTCTTCTTGAAAGTGTGACCTGTAGTTTGGAAAACATGGTCATCACTTTGGATTTGAATTTCTTGCCAAGCCTGAGTATTGCGAGCTCAATTTTGCCGAGTAATAGTCCAAGTTTCGATATTTAAAAAGTCTCATTCTCTTGTTTTACTTTGGCAGTTTGCCCAACTTTTATGAATTTTTTTTTATTCTGCCTTAGTTTACACTAGGAAGTTGTACTATTAAGCACTAATAATTATAGTATTTGGGTTTTTAATTAGGTCAATTGTTGTTTTGTATATTAATAAATTCGATTTTAATTTCAAAACAGAAAACCGAAAAGATTAATACTCGGACCCATTGTTTGTCCGAGTCCAAGGATTATGAAACTTGGGCTGAGCCGAGTTCCAAACTGAGTTTGGCTCATCCCTACCTATTGACTACATGCAAATTTTTTATGCTTATTCAGAATCTTAAACCTTTAACCATTGTAAAAAATATGGCTCTACTGCTTACCAATCGTGGAAGAGCCATTCCAGTCACAACACAGACCAATTTAATGGTGGAACCATAATGGATGAATCCATCACGAACAGAAAACTCCTCAGACTCACTCTCATCATCGTCAACTACACCAAAAACAAAACATAATATATTCGTTTAATTTCAAACTGACAAAACACAGTATGACTACAAGGAACAACCAATAAGGCAGACAGCAGCAAGTTACGTATTGTTAGGAGCTTCGAAAGGTTTAGTGAGAAGTGAGAAGAGACCAGCTTGTTGGTATTCCAAAGTCGACTCTAGTATAGATCAGCACATGGACGAGTGGCCCCCCCATCCCTTGGCAATAGAAATATTATTGACCTTTCCTCGACTCCCATGTAAAAAAAATAGCGACTCATAGTTCCAAAAATACAATAAGTTTTAAAAAATGACATGGTTCAAACCATACCGATAAAAACTGACAACCAGTATGTAGTCTGCTTGCAATTCAACTTTGGTCCGAGAACTTACCTAAATGTAAGGAGCAAATGAACTTACGCAGATGGACTGTGAATGAACCCCACTGTGTGGAGCTTGCGTGGAAGTTTCCGTTCTCAACATGCAGGTAACGCGTGCTGACAGTCTGAGATCGAAGTCGATTGAACAAAGCGACTTTCGTACCCGACGCTATGCACACTGCCAATGCACAACCATATACGTACATATACATACATACATATACAAATACACTAACCACTGGTCATCAACAATGAGCCTTCATAAATTGAAATTATATAAACTATTACATTGAATTTCAATTCAACAAATTTCCATTGGACAGTAAGTACAGCAACTGAAAAGATGGACAACAAATTTGGTCTTAAAAAGACACATTTGAACAATAATATATTTTCTACAAATAGGAATTAAGTTCTTCAAACTATACACAATAATCCAATCTTACAATCGGCATTTTTGATGGACTGTTTCTTTTTTGATGGTTTTGAGATGACTTTAATGCGCTTGCTGTTGAAGAGCCCGATGTCTCGGCCATTTGCATAAAACATTTTCACTGTCAGCATAAAATGCTTTCGTTTGTCTGAATCTGAGATGTACAACGTCTTGGCTGTGCAGTAATCCTTTAAAACATAAAACACCTCTTTCATCAACTATTCAAAATGTCAAGACTAATTTGATCATATATGCCATTTAGAAGTGTAAGTACATACAACTAGTAAAAACAAACATATACATATTAAGCATTAGATACTTCTTTACATACACGTCACATTTTTAAAAGAAAAACCAAATGGAGGACTAATTTGACCCAAATAGTCAGACATTACAGGGACGGTCACTCCTCCAAGTACTAACTGAGCACTTGATGTCCAGTGCTGACACCAGCCTATTTGACAGCGGGCTACTGAATAAATATTATTGAAGCTGCAGGCCTATCAGTAAACTCAAAAGCAAAGACGAAAATTTATTGAAAATTAGTATTAATATTTATCATGGGATAATCGTATTGAATAGTTGCATGTATGCATGCCATGTGTTCATATTGTCAAATGATAAGCAAAATTACGAATGAATAGCTAAGCAAGCAGGCCAGAACTTTTAACTTCATTTGTACACAAATAGAAAAATGTAGTGAGTTCTGCAGGCCATTTAAAATCAGCTCGTGGGCCAGTACAGCACTGCACTAACTGGTCTCAATGTTGCTCAATTTCACTTGTTAGCACCATTTTCAACTTGAAAAAAGCTCAAATCACAGTTAAATTTGGAGAAAAAGCTTATCACATATTTCCCATAAAATGCAAAGCACATCACTTGCTGAATAGGGCAGCATACCTTTCCATCAAGGTTCAGCTGAACCATCTCCTGGTCCGAGTTCCCAATTCCCATGAAGGCACAGACCGGTGAATCAATATCACCATTAGCTTCTGTCCCTTCTATCTGGTCTGTTTTCCTTTTCCAACCTTTTCCAAAGAGATAGATACATGGAGGAGGACAGAAAAACCTACAGAAACAAAACAGATCATAGACACAAACACATCAAAACAGACACTCAACCTTAAAAAGAACATTTTGAACAGACATTTGCCAGCAGCCGACACAAGAACAGAGTTGGCGTCTTGTGTCGGGTATGTAGTTTTTTTGGATAGTTCAAGCAGTTAAAAGTTCAAGTGGCGGCTAGACGACAATGGTGCACATCACAGCCATCACGCATCGTGTTACTGCTTTATTGCACTACAAGTTCGAGAAATGTCCCATTATTTCACACACAAAGACCTCTACTCTTATCCATCTGGAAGCATAAGAGAACCTGACATGTCACAAAAGATATAAAAACTTCATACATGTCACAAAAGATATAAAAACTTTATAAGTGTTACACATCTTACGACACAACACCCAGAACCATCAAGTTAAATGAACACACCATATTTTCTAGACTACAAAAGTTATACATGTCATGAAAGATATCAAAACTTTATACATGTCACAAAAGTTATACATGTCACAAACGATATAAAAACTTTATTCAAGTCACGAAAGATATAAAAACTTTATACATGTCACAAAGATATAAAAACTTTATAAGTGTTACACATCTTATGACACAGCACCCAGAACCATCAAGTTAAATGAACACACCATATTTTCTAGACTACAAGCGACTTCTTTACAATCTTAGATAGATGCAACACATGTCTGCAAATAAAAAAGGATTAAGGTAAATTCTGTTCATCAAAGCTCTCCACAAGAGATGATTTAATGAACAGACATAGTTAACAAGAAAAGGACTGAAATCATAAACCTAAAGAAAAGAATGGTTAAACAGCTATAGGATGTGATGTTGCACGGATCAGAAGCATGAACTACCAGAAAGGAGGATCTGAGAAGGCAGGAGGAGGTACAGGATGAAAAAGCATCACTTGACCTTTAAGCATAAAGCAATTGAACAGGTGCTGTTTGAGGTAGAGGAGGGAAGATCTCTAACACCTACTTCCTGAGTATGACACAGGAAGTGGATTGGTCACATGCTAAGAGGGGATCCTCTTCTGAGAACAATCATGGAGGAAGAATGGAAAGAGAGAGAGATTGAGAAGAAGACCTGGATGAATGCTGGTGAACCAGAAGGTGGTGGACAAATACGGTAAACTGAAGAACAAAGCTCACTATTGAGAGGAATGACATAATGATAATGGTTTGCGGTGTGACATTCCATGTTTATCAATAAACGAATATTTATTTACATGACTGGATGTTTGAACCGAACTTGAAGAAAGAAGTCAAGGCTGTCAACAGTCCATAATTGAGCTGTAATGAGTGAATCAGTTAAGAACAGTTTTGGATAAAATAAATAATCTTCATGACCACCACCACATCATCATGGCTTTCCAACTGATTCATTGTTGGGCTTGGTGGTGAAAGAGAGGAGCCAACATCAAAATGCACCACCAGCCCAAGCACACAAACATGTAAGTAACCGATACAGATGAAGATTTATGGTTTTCCACAGATGATTCTTATAAGATATATAAACAATCAACAAAATTAATATTTAATGAACACGTATATAACTTGCCTTTTTTCATTGCCATAAGACTTTTGTGCCACTTTGGCATGCAATATCACAAGTTGTTGGTCCCCTCTGTCTCTCAGATACTTTGCCATTGCCTCTCTACAATATTAAAGACATTTGCTAATGCTGATCAATCAGTCAGCTAGTCAAGCAACCATCAATATAGTAAACTTTTCAAAAGTCAATTCATTTTCCTTACTTAAATGTTATTTAAGTCACCCTTTACCTTTAAAGTTTAGTCAGTTAAGGTTCTTCTAAATAGAAGAACATTCTCTTGTAAGACAAATCCAAGAGTCTAGAATTCCTGTTTCTTAGCCTTAGCAGGACATATGGCCGATGGCCAATCATTTCTCTCGACACCTAACACTTTATAGTCAGCGTACTAATTTTAAGTCTGCTAAGCAAGAATGTGGAGCAGAAATTTCAAACACCTTTCTATTCTGATAGTGATTTCAATCCCTGATCTCTCTGTTGATAATACAAGCACCCAGACAATCGTGTATTTCGAAAGAAGAAATACTCTTTGTAAATATTACAGACTAAGCAAAAAAACAACCAGCTTCAGAGGCATGAATGGACCTGAGGTTAAATAGTCTATATTACAGATCCAACCAAGCACAAACATAACAATCTTTCTTCACAGATAATATGTGACCCATCTGACCAAAACCAGCCATAAGTCGCAACACACGTTAGTGAGATAATTGCAAAAATGCGATAAAAGAAAATTTTTCAGTTTGTTGTTTTTGACAGAAATTGCTATATAAATATGTTCTAAAAACCATAAAAACTAAATTTCGTGAAAAAATACTTTTTAATGGCTTTTATATGACTTTGTGGTGGTCATTGTTCTTATAATTTAATGACTTCTTATAATTTGCCATTTTCTCGCCATTGATAGCCAAGCTCAGCTTGAGGCTAAGATAGCAAACTTAGTATGAGTAGAAAGCCTAGACATACAAATTAGTGTCATTTTAAAGGAGAAACTTCATTTTTTTTAAATGGTATATGACAATCAAATTGCAAAAAATCCGACTTACGACTGGTTTTGGTCATATGGCTCACATATAGTTCTAAAAAGACATTCGACTTTCATATAGTGCACTCAGAATTAAAACTCAGAAGCAGAAGTGAAGGACTGATATGCATTGGAACACCTAGAAACAGCAGATTAATGTTAAAAACACCAATAGATGGGAGTTCCACTGCATCAGATGGTGCTACATGAGTAGAAGAGAGGCATACTGAAATAAAAGGCTGATATACTTCCTGATGCATAGGCAATCCACCGCAGTCATTTTTTCAAATGCACAGGTAGGTGGCAACTATTTTAAACAATTCCACAGCCATAATAACTACAACTTCATTTGTCCTACCTTGTCAGCTTCTGCTCCCTGAATTGGCTGCAAAAAACAGCATGACACTTTTGAAACATGAATGCTCTCTAGCCTAATACTTAGTAGGTTTAAATTGCAATTATGATCCAAAAATTAATTAATTAATCATTAGCAAACTTCACACTGACCATATAACGTATGTGGCCTATCTCAAGATTCAAACATGTGATGTCAGTGTCATTATACATGATCGGTAACATACAAATAACTTGGTTATTACTAATTCATTGTACTTGACACTCCAGACCTATGTTCTTTGTTGGTATGGCAACACAAAATATTATACAAAAGAATCATTTCAGTACACCATTTGTCATTAACATTGTCACTAACATACACTACCACTGCACTCTATCCTGGGGCATTCTTACATACAGTTAAACATTTATTCTCAACACGATCCAGAATTACACATCAAGCGATCTGACCTGCAGGAATCCTCACAAACTGAAAAAAAGGGATTCAAAGACTCTCTCTCACATGGTCAAAAATGACTGAAATAATCTCAAGGACAAAAGGTTATCATTAGTAACTGTGGCCCATATCCACTAATATAATCGAACTACTTTGAAATGCAGGTCTCAGAACCCATCAATCATTGGTTGCCTCAAGGAAACTGTACTCAAAAATCATAATCTACCAGACATGTCCAGTTGAAATCTGAGATAGGCCAGGGAACCACAAAGCAGGCTAAAGTGGATAAGCAAGTGAAACATGTGAGTCTTAAGCATGGGTATGAAAGGCATCTAAATGCACTCAAAACAGGGCAGTGAAAACGAAACTTGCTTCAATCCACCCACTGAGAACGTATGTAAGTCAAATACCATCCTGGAGAGGTCAAGTGCAATATTTGCCCACAGAGGATACAAATTCTAGTTACCTTTGTGCTGCAATTTAAGCCTCTTAAATGTAATCTGGGTCCGCAAAACATAATCAAAAATAATGGTGTCTCTTCAAAAGGCATCATCACACACTACTTAGCGCCTTTATGAGGTTCCTGTAAGGCGTTATATGAGGGGTCATATATACATACTACTAAGATAACAAATATATGCAGTTAAATTCATACAACATTCTGCATCTTCTAGTTTTTAATGAGAATAAATTCAATCAAATGCAATTTCAGTCATTGATTCACATCTGCAGGACTAGAGCCAGTGTGCTATTGAGTACACATTCTAAAGAGGAGCTACATACATCCCTCATTAAATATAACAATACAACCAAAGAATTTAATGAACAATGTCTGCTAAAACAGTCAGTTTACTGGCTGTGCATAAAAGCAAACCTCTTTTAGTGTACCTATTGAAATGCCTGTCAGTGGTGCCAGGCAGTTCGTTGGGTTGATGCGGATTGCTGATGAGAGGCGAAGGCGACATCAGTGGGCTTGGAGGATTGTGACCATGCATCATAGTTGTCATGGTAACAACTGGGCTGGCGGCCACCATAGACAGGTCGCCATTGACACGGTGATCGAGTGACGAAGGGTTGTAACAGCCATGTTGCAGCAGAGCAGTATTATCTGAAAAATAATGATCACAGACCTAAGGCTAAGCTTTCATCTCAAGCTTCGTATAAGAGGCCATAGAAACAAGACAATGCAGCAGAGAATGCAAATGTAGTGCAGCATGACGTCGGTTGAATGCAAGGCACTATGTACTAGCAAATGCATGACAATGCCAAATAGCATCCCAGAGATAGAGATGAGTCTAAAGAAATTGAAAGCTAATACAACAGAAAGTACAATTATGCAAGACAATAATGCAACATTGAGTGCAGATAGAACTTTTTAGACAATTTAAGACAACATACAAGAGACTGCCAGGTAATGCAGCTGAAACGTCAATACATGCTATTAGAGTTGTACCGATATCACCTTTTGCTGATTATGCCGATACCGATTATTGCCGATTATGCCGATACACGATTACTTAGCAGATTATTTCATTGTTTCCCAAGATGTCCGGTTACTGCTACTGCCTATTGTTGTGATACAAGCAAACACTTGCTCCATAGGAGACGTATGCATGCAGTTGGGGACTAATCCTAGGCAGGCAATACAGATTAGACACACCGCCAGCCTTCGAACTGTGCCCAGGATAATTAAAGGCCAACGAACACCTGGCCTATTCACAACCACCCATCTAGTCTCAGCCTCTCAGGTGACTGAAATGTTTTGGGGAGATCTGATTGGCAGCCAGCATGTATTTATTAGGCATGCCTCAACGATGTACATTCATCGGTTTCTCTGTTGAATTGGCCAGCCGTTCCTTGGCTTGAATTGGCCAGAAAAATTCCTTGGCCCATATGCAGGCACTATGACTCACTCTGCACAAAACCTATGTTGACACATTCTCACGGTCTATACTAGCTCAATGGGTGGTCTCATCACTGGTCTGAAGAAGCCATTGGCTCGACGACACGATATGGGAACGGAACGAAATGCTGTCCTTCACAGACCCAGTGATTTTGCTGTCGTCATTTTGCTTTATAAACTGAAAATATTATAATTTAAAAAAAATTTTTTTAATACCATCGCTGATTATCTTGCCGATATCCGATATTGCCAATATCTCTATAATCAGCCTGATTAATCGGCCGACCGACTATCGGTACAGCTCTACATGGAAATGAAGCATAAACAAATTCACTCAAACGCTCACTAACTAGGGCATAACCGAGTAGACAATTTCCACCGAGTACCGAATCCAAGTATTTAGATGAACTATTTGCCGGATCCGGGTACGAACCAAATAGTAGCGACAAATCTGGCAGTACCATCCATAGGCCAAGCGTAGTTAACCTGCCACGTGCACAGCTACAAAGAACTATCTATAGTCAATGCAGAGTCTATAGCAATATCCTTCATATAGCGTATCGTTGCACTCTATTATTTAATAACTTTATTTGTGAAAAAAATGCAAAACCTTGTTATAAAATTAGAAATATTTAGTTATCAACGACGTCTTTACTCTCTAATGTGGGTGGAACAAAGCGGGAGAATTACTGATTTGGTTGCCACCTGGGGAATGCAACAAAAATAAATTAAAATACATAAATTAACATCATTATTTTAAAGAAAATTCAATGTAATGCCAAATTCTTGTTTAATTAATCAACAACTTATAAGTAAGTTTATTTGTCCAAAATTTATTTGACGAGAAAATATTATTTTATCAAAAAAATTATTTTATCAAAAAAGGTACTTTTTAGCTATTTGCAGGGTAATATTTGCCGAGGCAAATGCTTCCAAATAGTCCAATATTCGGCTGAGGCGAATGTCCGAGGCGATTTCTGGTTATGCCCTACCACTAACCCATAAGACGAATGAATGTTTTAAAAGTAACTTGGTCAAATCACCAAACTCATTGCTTCAATGAATATTTTAGGTATTCAGAACATTTCAAGCCTCAGATGGTACATTGAATTGATGCTCTGCATCCTTTCCAGATTTATTCTGCAGTGTCAAGGAAAGCTACTGTAATAGCATAATTCAGTCTGCGACCATGACCTGCCATGTCATTTACACTCAATTGAAGCATGAGGGACTGTCCACACCAAGGCACAGGTCCATGAGCTACAACATCAGACTCTTACATGATCCCACAGTCAGAAGAGTATTTGAGGCAGAGTACAAGCTAACTTCATCAAAAACAACCAATTTGATGATGACAACAGGAACAGAGATGCCATTCAGAGAGCGGTTAATGCAATGTTTGGCCATAGAACCCACTGAGAAGATACTGGATTAGAAATGCAATGCGTAACCTGGTATCCAGGAAAGAGAGGTAAGATCAGCTGGTGATCTAGCACGTTTCAGTGAACTCAACACACAGTTAAGTCCAATGTGACAAGCAGCAGTGGGCTAACGATAAGAGTCAACTGGCTAGGAAAGTCAAGCCCATCTTTGAAAGTTTCAGACAACTCCAATTTTGACCAAGGATGGGGCATGAGTCCAGAGCAGTAAGGCAGTCAACACTTTTGGTCTAGAAATCAACTGGCATAAGACCAAGATCTCCACCATGGTTTGCCTACCTGGCAAACAACTTTTGACAGCCATAGAGTTTCAGTAGAGGTCGTTGATACCTTCACATATCAGGCAACTGAACTATGTGCTTTTAATCCAGTGAACCAGGAATCAAGTGCACTCAGCCACAGTAGTCAGATTCTGCATAACCTCCTTGGACAGGCACACATGTCACTCTACTATTCAATTGAACACTAAATTGCAGCATCATGAACTATCTGCCTTGTCAGATCTCCTCTACAGTTACAATACAACAAATACACTACAGAGCAACTGCATTTGATAATTCCCTCTGTCCAAAGTTCAGAAGTACACACAACCACAGTAGAGAACATCATTGAAGGCACTGAACAACTCTGAGTGAAGGACGTTCTCAACATCCCTAAACAACAACTGTTTCAGGCGAGGCTCAGACTCTTCTTACTCCCTGCGTCACAGGCCAACTGCTCTAACCAGAATGGTCACAGTTGTGAAACCTGGACAATGGACATCATCCGACATCTTGGATAGAAAGCGTAACGCTTTTGATTTGTGGTGTTTCAGAAGGATCCAGTGGCTTTTCTGCTGGGATCACATCAGCAATATGACAAACAAGAAGAGAGTAGCAATGACTAGTGATGAACCAACCAAGTGTCAATTTCCTGCCAAGTCCGAGTTTCACAAGCTGAATTGTACAAAGTTCAAGTTTTATATTTAGTTAAAGAAATTCTAATTCCTTGAATTTTAATTTGGCAGTGTGCAACATTTTTAATGAATTGTTTGGTTCTGCCTCAGTTAACACTAGGAAGGAGTAATTAGTAAATAGTAACAGCATAAATATCGTGCTTTCAGCTAGGTCGAGAGTCGTTTTGTAAATAAAATAATCCGATTTTCGTTTTCAAAACCGAAAATCTGAAAGCCGATTTTTATTAAAACTCGAACCCATTGTTTGTACAAGTCCGAGGTTATGCTGAGTACTACGAAACTCGGTGGAATCAAGTTCTGAGTTTCGGTTCATCCCTAGCAATGATACCCATCTCCAACATAGTTTAGAAAAGCAGACTGTGCTACATCAAACACACTGCATTATCTGCTTTGGATGACCAGAGTCCTGTAGTACAATATGAACAAGCCTGCAAAGGATTAGAAATGTGGACGACCTAGGACCGCATGGACTGGAGTCATTGAGAATGATCTGATGATTACTAACATAGGCCTCAGCACTGCCTTGAAGAAGGCTCAAGACTGGACAAATTGGTGCCACATTGTGGAGATGGCCAACTGGCCATGCTCAGTTAATGCCATCAGTAGAAAGAAAGAAAGAGATGCACAGATAGAGATAAATACTTTGTGATTGCAAAAAAACGCAGACTTGGTTCTGTAATGATGGACCAGATACTTTGCACAGTACTGTGGCTGCCATGTGCAGAGTTTTTGCAGCAGATGTCCTAAACCTCAAGTGGGTTTGGTCTGTGAGTTTTAACTGGCATGAGTTTTTTGTCAATTCACATATACAAACTCAGGGCTGCCTACCTGAAACAAGGCAGCACTGTGTCAGCATTAGGCTCATTATCACAATCCAGATGATATATGATGAAGGTAAATACTAAATATGGATGATGATCATTGATAACATATCGTATAGTTAAGCCAATATCAACACATTATCTTTGACATCTTTATACACACTTGTAGATTGTACTAATTCCTAATTTATATTCTCTCAATGTTCCATTTATAAGGCAGCAACAGATGATGCAAAAAAACAAGTCATAAATGAGGTCAATATCTAGACAAATGTGGACAATAATCTCACCAAATAATTTACCAGACAAATGTTATTTAACACATGCTCTAGAACAGGCAAGCATTCAGCCAGAAGTCATCACCTGTGGACCTAACAAAGGTGTGCTACTGGTGATATATGGTCTGCCAGCAGTGCTAACATGTCATCATGAGAGTCAACAGAGAAAAGCCACCACAGATACCCCCATAAGACCAACGGCTCAAGTGACATAAGTCTGCTGGCTAGCTGTAACAAAGGTCACTGTAGGACAAAGCACCTGCACCCCCTAGACTTCCCTTTATTTTAGGGGGTAGGGGGTCAGGGCTAAAAGGTGTCATCAGCACTTCAAACACCTGTCAACACATGCCATCCACACAGACCCTCAAATACACCAAATCTCTCGTTTTCCCATTTGTCCATTTCTACAGCAATGCAGTTGAATAAAGAATAACAAATAAACAGGTAGGTTATTTATGGAGGATTAATGTAAGTATAAGCCCCGACAAGAGAATATCATCGCAATAGATTTAAAGTAATGCTGATAATGCATATGAAAGAAATACAAATTTTAGACAAAAAACTGCATTTGAGTAAAATTATTGAACACAGACACTCCAATGGTTTAGTCAATAGGAAATAACACAAGTTGCCTGGATTCCAAAAAAGGTACTACACCAGAAAGATGTTATTATAACATCCTTGGAGCCATATTAATTTAAGAAGTTCCATGTTTATAGTTTTTACAAGTGAATTACTTTTGGGATCCATATCCCCAAACATTTTACATTAAGATTCGCTAATTAATGAAGCATAGTATAATTAGTCGAAAACCATGCAAAGAAAAACCAAAACTAAGCTGGTTATCTTGATTACGTGACAAAAAGAGTGGATATCATCAATTCACCAAATGGCTTCATCGTGATAATGATAGCATTTATAGACGAGGCACGCTCACGCAAAAGTCCTGCATGTAAGAAGCCTTGTCTGGAGGTATTTTTATGGAAACGTGATGATTTTTTAACAGGTGATAATTACATACCTGGCACCTTTCATCACCAAATGGCTGGGTTCTTGAACAGATAATGATGATGATCAATTACATCTGTGTTAATTAATGTCCAGAATATCAGACCCTTTGATAAGTGGAGGACCCCAGATATTGGACCCACTAGATGTAGGTGGTTAATTTGGTGTTAACCACCCCAGGACCAAATGCTCAAAGCTCCTTAAGCTGATTTTTAATACCAAACCTCAACAGTGGCAATCCCACAGCACAGTGCGTATGTATACATCTAACAGCCATCATCCTCAAGTGATGACAAGACAATTTGGCAGCACTGTCCCAGAACAGACAACTATGTGAAGCATGAGAAGTAGAAACTGCAGCTGCCGCTCCTTCAAATGTTTCCACTAATTATTTGTCTATTCTACTGAGCACGGCTGCAGTTCATGCAGTCATTGCAGCTGTTCCTACAGGATATCACAAAGCATCATTTGATATCAGCCTGGCCGCTGATGCTACAGAACATGTCTCAGCAGTAATCAACTGCACCAGGACTTATGAAGTCATCATAAGTCAGTGTTGACCAATGCAATTGTTCCTGAGAAATCATGTAGCAAGTGGATTTTACTAACTGTACAATCAATAATCCCTGAATGACGAGTGTACTGAAGGTGACTGGGAAACCAATGCAGCCTATCGTTAAAGGGTTAAGCCTTGACAACTTTGCGAATTCAGTATGTTCAGAAATTCAGATATTCGATTTACATATATATATATTTATATCAGGGAATGGAGTTTATGCAGATTAGTTTTTCATGACTATTTTTAACCCTTTAACAACCAGCGTTATTGATTATGCCTCACGTTTTGCTACTTGCTAATCGTTAAAGGGCTAAAGCAAAAAATTAAAATTATCAGCAAGCCTACTTTTCAAAAACTGGAATTTGTTCAATAAAATAACATCTGGTTAGTGACTTAGTAAATACCTGAAACAATAAAATAATTGAAGAAAACAGATTAATTTAGAAAGAAACAGAGAGCAGTTACCAGTGATGTAGCTGTTAGTCCCAAACATGCTGAATGGAAAATCCAAACTGGCCATTGCATTAAATATGAATGATTCTGCACGAAAGACCACTGGAAATTCTATAGTTCTACAATAACACAGGTCTTAAGGACAAGCCCAAAATGAATAGGCAAACCACTAATGTAAAAGACCAATTGCTCTCCGTCAGCTAAATGTGCTCTTAAAATAACCCAAACATGGCAGCATTGAAGAAGGTTTCTCTGCCCTAATGAAAGGTCCTCCTGCTCTCAGTATGCCTCTCTTGGTCGGTCTCCACACCGCCTCCACTGTCCACTGTGTGTGAGGCCACACGTCCAATCAATGTACCAGCTTACAAGAGCTCCTTTCTCCTATATATCATCATCACTCTTCTCATCAGCAGAGGAGGAGGAGGCAAATGAGGAGGAGGAGGAGGAGGACGAGGAGGAGAACACCACAGCATTGTTTAGCAAGGCGTCACCTGTCACAATAGTAACAGTTCCCACACTAATCTATCAGACAAGCAAAGACAGGCGCACAGGCAGAAAGATATAGAGGGACACGGAGAGGTTTCCACCAATGGACTAACAATGGCCTCTGCAGTTTCAGCCATAGGCAAGGGGGCACCGGTTTTACTGGGACTAACCACTTGAGTCTTGGACCAATTGACAAAAGGCCTGTTCCTGCCTGCCAGCCTCCTGCCTGTGGAAGGCCTACAGCACTCTCCATCAGGTGGCCTGACCCACACAAGTAGATGGATGGAAGAAACTCCTCCAACTGTGCATTAGGCATCTTTCTTATATTAAAGACTACAGGTGGAAGAAAATCAGCTGCTGCCAAGTAGCAGTCACCCCAGTCATTCACAAGGAGTGAATCTGCTAATCCAGTATAATATAGGACACCCTCAAACACACCGGAAGCTGTAAACAAAGATGGTCAATTTGTTACAATAATTAACAGCCTAAAATAGGGAAACTTTCCTCAGAGAGAGAAAGAGAGAGAGAGCTACTGGAGCGATATAAACGTCATTAATCATTATTCAGCAAATCATGCTGAGAAAAGCTTCAACATCATTTGTCTATTTACCTCACAAACTACTTATTACCTATATGCACTCAACTGTTTGTTCTTACCCTACAGGCTGTTCTTCCCAAGAAGCCTTTTACTGCCATAGCCCCAGGTTACTTTATTGCTTCCATCAATTGAACCATGCGTTTCCAGAACAAAAAGCATGGGTCACATCGTGGAACAACTGCTGTTTACAAACTGGTTAGAATTTGTGCAGGCAATGAGCCATAGCCAACAAGACAGCCGTATAGCTGTAGTGCATACAGACCCTTTCTTTTACTGAAAAACCTTCACAGAAGAGATTTCAAAACCCCATGTCTTACACCGCGGCTGCCTCTCGGACTTACTTGACCAATCAATACTGAAGCTGGGAAAGAAACCGGCTGTGCGTTATCTCATCAAGGCTCTCAGGATTCTTTACAAAGCAACCTAGCAAACCTTTGAACCAGTCAATTAAACAGGACCACTCAATTTGCCAGACTGCATCCATAATGGGAATGATGATAATGGGAGGCGATGAAAACGTTCTCCTGCCGACCGGCCAGCCTAAGGGACTTTCCTCCGTTAAGCAATCATTATCAGACACACTGACAAACTACAATCACTTCAATCTAAGTGCTTTACAGACATCAGAATAAGACATCAGTGGTGGAAATCTTTTCATGCATTGCTTTATAATACCTATAAGAAGACAATAGGATTACGTGACTGCATTCTACTCCATGGGTCTGATAAATGCAGGCACTTCGTCTGTTGGGTAGACTAGCCACAAATGCTCACCAATAGACATGCAAAAGCAATCTACAACCCAATGGTTCAATTATGAGTGAAATTTTGATATCAATAAACCTAAATATAACCAGAAAATTTAAAAGTATCCAACATCTTTGCAAGGATGTGGCAAAATGAGTGTCTCAATACAGGCTATTGGCTCTACAGAGGTCCACTGCTTCCATACATGGTGTCCTCGCGTTATTGCAGTTCCAACCCACAGGAAAATTACTGTAATATGATTACAGGTCTTTACACATGTTGAGCAGCCAAATATGCATTCACACTTCGCTAGGCACGACTGACAGCTAGCTACATTGGTCAAAAAGATTCTTGAATGAGAAGCAGACATAGCCACAGCAATTCACATTAGCATCCAGTTCACAGGAATATTTCAGCCTGTCTGGCATCATTTGAATGACCCAGACAATACTGGAGCAAAGGAAATATATTCGCATTTGCTCTAACTGACACTAAAGTTTTGTTGTTCAGTTTCACTACTTGGTTGCAGTCTCTGCAAAGTAGCCACCAGCAGTAACTAAATGCAGGAATTCATCTGAAATGACAATATCAATCTTAAGACTAAGATATGAACTACAAATAATTAAGAATACAGTTTAATAAAGAAAATGTAAAAGTCAACAGCAAATAACTCACCGATTTATCTTCAAAACCACTAAATAGAATGCGCATCTGGTAATATGTTCTTATACCATTTATCTAGTGTCTGCTTTATACAATATACTCTGCACTAGTCCCAACTGGTTCCTTTTCAAAAGATCTGCAGTTGCAATTTACCATGTTGTCCAACAACATGAAGCTCAACAGCAAACTATGAAGAGCAATGGATTATACACTGGCATGCAGAGCTAAGGAACAGAGTTTGATTCTTGTATTCCCTTCTAAGATTGACTAGTCCATCCATCGCTAGGCGATAGTAAACTAGATCATAATGCAATAGGCGCCTGGCATGGCTGCCGACAGTCAAATACGAATTCTGTAATAACAAGTCACCACATTTATTCGAACTATACTTGTAATCATGCTGCGGTTAGTCAGTTTGATATTGTTCTTGTTCCACCACATCACATCATTGTCTACCTCTGGCCATATGTAAAACTAGAACAATTCTTGGTAAACCCAACATTTTTACACTAACTACAACGAGTCTTGCAGACATTGGATTGCAATAACCTAGTGATTGTTGCTACTCTTTATACATCAGGATCCCACATGACCCTGTTATTATGAGTGCCACAGTGGCTGATAGGTTAAAGCGGTCGGCCCGTAACACTCAGTGTGCGCTGAGTGAGCTGGTTCGAATCTCGTCCAAGGTGTCAGTCACTGTGTAGGGACCTTGAGCAAGTCCTTCGCACACAATTGCTCTGCAGTACAACTGCAATTGCACCGTCGAAGCGTGTGCACTTCTGAGCAAAAGATGTTGGAAGAAGGGCGATATAAAATTTAAAGAATTTCAATTAGGTAATTAGGAATCACTATAAGAAAGACTTAAGGAGCACTTTAGTGCAACAAATCTAGAATGCTGCACTCACTTGGATATCTTTAGGAATACCAGGCACGAGGCAACTAGTGCAGCCATAGGTAACCAATGGATTAGGAGTGAAACAGGGGACCTGGAGTCAATGAAAAACAAGGCAAGGCATGAGCCCATGTAAACTATGCCACATTCAACAAAGAGTGGCACAAAGAGCCTGTTAGGGCAGACAAGCAGCAGTGAGCTGATGAAAAGGTAGAGCAGACAGAAGACAATCTGGCTCAAGGATGCCATGCAGACGCTTTTGACAACTTCAGTGAGCTGGGACCTGCTGAAGTAGCATAAACCCAATCTCGGCCTCCGATGGGACGTGCCTGTGCACTAAACAGGCAAAAGACCAAAAGCTAATCCAAGTCACAACCGAGTAGACAATTTTCACAGAGTACCGAATCCGAGTATTTGAATGAACTATTTGCCAGATCTGAGTACGAACCGAATAGTAGCGGCAAATCTGGTCAGCGAGTACCATCTGTAGACAAAGCGTAGGTAACCTGCCATGTGCACAGCTACGGAGAACTATCTATAGGCAACGCAGAGTTTATAGCAATATCCTTCATATAGCTATCGTCGCACACTAGGCTGTAACAATATATTTATTATTTAATAACTTTATTTGTGAAAAAATGTAAAACCCAGTTATAAAATTTGAAGTATGAAGGTATCAACGACGTCATTATCTTCTACTGTTTACCAGAAAGTGGGTGGAGTCAATTCACGCAGGAAAATTACTAATTTGGTTGCCATCTGGGGAATGCAACCAAAATAAATTATAATGTAGAAATTAACATCATTATTCTTAAGAAAATTCTTGTTTAATTAATCAAAAACTTAGAAGTAAGTCTGTTAGTCCTAAATTTATTGATGAAAAAAATTATTTTTTCAAAAAAAGTTATTTTTAGCTATTTGCGGGTGTAACAATAAGCAGTAGCAGTAGGTCTATCTTTTGGAACAGGACATCTTGGGAAACACAATGAAATAATCGGCAAAATAATCAGGTATCGGCAAATGAATAATCGGAATCGGCATAATCGGCAAAAAGTGATATCGGAGCTCTAGTTAATTTGTTAATATAGTTCAGGAAATAATTTTTATTTTATTTAGTTTGGATCAGATCATTTTAGCTTAAGTTCTAATTTTCTTTATAGAATCAGAATCAATTAATTTTTTCAGTTCTATTTTTATTGTCCAACTCTTTTTAGATTTAGTACTCTGGCCAATGATTTAAGTTTAGCTACAGCTCCACATCTAGTTAGTTCCACATCAATTTTTATAACACTGCAATAAAGTTTCAGAAAAGCACACATCTCTAACGATTTTGATAATCTGTTCTGCTAGCCCAAATTAGAAGACTACACAAAAAATCCGCTCCTGGCAATATGGCACTGCATTAAGATCTTTGGCAATTTGAGAAAATTTTAAACAAACAACTCCTCAACCTTCAGATCAAATTATTTCTTGTTTGTCAGAATGGCACTGGTCCCTATTATGATCACCACTGATTCATTTCAAGGAGCGCTTTATTGTTTTCGGTTACAGTAACTTAGGGATTAACCGAAACTTGGCTCAACCAGAGCTTCGCAGTGTTAAGCATAAGCTAGGACTTGGACAAACAATGGGTCCAAGATGAAATCTGTTTGATTTTCTGCTGACAAAACGAAAATGAAATTTTTCTAATTTACAAAACGACAATCGACCTAACCAAAAACACAAATACTACTACTATTAGTACTTACTTGTTACTACTGCCTAGTGTAAACTATGGCAAAACTAAAAAATTCATAAAAGTTGCCAAACTAAAAATCAAGAGACCAAGACTTTTTTTAAATATTCTAAACTCGAACTCAGACTCTGCAATATTCAACTCTGTTCATTCTTATTACAGTTACAGTCAGTTAATCTGACCATAACAGCCTACAACTTATTAAACATGGAACAGAGTCTACCTGATTCGTCAAAACCCAATTCCTGAAAACAATTCTCGTACAAAGTGTTCAAAATCCCCAAAGTCTTTGTTCAGGTTTGCTGCATCAATTAACCATGCTAAGAACAACATTCTCCCAAGGCAAAGATGCAAGTCTGCAAGCCTTGCTATCTTCTAAGCAGTGACTGAGAGACATGTACAACAACAAAATAATTCATTTTAGCAATAGCCACATCATGCCGATGAACATACTTTATTTGCTATTGCTTAAAGGACTGTATAAAATGTGCTATGCAGTGTGACTATGTCGCCATCAGGTTTAATTTGTATATTAATTTATAAAAAACTATTGTCTGATCCTAAAACACAACAAATATTTCCACATGTAATGTCCACTGTGTGGGCAACATAGGTGCCTGCACTGGCGAGGGACTGCTGCATGGTTGTGCAGCTCAGAGGGAATGCTGGCCAAGAAGTCTGCAGTAGCTGTCAGTACAGGTTAATACAGAGCTTGACTCTTATCCACAATCTAGTTCGGTCTCTAGTAAGGTCTCTCTTTGTTGCATGGCCGACAGAACATTTGGAGTGGCTTCTGATATCCCAGCATCAGATATCCTCTTTTAAACAGATAATCTATATATCATGTACTGTTCACATGATTTCCATTCAATGTTTCTGTATTATTCTTGTCTCTATTTCTTACAATACAATCTCTTCTTTTCGTTTTATCCAGTTTCTTGTGTAAACTATCTTCCTCATTCTCCTTTTAGCTCTCGTGAACAAAAAGCTTTTCGTTTTAGTTATGAAAATAGCACTACTCTGTATGCAACTGACAAATGCTTGAATTGCATGGTAAAAAACAACTCAAGCAACTGTACAAAATATGTTGCAGATGTAAGTCAATACAATGAACATGGACAGGTGCACGAGTGCTCAGCCCCAAGAGGCAGCCACGAGCATGATATTAGTGACCATTTTTCCTAGCCTTAGCACATAAGAGTATGTGACCAGCCCTCTCCCTTGCTGTCTGATATTACCACCAACAATGTATTGTCAGTGTACTGACTACATTTCAGTTCACAAAGCAGCTAAAGTGGAGCTGAAACTCAAATCATGTCTGCCCTGATGGTGATTTTAAAAACTCACTTACTAATTAACAATCCAACATTCTTTAATTCTCATTTCTAAACTACTGCATATCTTTTTTCTTTAGTCATGGCTGGGAGCACTCCTGAGTAGATTTCTTGAAGGGGTGCTACATAAATTCTTAGAATGAATCCCTTAACATACACTGATTCACAAAACTACTATCAAACATAAACCACAATACAGCACTGTCTTTTGCGCATTCCATGCTGCTGTCACAAGGAATGGATCCAACTACCAATTTTTTACCGATGTTTACTCCTTTCTTCCTTCAAGAGTCACCTCAAAACTGACTAATTATTGGCTTTCAAACACATCGAGTCAATACCTAACCAGTCTTTACCTGGCATCTGACTAATCATACTTCAGAGATTTGTGTGTTATTTTGCATGTTAAATATATTTGTCAAATAATAATAATGAATTAAAGAGTTTTTCTAATGAAGTCTTTACAAAGAGCGTCAGATTTACATCTCTATAAAACCATATAACAAGGTAAATGTGGTGTCTTAGTACGGTGTATAGTATAATTAGGTGAATTATATCTGAATGTCAAAAGATATGTAATCTTAAATTATACAAATCTATATAAGACGAGAAGAGATAGATAAGTTTAAAAATACACAAAAAGAGGACCATCTGCTCAAGTTCTGATGGTTGACAAAAAGGAGGTAGAGGCAAACACTCACATGTACATATGCCTTCACTGGAGAAACTCAGAAACCAAGGTCATGGACAGGTTAAAATGGACATAAGAACAAACCATCCGGAAACACAATGTGTTCTCAATGTCACATAATGCATTGGCACTCACTCAGGTAATTATAACAAAGGAATCAATGGCCTCTTCTACCCTGGAAGTAATGCAAAATTGAGTCTGGGTCTGGTAAGTATATGGTTTGGTGATGCTCGTTCATGATATAACAAACCACCTGGCACTCAATTCGACTTCAAATGGGCAAATGAAAACCAATGTAAGTTGGGAGATTAAAATGTATCCTGTTGTTTTGTTGCTTTGTTTACACCACTGCCAAATTAACCTTTGACATCATGATTATGCTCCAGAGAAGAGTTTACACATGCATAAAAACTAGGGTTGAAATAAAACTCGACTCGAGTTTCGCAGTACTTGGCAAAAACTATAGGACTCGGACGACCAATGGGTCCAAGCTTTAATCATTCCGATTTTTTGTTTTGAAAACGAAAATCGTATTTTTTTCTTAACAGAACGATAATCGACCCAAATAAAAACACAACTACTGCTACTACTATTAGGCGCTACTTAGCAGTGTAAATTAAGTCAAAATAAAAAATAAAAGTTGTGCAAACTGCCAAACTAAAAATCAGGAGATTGAGGCTTTATTAAATATTCCAGACTCGGGTTCTGCAAAATTCAACTCGTAAAACTTGGTACTCGTCAAGAAATTCAAACTCGACTCATCCCTAATACAAACTTGTGAGATACCACTACTTTTCAAGAATCACATTGCTCAACTTCAATGTCCCACAAGCTTCAACAGCACCAAGCCACCTATCATGCAGATAGTCCACATTGAAGCACACCACCCACCTCTGACATCTGCAGCCGATTGGTTTTGATTCAGAAAGCAGTCTGAGCGACTGGAAGAAGGAAGAACACTGTAAGCAGCATCATTCTTGTGAGATTTTGAAGACGAGTTGTAATCGATCGAGTCAATTTGGTTGTTCGTTGGTCCTCTGAAGCATCGGCTCAGCTCCTGATGAAGATGGCGTTGAGAAAGGTCAATTAGAACCCTATCGGCAGCAGCAGCAGCAGCAGTGATACGGTCTGATGTACTGAAAGGATGCGATCCACTCATTCTAAGCTTCATGTGAAGTCAATACAGTCATTGTAGAAAGTCATCTAATTCGTTGTTTCTAATGTCCACGAGCCCAGTTGCTGCTCTCCTGCCACTTGCTCTGGTGCAGTATATGTTGAAGCAGAAACAGAAAGCTCCATAACCACCAAGGACTACATAATCAGCTAAATTCAAACATACACAAGATCAGTTAACAGATTTCTAACAAAAGAAGTAAGTCAAATCTTAAATCAGTGTTGAAATATGTTTCTCCCTGTCATGTAGCCAATTGACTGAAAGTCTGAATCATGTATATATTCTTTGTTACCAGATATTAGTGCAATTCCAGAAGACAATTCCCATGCACCACATGAGTCAAGTCATTGTTTTCAATATCAATACACCCCAAACCAGAATGTCCTTGCATTAAATATTGTTAGGGCTGCAAATTATTCGCAGTCATCGCGGGATTTGCAAAATTCGCGAATTTTTGACACTACCGCGAATTTTAAAGTTTTGCCGCAAATGGCGACGAATTTGACAGTTTTTCCGTGCTGCTCGCGTTTTGATGTGGCAGAGGCAAAGGTTCAGCAAAAATTATTTGGCGGCTGGTGCAAGACGTTCAAGTTTAAGCCTGAAACTTTTCAGGTGAGTCGCGAGCGACGATCTACTACTTTGCAGAACAATGCCCGTCGAATATAATCGGAGGGACAGTGCACTAAGCACCTTAATAAGCACCGTTCACAAGCGCAAAGCACAGAATATCGAGAGTGGAATGGAGAAAAGGGAAAAATTGCAACCTGCTCTTTCAGCTATGTTTGCAAGGCTTACATCACAGCAACAGCACCTGCCATTATTGGCCTGAATGGACGTTGATTATAGATAGACTAGGTATTTATTGTGTTACACACTTGACCGCGAATCCGCCGCAAATTCTGTGTTCTTGGCCTCGAATTTTCCAATTTTCGACCGCGAATAATTTATACAACTAAACATCATGAGCCAAATATGTTATGTAACATAATTTGCACCAAAATGTTTTGTTCTAATTTTTTTGTCGTGTAACATACTGTGCAGGATATTTTGACAATGAAAATTAATACCATTGGGTCAATGTCCATGAGCTTCATTGCAAAAAGCAAGATACACTTCCAATTCGAATCATGCACGGGTCTTTGTCCTCTATTTGTAGTGTCAAAGATTTCATTTCTCCAGTTCAATTCTCAAGTTCACTAATTCGTAAATGTTATGTAAAGAAATACCAAACAAAATACTTACACATGCCAACAGCAAGTTAAATTTAAACTACAACTTAGATTGCAAAACAAATTCACAATTGCATCAAAGAATAAACACACTAGAGCTGTACCAATTAATCGGGCCGATTATAGAGATATCGGCAATATTGGATATCGGCAAGATAATCGGCATCAATAATAAAAATTATTTTTTATTTTATAATATTATTTTCAGTCTAAAGAAGCAAAATGACAACAGCAACATACATCACTGGGTCTGTGAAGGACGGTATTTCATACCGTTCCCATATCGTGTCGTCGAGCCAATGGCTTCTTCATACCAGTGCTGAGACCAGCCACTGTGCTAGTATAGACCGTGGGAATGTGTCAACATAGGTCTTGTGCAGAGTGAGTCATAGTGCCTGCTTATGGGCCAAGGAATGGCTGGCCAATTCAACAGAGAAACCCATGAATGTACATCATGGAGGCATTCCTAATGAATACAATTAATACATAATACATGCTAGCTGCCAATCGCCCGAGAGGCTGAGACTAGATGGGTGACTGCGAATAGGCCAGCTGTTCGTTGGCCTTTAATTACCCTGGGCACAGTTCGACGGCGGACGGTGTTTCTAATCTGTATTGCCTGCATAGGATTAGTCCTCAACTACATGCATACGTCTACTACGGAGCAAGTGTTTTGTTGTATCACAACAATAGGCAGTAGCAGTAGGTCTATGTGTTGGAACCGGACATCTTGGGAATCACAATGAAATAATTGGCAAAATAATCGACAAAATAATCGGGTATCGGCAAATGAATAATCGGCAATAATCGGTATTGGCATAATCGGCAAAAAGTGATTGTCGGTACAGCTTTAAAGCACACACCCGAACACATGTGTTCATCGACAGAAGCTATATGTCTATATATCAATACGACTATGACTAAAAAACTTCTATAGCGCCACCATAATAATGCACTGGGCATCAACAGACGGCGCACCGAAACAAATCCGAAATTAGGTCAAATCCAAGGTCAGTCCTAAGAGACACAAAGACAGTCTAAGGAGGATAGGCAAGGGTAATTAAAAAGGTTTTAAGCCGAGATTGAAAGACTAAAGACCCAGCAGCCCGAACGGTGTGAGGTAATGAATTCCAGAACAGTATGTTGCAACTTGTCACAGCTTCTCCAACACTTAGCATCACAGACCTTCCCTTCCACTTACATTAGTTACATTCATATCCTGAACCATATCAGAATGATTGAGGCCAAGTTTGGCTGTGTCAAGGTCATCCTCAGTGCTAAATCACTAGTCTTGGTTGTTCTTGCTGTGGACACTTTGTAATGACCCTGGTAAAATAGCTTGCGTACAACGGCCCAAACACCCTAAAGATGCATTTCCGCATTCCTTCTGCTGGCAAGTAACCATCAAGTCCTACACTGCAAGTGTCTTCTGCAAATGACTTCATAAATTTACACTTGAAAAGTTAAATCTGTATGAACCACTACTATATGGTCCACGAATGCACAACAGGGACTTTGCATGCATATGTGCATGAAACACATTATAAATAAAACTATAAATGTATTTATATGCAGCTGGTATCATAAACAAAATGTAGCACACAGTATGACATAATTATCAATCCATGTAATCTCCACCAAGATACTTCACAGCAGACACCATGATATACACTAAGGTGGTCATCCACAATTCCACATTTTGCCCTACTCAATCGAGGCGTTAGTCATATCTATTATCTAGATCCGGTAATCATGAACAACATGAGGGCGCGTTCGAGGGCCACCCTCGTACGCGCTCAAATAAAGCGCTGTATCCAAGCCCAGCTAATTGCCTATGAAAGTTCGGATTATCGCTCAAGTAACAAGTAAGAGGATCCCAGGATTCTTTGAGGCAAAATGTTTATTCATTGCTGTCGTCTGTTCTAGAAGATAGCGATGAATAAACATTTTGGTCACGTGACCGATTTCAATATTATAATATGCATGGTGCTTTGCATAAAAAACATCGGCGGCGAACAGCTACACCGCTTGCATTAACACTAATTTCTCAGCAGCGACAAAGACTTGTTTTAAATCAGCATGGGGACTTTGAGTTGAGTGATATGCAAAACTAATAGCCTTGTTCACTTTTCTAGCCATTGACTGAATTTCATGAAAAATAGACAAATTTAACATTGTTTCATGTGTAAACACAATCTCGTTCAAGTCTTGTCTGCTTGGACCGGAAGTCACGTTTGATTCGCCATTGGTCGTAACCCAATAACCGATGTGTTATCATTCTAGTCCTATAGTAGTTACAATACAATACAACTCGGCATTTATAGCACGCTTTATCACGACAAGTCGTGCTCGAAAGCACGCACACGTCTCGACGACGCAACTGCAGTTGTAATGCAGAGCACTGTCACTGTGTGCGAAGGACTTGCTCAAGGTCCCTACACAGTGACGTCCCGGACGAGGGTCGAACCCGCTCGCTAAGCGCACACTGAACGTCAGCCACACCCCCTAATGCAATGCACTAAGTAAGTAAGTAAAGAAAACTACTTCATTTACAAAACAATTCAAACATCACTCTCTAAAAGTTTGTTAGAATGTTGCAAATGTTCATGTAATTAAAAGAATACGTTTATGAAATTGTCAGCAGCATGTTCTAAAAGGTTTCACGCATCCAAAAGGACTAGCAAAACTCTAAAAATATTAATACTGAAAGTTTTGAATCACATACATACAACACAAAAAACTGCTTTCAAATGACTCAAGTGATTAGCATGTTGACTGCCGCTGTTATTGGAATTGTGATGATTTGGCACTTGTGGCATTTATTTGATAATGATATGCCAGCAACATATTTTGTCTTTTCAAACATATCATATAAACCGGGTGGTGTTCTAAACTAACTTATCTAGTGCACTGCATTATGAAATGTGGCTGGGTATGTAACAACGCTCTATTAAAGGGCTTCAGTGGCGGCCATAAAATTTTTCTTGGGAAAATGTATTCTGCAGGCAACGTCCACACAAGACGGGTGCGTAGCGAATCGCCGAAACCCAAATCTGATTTCCGCCATATCCCCGAAAACGAAGCTGGATTGATGAAAAGGATTTTGCTTAAATGGAAGCTGGATCGATGAAAAGAGTTCACACAAAAGCTCAATTGATGAATGAATTGCGCTGTTTTGAGACAGTTCAGCGGTTTTCGATAGTACATTGCTGTTTTCGGGGAATCGGGCTTTTTGGCCTTTTCTGTGTTTTCGGGGATTCGGGTTTCGACGATTCGGGTTGATCCCCACAAGACAGCCTACCCACTTAATCTGCACCGTTTGACAAAGAACCTTCCACTGCACGACAAACCCAGATTAACACCCTGGATGTGTAACACAGTCGCGTTAACTAATAGTCACCATGGTGAAACAAACATCAAATGCATTCAGTCAAGTGCATCCCTCATTTGCAGAGATAAGCCCAGTTTGAAATAGAGCCCGATTCTTATTAAAAGTAAACAAGAAACGACCTACTAGTAGTTTTGAACCTGTGTGTTGAGCGATTTCCGTTCCAACACAAGCTCAAAATAAACAAAGTATATTATAAAAGGGTCTTAAACACTTTTCAGGCAGGGCTTATAAACGCCTCTATTACGCTCAGGCTGTGAAACCAGAGTGACATCCTAATCAACCTTTCGTACGAAAACTTTAACGGAATTTTAGCAAGAGGATCCTTCTCTTCCCTTCGGTCTTTTTTTCTCCATTTTAAAATGGCGACATTTCTCAAAGCAGCGCATGCGCATATTTAGATCTCGCGGAATCTCGCCCAGTTGTACCCACTGCGATGCTTTCACGAAGAGCTTTCTTGCTGACGAAAGTGCCATACAGGAACTTGGAACTAAATTTACCTCTGATATTCCATCTTAAGAGATATAACTGTACGAACAATATTTCTGTATCGTTCCAAATCCAACATCATACTACACTCATTCCATTTGTTAAATATTCTGCAATCTGGGGGGAAGGCAACAGACATTCTCCTCAGTGGCCATCCATCAATGAGCGAAGCGGATCAAACATCTAGTTCAGAGATTTGGCTACCAGAGCGACACAGTACTTTTCCAGACCATCAGCAACAACCGAGCTATATGCTGCGACCGACGTGCAGGTTAAGGCCTCTAACACAATATATACGGTAGTGTACCACCTACGATCCCGCGCCCATCCATTTGCCCTCCTGAACGAAAAGGCAGCCAGAATGTTAGTTCTAAGATGGTGCATCTATAGAAACTTGTATCACAGTTCGTTGGCCCAATCGAATCGATTAGTTTTCGGCGACCTAACGCTTAAGCTGCATAAGGGGCCATCCACAAAAAAGGGCAGACCTGGTTTCGAATGTCCGCGATTTTACGTAGGCCTACGGGTTGGGTATGACGGGGGTCCAGAAAATATGTACGTAGACATATAACTGTCTGATAATGACGTTGCCAATACGGACTATTAGGCTAAAATCAGAACTGTAAACCAAATCACAGGCTAGATTCCCGCGTAATCAATTTTATGCAGCATTAAAACTGTTTTAAATGCAAGTGTTGTTTTATATATATATATATATATATATATATAGTGTTTTATTTCTTCGTATAACTAACAAATTTAAACTGTTATGATGTTTAAAACAAAATAAGCCTGCCGTAAAATCAACGGCTTATAGATGTCTTTAGTTATTCAACCTTTGCAACGGGGTGGGGGTGGCGCTTAGATGTACGTAGGCCTACGAATGAGGATGGATACACGAAATGCATGCGGGGCAACAGAGGATCGGGGGATCCTAAACTCAGATTTTGCGTACGTAATATGTGGATGGGTCCTAATTGTAATTTCACGTAAATGGCTGCGTTGTCAGCTGTACGTATAAGCTTATATTCTAATTAAACGGAAATAGAATAGAGATTCGATGCACGTCCGCAACATAAAATAATTGTGTAGGCCCTAGGCTATTCGCAAACTAAGCAAATGGAGAGACTGATCAGAGTGTGGAGTGGATAGACGAGGAAGAGCTGGATCTGAATGGAATATCCATTGAACAGCGTGCTGAGATCCAAGTGAGCTTTCCCTATTTAATCCACAAAGGAGCATTTTTCTTCGCCGTCGGAGAATAGAGAAGCATAACGTTTGGATTGTTTCAAGGTATTAACACTGTGATTGGGTGCACAGTTCTGATTTTAATAATCCGTGTTGTGGACGTCATAATTAAGGCTGTCAAAAAATGTTGAAATGACGAACCGGGTACCCGTCGACCCGCACTGTCGGGTACCTGACCGCGCGCATATTTTTTTAGGATATGTAGAAAATTGCGTATTTTTACGGAATGTCGGGCACCCGAGAATCGATATCATTGCCTGAGTCGTCAGTCACTATGACCAACGGAATATTTCTGGCATAGGCTTTATGTTCGGGTAAAATCGCGCATTTTTACGGAATGTCGTTACCGGAGAACCGATTTTCATTGCCCGAGCGCTCAGCCAATATTACCAAGGGGATATTTCTGACATGTTCAGGTAAAATCGCGCACTTTAACGGAATTTCGGGTACCCGAACACCGATTTCATTACCCAGGTAGTCAGCATCGGTCGGGTACCCGATGACAGCCTTAGTCATAAGTTATATTTGCATACGTCGACCTACATATTTTTGGAACACTCTTTCTGACGTTAGGTAGGCCTATGCGTTTATTTTTGTTTTCTTTTTGTACTGCCTCTTTTCTTCGATCTGTGTGTATTTATCTTCGTCTATGTCTGTCTGTAATCACATTTTCTATGTAAGTCTATTGAATGAGTCAAATTTATATCAATCAATCCATCAAGCTTGATGTAGCGCCCTGTCAGGAAATCAACTCAAACTCGCTCCCAGTCCAACCACGGTCAAAGAGTAGTGTTGTTTTAATAATGGTTTAATTTTTAGTTTTAGTTACGATAGTTCCACACTTATAGTTTTATTTTCTATGTCTCAAATATAGTTTTAGTTAGTTTTAGTTTTGTCAATTATAGTTTTAGTTTGGTCAAATACAGTTTTAGTTTAAGGTAGCTGATTTTATTTTAAGTAAGTTAATTATAATTTAGCTCAAGTATGCTAGTTACAGCTTTAGTAATTTAATATCATTTTAAGCTATAGCAATAATTCTTTAAATCTAACTTAATTCTAATCGAACTCAATGGTAGACCATAATTATTATGGTCTGCCACCGACATTTGTCACACGTGAGGCCAAAAACGAGAAAAATGAAAATTTCAACATTTCTGAATTAATTTTTGCAGTAAGTTCCATACACTTATGCTAAATAAAAAATATAAGATTCGAATTGGTAACCGGAAGTAGCCACATCTCATTCCCCTCGTGTTTCTTAGAAGAGAAAATTAGTATGGTACGTGACATCATTTTCAGAATTATATACAAATCCTGCAAACAACGAATATGCGCATAAGTTTGGAACATTTCCAAGCAGAAATATTTGTTTTATTTTGGCTAAATATCGTTTTAGTTTATTTGCCACAATTTTCGTTTCGCTTTAGTTGCCACAATTTTCGTTTTGGTTTTAGTTTTCGTTGGCTCTCTAATTTAGTTTTTTTCCAGTTTTCGTTATCGAAAACGTTTAAATTTCGTTAATTGACTTTTCGTTTTCGATAACGAAAACAACACTATCAAAGACTACAAATTCAACACAGGAGTAGAAAGAAGATGAGATCCTCGGTAAAAGCCGGAAGTCCAGAGGAAGCCCATTCTAAGTGGTTAGGCCCACAACAAAAGGCACGATGTTGCAGAATAGTAGCTAGTGCGTGAGAATGAAAACACTTGCATAGTTACGGAAGCAACTAAAGTAATGTTGGGGAACACAGCAGAAAGTGCCCAAAGGTCAAGCAGGCTTTGCCAGTTGATGCCAAAGTCCCAAGCCAGATAAATTCTGCTTTAGTGGGATAACATGTAAGATTAACAGACCGGTTTTAATAACTGGGGGATTATATACATGGAGAGGTTAAGGAATTGGAAGACAGATGGGTACCGAAACAATACATGAAGTTTTCTTGCAAGTAGTCAAACGGATTCTAAACTGTAGGCCTACACCTATTTTAGAATTTTTTTAACCCTGAAGTTTTCTCTGCACAGCCTTAGTAAATAGTGCACCAGACAAATTTGGGTACTAGTATCGATTTCAAATGTCTCAATTTCATTTTCAATTTTGGAGCACTTTAAGCCTGGTCGTATTATTTTGCTCAAACGACATTACTTGAAGTAGAATCTAATCACTGCTTCATACACTCTTTAACTCGCTATAGTTGTATCTCTCACGTTCGCGTGATCTCTGTTCTCCCTATTTCAGGCGCTTCTTAAAGACAGACAACAGAGGTCATTGCATAATTACGTAACGCTAGAGGGTTGTTTAGTGGGGTGCTACAAAACGTTACAGGGCTGAACGTTACGTAACGCTTTTTATTTTAAAACTAATTAGTAATTAATTAAAAATACTCAATCTCAGCTATAAGCCAAAGATTACATTTTTCTTTTATTTCTTCGAGTCGTGAAGGCTCACGAACGGAATGCTCTGTCGATATGAATAGCCTACACACGGCGGTGAAATGCAAACATAATATTAAATATTATCTACCATTGATGGAGGTTAAATTTAGAGACTTGGAACTATAATTATTAGGCCCAGGTAAAACTAAACAAAGTTTTGTTCAAAATAGATACGTAACGCTCAGGGGGTGGGTGGGTCTATCGAAATTTTACGATGCGTTACAGGACGGGTGGGTGAAAAACGGTCATTTTCAGCGTTATGTAGTTATGCAATGATCACACCATATATTACGTAAGTAAAAAATGAAGATTTTCAGATCCCTTCTACTGTTGCACCGCGTACATTTCGTGGAACCCTCTCCCATGCGTACGTACATCTGAGCTACACCACATTGCAAAGATTACTAGCTAGACATCTACAAGACATTGCTTACGCAATATGTGGACGGCCCCCTCAGCATATGCACAGTTTTATAGATTAGTATTGACTCGAAACCTTCACCGTTGGCTCGGGAACACCTGGGACACGCGGTAGAGGGACTGGTGAACCCCGCGGCAGACCTCTTCCAGATCCCAGGGCCAATAACCTGTCTTAGGACCCCAAGGAAAGTTTTCTTTTCAGTCGCCAGGATCGTGTCGACGAAACATCTGTACCTTTGCCAACATATGCGTGCAGGGGTGTAACAAGCGGGGATCGGTCCCCCAGTTTCAAAACTGGAGGGGCAAAGCCCCCCAGTTTTAGTGCCCCACATAATGGCTTTTTACGATTACCTTTGTTGAAATATTTTGTGCTCCCCATTTTTCAAATTTCAGGGGAGGGACAAAATTCAAAGTGTGGGTAAAAAAAATTTTTTGGCGCTTCGCACAATATTTTCTAAGTTATGCCACCCACTTTTCAAAACCTTGTTACGCCTCTGTATGCGTGATATGTCTGCCACACCTTCTTTTACGGTGAAAACACCCTTTTGTGAAACATCGCTGCCCATCGTTTAGTGTCTATACACAATTCAGTTTATGTATTTTCACACTTTTACAGCTATTCACTCGAAACCTTCACCGTTCGCTCGGGGAACACCTGGGACACCCAGCAGAGGGGTTGAGGAATCCCGCTGTCGCAGTTTTCCTGCTCTGTACGGCCAAAAACCTTTCTCAACCCCAGCTAGTGAAGAAATAAAACACTAACAATATTTCTATTGTAAAAAGTTTTAATGCTATATAAAATTTATTAAGCAGGATTATAATCGGATTGGCTTTGCAGTTCTGATTTTGATATTCCGTATTGTGGACGTCATAATTAGACAGTTGCGCTTCCGTATGTGCATATTGTCTGGACCCTTCCCAGTCCCCACCGTACGCAAAATCGCCGAAACCCTCTGCCCTCGCTGTATACGTAATATGTGGATGGCCCCTTGCAAAATGTTGCTTAACAATGGTTTCTCACTTGTAGTTCTTTGCAGACAAATCAATAACCATGTCACCAGTTTACACGAGGACTGTGGAATAATAGTGAATTCAAGTTTGGCATGCAAAAAACAGCACAAAGGGATTCAGTTGGCGGGTGCCCAGTGGGCCAACGGACAATGCACTTCAAAACACTCGAGGAAGTTCACCTTACCATTAGAAGACCAGAAACTTTTTAAGTCAATAATTACCGTGGAAAACATTTAATGCAAAAATTTTTTTTACACTGCTGTGTTTCTTCTCAACTGTTCATATTGTAAGTTTGCTAATGTACAGTCAAATGTTTAATTTTTTGAAAAACAGTCCATGCAACATCCAGCAACTCTTTTATATACACATATAGATATATTTAATGCACAAATACTGGGAGTGAAAACGGATTTATCAGCATCAAACACTAAGTGCTCAATTTAAAATGCTGGCAATAATCATGTCCATCAACTGTATCTGGGTCAACCAACCTCACGACGGGCCCACTAGTCCAAACTTCGTCAAATACACATCCATCACAATTTTCTTGCAGAAGCTGCCACTGCCGCCATCTCGTGGTCATACCTGTCACTAAAGAAGCATCTAATTGCAAATTTAGAATTTTAAGCCAAAATAAGACATCAGAATGCATTAGCAATGCCATAAAATTTTAATATTGATGAAACATCAACACCAAATAACATGAAACAATATTATTCATATCTGCAAATCTTGTGATGCAGTTCCGTTCTTATGTACAAACCATGATTTAGTAAACAGGAGGACACAGCTCACGGCCATGTCATAAATTCACCATCAGACCAACAATGAAACAGCAAACAATGCAATTCCTGTGAAAACAACAAACAAACAAACAAAACGCAATGAAGCAGCACACAAGCAATGCAACACAGGTGCACGAAGAGGGCCAGAATCATCTTGGATGAAGCCCTTGTGTGGAATTGCTCTAGATGCCTGCAGAAACTTAACTTTACCATGCTCCTGTAATGTTTAACTCACGAGATTAAAATAAAGGAATACTTCATAATTATGAAACAAGAGTGAACAATCAATCACAGTTGAAGTAGTCAGTCACATGGGTTTCCTACATGCAAGTCAAAATATGCTCTTATATCAAAACACAAATATCTTACAAACTTGAAATAATTGCTGCACAATTACTAAATTACAAAATTTTGTCCTAAAGTCAACTTTACCACCTTTCAATGAAGCAGAGGTTAATGCAGAATCACTGTGAATAGCTAAAATGCCATTTAAGTATTAGAAGTGAAGACAAATAAATGTACTTACCGGTGGTAAATGCTTGCTATAGCATTCTTGCACAACACACAATCACACATCCAAACACAAACACGCCTGAGTTTTTGGGAAATGTCAATAAAATGGCTTCACACAAAATTTAAGTGGCTTATTTCAGTTAAAAAAATGTTAAAGACATTTTAAGCAACAATAAACTTGAATGCACTGACAAAGAATCAATTTATGCAAAGAATCAATTTATGCAAAGAATCAATTTATGCAAAGAATCAATTTATGCACAGATAAGAAGAAAGGAATAAAAGTTACCACGTGACGACTCCTGTGAGAAATTAAGAAATCTGAACAAAGGTAATGCAAATGCACAGGCGAATAAAAAGATATGCCATCACATTAATAGCCATAGATCATAAAAGAATTAATGCAGAATATCATCACATTATTAATTGCTCATTCCAAGTGAAGTCCAATTGCACATTGAACTATGTGCAAGAGAATTCTGATTCTGTCATAAAAATGCATTGAAGAAATAAGAAAATGCAAAATTTTCAAAACAACAGTATGGCAGTACCAAACGTTAATAGTGGATCAAACATCAGAGAAATAATTAATACAATAAATGCATTCATTCTAATTAGATTAATTAGATTAGACCAGAAGATTGTCACAATAAGATAGAAACAATGAAACAAATTTATCAAATATATCATTTTGGTGATATGCAAATGCAAAATAACAGCTTTCAAAGAAACACAGCCAAAAGCAAATTCAAAATATTTTAATGCAGCCAAATGTTGACAAATCCCTGGATCTCATCACTCAACACAAGTAGTCATCAAAATTCACATCAACAGACACACAGATTCCCACCAGGACATATAAATAAAGCTCTTACCTGGACCATTGGCACCAGATGCATTCAGCAATTACTGTGGATGTTGTTGCATGGATTGCATGATAGCAGCAGCATGCTGGTGCATTCCCATCTGTCTGTAGTAATCGGCCCAAGCAGCACTGTAGTCTGGTTGACCGGTTTGTGGATTGATTGCTAGAAGGTAAACAGGAACAGCGGTGTGTCATGATTCAGTGACAATCACTATTCACCCCTAAAAGTGACAACTATAATCTCACATCACAGAAAAAGTATGACATATTATTTTAGTTTTATACCACAATGGTATGTATATTCAGTAAACAATTCAAAAATATCTTGCAGTCAATAAGCAGTCATAACAGAACAAGCTGCCACAAATATTCGTCAATTTGTATCATCGATAATGCGAAACAACTGGGAAGAGGCAACAAAAGCATTTTTCTTCAAGCTAATTACACCTACAATTAAGGTATAGAGCACCAGAGTGGCCTAGTCCTACTGATAAACCATATTATGCTAGACCATTATTGGTGATAACAGCTCAACTAATGTCATTACAGTAACTCGAAATATATGTAGTAATACGCAAGGGAAAATAGTCTTCACGACGTATTGACGGCATTAGGTAAATGACACAAGAATTATATCATAAGCCTAGTTGTCATGGTCTATTCAAGAATAAACAACTATGGTATACTTAGTGCGATAGTCTTAGAAACAGAGAACACAAATTCCAACATCATATGTAAGATACCAATACTTCCCTATTTCACCTATTTTATTACATGTTACAGAAATTATATTGTATATGTTGTAACAAAATTCTACTGTAGAGCATTTTATTTTTTTTTAAAACACGGCCTGGGTGTCAGCTATTTTTAACGGGTTCCCAAAGGCCGATCTTTGGAAAAATACTTTAAGCGTAAAATAGTTGTGGTACTATACACACAACATAAAATGACACCTAATTTAGACCTTTGCCAAATTAAAACCAGTTGCTAGCTCTAATTGATTTCAAAAAGTTAAGTCACCTACACTGATGTGATTAGACAGTTAAATACACACACACACAATTGGATTGGATACTACAAACTTAGTTTGAAACAAAATCAAGATTTAGTATCTTGCAAGATTAAGCTAGTTAAGTTTAGAACTAATAATTCTGTGGTAGAAACAGCACCACGTAATTAAATATATGCAATAAACCCTAAATCAAAGTTACTAATCATTGGCTTGCATTTAAGGAAGTCAGCCATACATCCATCCCACCTTCTCTATATCCACTCATTAAAAGTCTCTACTCCCGAACTAGGCTTGACTAAAAAGTCAATGCACCCAAGTTTTTAAAAATCAATACTTTGCCAGATGAGCTAAGAAGTTAATATTGATAGATAGTCACATATAGCTTACTTGGTTGAGGCTGTGCCCCTGCCGCCCCTGTCGGTACAGCTGCAGCTTGAGTTGATGCAGCAGCGGGGCCTCCTGCAGCATAGCCCACTGGTAATTGCTGTGGTTGCTGAGGCTGTTGCGAGGGTTGACCTGAGGGCTGGGCGCCTGGAACCCCGGCCTGGCCATAAAATTGAGCATAATATGCCGCCCATGCAGCAGCATTAGGATCGGAAACCTGTTTACCTGAACAGAACACAACATGGGTTTTTATTGCTCCCAAAAATGAAATACAACACATGATCAGGCTTCACAAAGGGAAATTAAATGGACCAGAATACCACTGGGAAGAGCCACATATGTACCACCAGTGTAGTGAGTGGCTTAAATTTAATCGGAACAGAAAATTGGACAGCAGATTTCTAATAATACTCTGACCTGTTGCCGTTGTTTAATGTGGTAAGAATGGTTCTAAAAACTGTCTAATGATGATGCTATTGTATAGCAATTTTTTTATTTCAATTCAAAACAATTTTAATTTGTTTGCTTGACAGCAAGGGTGTTTAATGAAATAGAGGTAGAGATTTACTTTAGTTTGCTTAAAGGAGCACTACTTGTCTAATGGGAATGCCTTAAATATGCCAATAAACAAGTGGCAGTAGGACCTAGATATTGTTTACACAACCACACTGCTATTTCCCAATTCTAAAAGTTCACCAGTTCAACACATGTTATAAAGGAAATATAGAGGCCATTCAAAATGACTTTCATCACAGCGATGAGAGTGAAACCAATAATTTGCCTCATTATGCTATAGCACAAACTCGACACCCAGAATTAACGCTAAAGCTGGGCTGTGATGTTGTGCATAAAATGAATTTTAAAACTCGTATCCCTCAGTCCTTAGTTATAACCAATAATTAATAATAACACATGACGATCTTCAATCTTTTTAAATCACAATAATTCTAACAACTCCAGAAAAAACACTTACTTGGATCAGTCATGATTGGTTGGCCATATTGCGGCTGTGGCTGCTGTGGTTGTGGGTATCCAGAACTCCACCCAGGTTGTCCTGGCATCATGCCAGGCTGAGGCTGCTGTGAAGGTTGCTGTAACTGTGGCTGCTGATAGGGCATACCTGGCTGATGAGGACCCTGTGGACTGCAAAAGGAAAAAAACAAAAATAGATTATTGTACCTAACCAACTCTATTTTATGACAACTTTATCTTCATTGTACAGTATATAAGTTTTATCTTTGTCCTAACTAACAACCTAATATCTCAAACAAAACTCGTTCAGCACAAGGCATAAAACTATGCACTTACTTTGGGGGTCCATAAGGATTTGGTCCTCCCATCGGTCCTCCCATAGGCCCACCCATTGGTCCGCCCATAGGACCTCCCATCGGTCCACGCATAGGACCACCTTGTTGGCCATGAAAACCTTGGTTGTCATTGTGAGGCTACAAAATAAAAGGCAATGTATGAAAAGAATACAATCAACTATCACAGACATTAATTTATTTACAGCAAAAATTTTTACTAATCAGACACTCCAGATGCCAATGAAAACATTATTTTTAAAAATCACACACAAGACCCCATAACTGATCTGAACAAGTAAATTTAATTTTCATTATTTTTACACTAATTCAAAGCATAAATTACATTGCACAATTAAAACCATCAACCTATATGCTAAATATATAAAACCTACCACTCCTGTTTTTTCATTGATGAGACGGATTGCATGTTGGACTTGGTCAGGTCCTCCTTGGATTCGGAAAAGACGCTCCATTGGATTGTTTCCAGACTGCCTGTCTAGCTCAACATGAGCTCCTGTAATACGATTTATTTCACGTATGGTTTCACCGCCTTTTCCAATGACCAGGCCACACTTTTCAGCAGGAATGGCGTAAGTTGTACCACCTGGACCACCAAAATTTCCTCCCATTGGCCCACCATCTTGGCCAGGTCCCCTTCCTCTACCTCCGCCAGCACTGCGACCACCATCCATATCATTTTGACGGTTCTGTAAAAAGCAATTATAAAAACAAATATAGAACAATTTGCCCTTAACATGCTTGAATATTACGTTATCAGAAATATCCAGGCTAAATTTTACTTGTCGCAGGGCCTACTATCAAACTCTACTCATCAGAATTAAATTCCTGGTAGCGTTAGCGAATTCCCTACAAATTCATTTAGCACATGTTCGACACCCAGAGTTAACATCAAATAAAACTGGGCTCTAATGTAGTGCATGAAGAAACAATTAGAGGATGCCAACAAGGATAATTATAATTTGGTAGTGGTGGTATTTGGTGATCAAGATGCCCTTCAGTGAATCTCTGGAAAAAGATCATTAATTTAATTTAAGTAGTAAGGTGCCATGGTCCAATGAACAGGGAACATACCAATAGAAAACACAAACCACACTAAAGTGAGATCATTAACCAACTGTCAGATTACTACCGCACAAGTTGCTTTGGTAACAGATGACCCAAACCAAGTGACTTACAAATGCTGTAAAATGAAAACATTCAAGACTTGCAGAGTAACAGTAAGTGCACACAGTTTTAAGAACACATGCATTTTAAGACTCATAAAAACAGATGTTTAACAAGCACAAAAATTATATGGAAAACTTTAACCTACCATCCCAGAGTCAACCAATTTTCTGATCAAATTTTCTGCAACCCGATTCCCATTTTCATCCCCAATAACTGTACATATCCGTGTTGGACCACCATTGTCATCTTCAGGCTTGAACTGCACACGTGATCCGGACTCATCCTGAATCTGCTTAATCATCTCTCCACCTTTGCCAATTATTACACCAACCATACTACGCGGCACTGGAAACTAAAAGCAGACAGACACAAATTAATGTTGCAAAGATACATGTCAAACATGAGACTATATTTTTTATACAGGAAACATTTCAAAGAGTCATTTTCTTCTCACACAGTATGAACTGAAATAGAAAAAATTAGTGAAAAGGTACCAATAAAAAAATTCTTGCACCTAATAACAAATTAAATCAAAAACTTTAAAATGCAACAAAGCTAAATCAATTACCTTGGAGCAGTATTTCACATATTCAAACCTATTTCCAATTCAATTCAATTGTGGACAATTTGGCCATTTTGCATACTTCAACATATTTAGTATACAATCAAATAAGGCAATTGACCAATTCAATTTGTTTTGCACAACTTCTACACCTGAACCAGAATCAACTCCAGCCAGGCTCTAGTGTGTGCGAAATTTTGTTTTCTAAAACTGAAAAGGAGGATGACATCACTCATTTGTGTTCAGTTAAACTTAAAAATACTGGTAATGTGGAAACAGAAATATACCTCAAGATTGGTCTTGAAACCTCCTGGCCCTCCACCATACACCTACAAAACAAGCAATTGCATGATCGTTGGTCAAAAACGTGGACAATAAAGCAAAAAAATTTAACTGGCTATAAACAAACACTTTCATGAAATAGGATGAAATTTTCAGATTACTGCTTGCATCACATGAAAATGTCTGTAGCATCTGCCTCAGTGATTCAATAAATCGCTTCATTATGCAATTCGAAATATCAAAAAGATGCATAAATAGGCTTATACATGTAGTTTTATTTTATAATCTTCATAACGGTGATACAAACGTACCTGCATATCCCTTTCAGCAAGAAGGTCTAGTATTTTATCCTTTGCTCGCTGAAATGAAATAAAGAGCATACCAATAACACACACAATATCAGTAAGGACCACATTTTTAATTAATGTGGAAAGTCTTATAGAAACCATTGCCTTATTTTTACTTTTTTAATTTTAGATTAAGTTATGCCATTTCTGCAATTCTCCTGCGCATACAAATTTATTTTACTGATAACCAATTTTTATATGGCTTTAGCATGGAAGAGAAATATTTCTTAATGTTTGCTGTAACATCAGACAGTTGAAAAGTTTCCTCAATGTCTTTCAGAAGAACGAAAGTCATAACTGAAACATCACTTGTTACATAAATAGGATAAGGGTCACTTTACACAAAGTTAGCAGGTCTTGCACTAAAAAAAACATGGCAACATATTGAAAGTTTTTCAAAATTCCTTTAGAAGAAATATTTCACTAAGATTTTACCTGGCAACTGTTGCGATCTCCACTAATTCGAACAGGTTTGTCGTGATTACTTGGAAGTTTTGAATCTTGTACAACAACAATTTTTGCTCCTGTTGTCTCCTATATAAACAATTTCAAATCACGAAACCTTAATTCCATGCTGTACTCTCTCACTACAGTTGTTAGAAACAAATATAATTAAAAAAATTTCCTGTGACATCAGACAGTTGGAAATGGCTTCCTCAATATCATTCAGAAGAACGAAAGTCATAACTGGAACATCATTTGTCACGCACCAGCAATTCAGAGATGATCAAATTAAATTCACTGATTTAAAGAATTACCACATTTTCATGCCCCTAGAACACAAACATGCAAAAAATGAAGGAACTAGATAGCCCAAACAAAACATGCTTATAACCGTAACACAGCAACTAATCACCATAAAAGCACTGATACCCATACCACACAACATTCAAACCGGCAATCACAATAAAGCCCACTGTTTGATCATTGGGACGGCAACATAGTAATGTTTAATAAACATGCAGCACTTCCTAACATGTGCTTTGACATCAGACAATAATCATAAATAGCTTCCTCACAGTCATTCAGAAGAACAAAAGTCAAACTGCAACATCACTTGTCACATACTGGCAATTCCATAAGATTACAACAGGCACAATTATACACCATACCAGCCATAGTATGGCTTACACCCAGATCCTGTGTATGACTTAATCTAACTACATTCTAATTAAATGTATTCGTAATCTTTATTATAAACATCTCTCCTAGTTATAAAGCAATATCCTAAATGATAGAAGTGTGTTGGTCCCGAAATATGATTGCATCAAGTGCAACCGCAAAATGCATTTGCTTTTATAGCACATAGCAATGTTTAACAAACAAGCAGCACTTCCTAACATGTGCTTTGACATCAGATAATAATCAGAAATAGCAGTCCAGTCCTCAAATTCCAATATGTTTATGGACACCATAGGTGCAACAAAAACGTCAAGGTACTACCAAGCATGATACCCAGATCATAGACACTGGAGGAAAAAGTCTGGGTAAGACCATCAATTGATGATCAAGCTATAACAACTGTTGCTTGCTATGAACCAGTTGAGCCTGCAAAGTGTTATATGTTAATTGATCATGGTCAAGAAAAGAATATTAATTTATAAGATAAAATCAGTCAACAGGTAACAAACCATTAGCATTTTAATAGTCTCTCCGCCTTTTCCAATTATGAGCCCAACTTTTCCTCCTGCAACAAGCAATTCCAGCATTCCAGGACCTTCATCACTTCCCCCACTGTATGATGGACTGGGACCTGCATTTCGAAACTTCTGCACCAAGCGACTGATGGCTTCCTTTCCTTTACTGAAAAATGACAAAAGACTTATTTACAGAAAAATTTTAATGTATGCACATATGCAATCTTTACATGTACGAGCAGAATTTTAGCACATTAAACTGTATCTCACAAGTGATAACCAACTGAAGCCTATGCTCTTTTTAAGTATGTAAGCATGTGGATCTATGCAGACTAATATACAAAACTTCAAACATTAGATAATTTATTTCACACTGTATATTTGTGTTAGAGTAGATCTACATCTATACCTGCCATGCATAATTGGGTAATTATATTAGAGCAATCAGTAACAATTGGCTCCGACAACAATAATCAGAACCACACAGACACCTATATGCATAACAATTATAAGAACAATCAGCTATAATCTGCTATTATCGGTAATGGCAACCATAATCTGCACAAATGTTAAAAGGAATTGCATTAGTTTGGGCAGCTCACCACAAGGTTTAAAAATGACATGCACTGGCTTGTTCAACTAGTCCTGCCTTGGCCTGCGAAAATGCTGAAATAGTTTTTTGTTCTTGCACAATAATTGGCACAAAAAGTTAAAAATTAGCTAGGTTTTGATTCATGCTAGGTATTTATATGTATCAGCATAACGCTTTTTATGACAAGCAATTAGTGTTTTAATTATGTTAGAATAATAATATGCAAAATAATCACAACTTACGCAATTGCAGCTGCTGTGCCAGTTAAGGTACAGACACGTTCTGGCTTTCCACCTTCTGTAAAGAGTAAAATGCCCAGGGTTATAAGTTTCATAAACAAAGAACGAAAATTGCACCTCTGGTAACAAACCCAAACTACCTACTATGAATCAAACGGGCTTCAGTTTTGATTTACAGTTTATATCTTATCAAGTGTAACATTTCTTAATACAGAGTGCCACATCAAAGAAATATGAAATCTGAGAAAACTGTTGTGAGGCCTACTATCAAACTCTACTCATCGGAATAAATTCCTGGTAGCGTTAGCGAATTCCTCTCAACTATTCTAGCACAAACTCGACACCCAGAGTTAACAAAACATAAAACTGGGTTCTAATGTTGTGCAGGCAAGACGTACAAAGCGGTTTCCTCATTTATGCTGTATAATATCAACAATGATAGTAACTTTAATTACCACTTGCCCATTTATTCAACCTTAGGTTCTCACATTCATTTTGAAACCTGATACACAATAAATGAAGATTTATATATATATATATGTATATATATATTAAACAACATACAACTTGGCTGCTAATACGCAGGCACCAAATAGCCAGATATGTAAGTTGGTATGTGAAATTCTAGCAGCGAAGCAAAATTAAATAGTGATCAAATATATTTAAGATACAGATAAATATACCTGTTGCAAACTGTATCATGCATTGAGTTTCTGCCTGAATGGCAGCAATCTGCTCTCCACCTTTGCCAATCACTGTCAAGAAATAAACACTTGTAAGTCAAGAAATTTTGCACATTCCCAGACCCTACATCAATCTGGCTACCATCCCACATCAAAGAATTACAAAATATTATCACTCATACCCTGCCAACTACCTCGCATGCTTCCATCCGTCACACTTCTGAATATCCACTCGAAAGTGTCGCCTCATATCCAAACCTATTCTGTCCTCCAACTTTCAATCTTTCTCATCCAAGACTTAACAAGCATTAGCAATTCCTCTTCCCACTCACATTGCAACTAGACTTAACCTCCATCTGATATCTCAACACCTATGATGGGATGCAGCACTCATAAAAAAGCTAGTGTCATGTGCTTAGTTTTGACTAGTGCACGAGACAGTTTCATATTACGACATAAACACTTTGACTTGTAAACAATACAATTGATATTTTATTAACTCATTTACTGGAGTTAAACATACAAATTAACATAGGAACAGTTCAAATCGAGAACACTGCTAAGTGATCTCGTCAAGAAGTGCTATATAACGCAATATGAATAAGCAATAACAATCACGACTACATGTGCAAGACGGATAAATCTTGGACGTAAATCAGAATCTGAGACATGAAGTGAATCTGATTATCAATTTGCACTTAAGATTGCATCAGATGAATCTGTCAAGATTTATCTAAGCGTGACATCTATATCAAATTTATTAAATAAATCTCAGTGCCTACATCCTACAATAATCCTGCAAACTTAAGTTTGAGCAAGTCATTAACATCTTCATCATTTCAGTGGATCATCTGTCTAAATGTAGAATTTGCTCAGTCATATCTGGTCTTTCTACAATATTATATTGGTCATTTAACAGCATGAGGGAGAGATCATGTGAACTCATGAGCTCGAATTGAAGGAAATTTACATGCAGTATGGCAATTGTTCAGGGGTTGGTGGGTCTCTAGAGTGAACTTGACTGACAGTTACTGGTGGAACATTTTATATACAGACCAATGAGCCCCTGTTCTAATTAGAGCCAGCACAACCACAATCAGAAACCGCTTGACAGCCGAATTACAATGTGTGCTACGCAAGCACCTGTCGCAACTCCACACCATCAATGCAGTTTGGTACAATACCTCTGAACATGCATGATGTTATCTGCCAATTTTGGATTCAAATACATTTTGTGGCTCAGTCTACTGCTGAAACTTAAAATACTAAATGCACGGATTTTGGTTACTGAATTTATGCCCTTATCACATTATTTATATGAGCATACATTTCTTAGAACTAGGATTTCTTGAAGCAACATTACATTACGCTTTAATTGCAAGAACAAATCAGGTAAATTAAGGCATTTTTAAATAATTTCAATCCATGAAATTGATCAGTTAACTGTACAATACCAGTGAGGTAACAAATAAATAAAAAATCTTCTTCGGCAAAACATATTTGGCTGTGAGCTGCACATATGGACCGTAGCAAACTTACACAATCCAACCATGTGATCAGGCACCATCATTGTATCTGAAGTATTAGCCCCGACTTGCACAAGATCCAGTGGAGCAGTAGCAGTTGGTCCAGATATACCCAATTTAGCATTGATTTGAGATGCTTTGGCTAATGCAAGCTGTGCTGCCTGGGATGCTGATGGTGTCCTAAAAACATGAATAAAATTTACACCTGTAATGATTATAATGATCAGAAAAGTTATCTGTCACAAAGTTGTTTAGCCCTATACAGACAAGTGCATACTAAAAGTGACAGGGAAAACAATGCAGCTCAATCTTGAAGGTTTAAACTTGATTACAATGTTGAAGGATTAAGCATGTTCAATTATCTCACAGAATATACCAGAACCCAATACCTGTCATGCAATATATTTACTCTTTTTGGTGTCTCTAATCGGTCCTGTCTCGCCTGCATACGATATGCCTATATACTATATAATTATATCTAGTTGTTCGACATGTGGTGTCAACAAGAAAATCCAAAGTACTATGATTTTCATGATATAAAAGTATTGCCTTAGTTTTGCATGATTTAATGGTACAAACTGGTACTTAATGGAACGAATCAACAATTACTTTTAATACATTTACTTTCACTGGGAAATGCTAAAGCAATAATTCTGGTGTCATTTTGAAGCTGAAATTCACTCTTTCCAATGATATATAAAAACCTAAATGTGTAGTTTTTTATACAAGACTGAAAATGGTCTGTGATTTATTTTTCAAACCTTTCTAGTTCACAATATTGCAGTCAATTGATGCAAAGCATTTCTAACATGTGGCCTTCTTACCTATCGTGATCAGCAATGTTGCGAAGCTTCAGTTCAATATCTACAATTTAAAAGATAACAGATATCTAAACAATAAAGCAACAAAATATTTACTGCTGCTCCAAGAAAGGCTCTGGCGATACAAAATGTTCACAAAACGTTCTACTGGGTCAATACGACTATTTTAAGCACATAATTAACTTTGAATTCCAATATTTGGATAGATCTACTTGCATAATTAACCAACATTCGACATAATAACAACCGCCTTTGCATCACCTGGAGGCTGTGCTAATTTCAATGAATTAGATGCATTAGTCATATTACCACGGACTCACTCAGAGAAGGAACACTAGCGATCAGGTCAAATTTCAGGGTCAAAGCAGTGCACCCGCTGAGTTAAAAAATGTAATCCTTAGCGAAGCTGGGCTCTAAAGTGTGTTGCCCATAATGGCAACTTAACAATAAATAATTACAAAAACTGAATTTAAATAGTCATAAACAATACAAAATCATAATTTTTATTATCAATTAATATTTCTATATACAGCAGACTTCTAAATTGACAAAAAAATACAGCAAAAATTTTATACATGCTCAACATGGTCATTTTTTAAACAATAATATGGCTCACCAGTGCCTGCCATTATCTTCTTTGTGTCAGGCTCAGTATCTGCAAGAAAATAGTTACAAATTCATAATTAAAAAAATCTACTTAGTTTAGCAGTGTTTGGAAATAATGGTCCGTATTTAAGATCACCGACAGACCTGCATTTCTACGTGTTCAAATATGTGTGCGGGAACACTGTATTTGCATGTCTGACCTAAGCTTTTATTTTACAAAAGCAAAATGACATAGGCAACTTTAAGTCAAATTTTTCCCTTGTTGAATATAACAGGTTCTTCTATTTGAGAGAAATACATCCTTTTGCAACGACACTAAAATTGTCCTTCTAAATCAATCCTAACTGAATTTGTGGAAACCAAGAAAACTGCATCTAAAGTTGGCTAACACTATATATTGTTGAACACTTTAGCCACTGTGAGCACTGATTTGCCATGTATATTGTCAACCTATTTACAATATATTCCTAAAATCTTATTAAGGCATCTCTATTAGTTTTAAACTTACCCTCGATGCCATTGGCTAGAAGAAAAGACAACTTTAAAATTATACTAAAATCAATGTTGTCATTGCAAATAATAGAAATGATATGGCCTGATAAAATACTCTAAATTCGGCAGGGTTGAAAAAATTGTAAGCCACAACTTGTATGAAAATATTGGAATCATACCCTTAAAGATCTCCTTTACCAGAACTTATAATATGGTATATGTAGAAAATGCATAGTTAAAAATTATCTGCAATAATCACACCATTGAAAAATATTGATTTTTATCTAGTTTTTGCTAGATTTCTCAAAATCATAGCTACTTACAACTAGCTTTGTGCAGATGGGTCGCAAATAGTATGGAAAATACAGTACACATGCTATGATAACTCAGTTTAAAGTGTGCATAACATTGTTTATAGCGAAAATGGTAAAACCAAAATAAACATGATGCATCCCACACAACTTTGGACACAACATCACTACATTTCTCTTTAAGCCATATGTCTTAGTTTTGCATGATTTAATGGTACAAACTGGTACTTAATGGAACGAATCAACAAGAACGATCAAAAACGAATTACCCAACAAGAAAATATCACACAATCTAATAAATATTTAATCAAGACATTCAAATAGACTGATGATCTAACCATAATTTTGCAATAAACAGTTGAGAATATATGATGTAGATTCAGAATGAATTCATTATACACAGCCACCTTTGAATTTATGTTTAATGCAAGTCTTTTTACATTTACTCATATTAGAAAACAAAATCATTGGTAAAGCACATTATACCTGAAGAACCATCATGTGATCTTTTCAATGAATTTCCCGGTTGCTGAAGTTTTGCAGCAATCTAGAACATTTAAATAATATCTGTGAATACCTATAATCTGTAAATATATATATATATATATATATATATATATATAGCAGTTCTTCATACTAATCTGAACAATGGCAAAGATCCATCATTTAGTAAGCAATGCTTGGATAACAAGATGTTTCCAGATGGTGTGCTTCAGCACATATTAAGAGACAAAAATAGCTGGAATACGACACAAATTGTATGAACGTCGATTGGACGACCGCACAAAACTGTCGTATTCTGGATATCGTATAAATTCAGACAACATTTTTGGAAATCAGGAAGAATGCCATAAATGCAGTCCAACATATTCAAATAAATATGAACTTGTCACAGATGTCAAATGTTATCAAAATTTACCGGATGATCCCTCTCACCATATGTAATCAAACACATCAACTTATTTGAGGGTTTCAAAACTATTGAGTCAAGTCTGTAAGTTAAAGTAATCAGTAGTTATATTTTGTACACAGGGTTGAGGAAGACAGACAGAGACATGGATGGGTCAGAAAAGATCTTGGAAGAAAATAACATGGACATGAGAACAGCCCTGGATACCATCAGAGACAGACAGAAATGGAGCCATTATGTAAAAACCTCGTCGTCGGCACACACCTGGCAGAAGAGAAAGATGAGAATTATATTTTGTGAGTTAAACATGTCCTTTTGGACACAAGAAACCTTTCTAGAACTTGTGGTCACAATTTCATAAATTTATTTGTTTAATTAGAGAAACGTCACAACATTCTTGTAACTTTTGTTCAGTTTGGTTTTGATTTGTAAAATAAATTATTTTCTTTACTTATTTACTTCATTATGGGATGTGTCACTCTATTTTAACATATTCGTGATTGGCCATATTGCAAATAACAGGGAATGAATTCTTCGTGATTGCACATAATATTTTAGCAAGAATGTTCCATATGAATTTTCTAATCAGGCAAAAAATTCTTTTCATTAATTCAAATTCAGTTGTTACAGCAAATAAAATATCAATCTATGTTCTATTTATTTTATGCGAGGAGCTTCTGCAGACAAAATAATCGGCCTATAAACGCAAAAAAATTACTTCTGCAGTTGAAAGTTATTTGTGTGTCTAAACACGACACTAACCCTAACCGACCCTCACGATGCCTAACCTAACTGACCCTCACGATGCCTAGTCTAACCCTAAACGACCCTCACGGCGCATGATTACAAATTTGAGGTGCTATTAACAGTGCACACGCGCCAAGGGTAGCACATGCGCAAAGGTCTTCACATGCTAAATTTATTATGGGTTCTGCCACCGAAGTAAAATTTTGCTTTCTGTTGACCACATTAGATATATCCTTATTTATTTATTCAAAAATTTAATATCACCCTTTTTTTCCAACATTTTTTGCTAGGAAGTGCACACGCCACAAAAGTCAACGGCACAATTGCAGTTGCACTGCAGAGCAATTATGCACAAAGGACTTGCTCAAGGTCCCTACGCAGTGATGCCTCAGACGAGGGTTGAACTCGCTCACTCAGCTTTACGGGTATTGGTAAACTGCAAACCGCGAACCGGATCATGTTAAGGCATCGTGATGGTTGGTTAGGGACAGGGTCGGCATCGTGACGGTTAGTTACGGTTAATGTAGTTGACAGATAGGGTTCAGGGTCATGACTAGTATCGTTGATAAATAATTGCCGAAAACCTTTGGCTGCATAAATAAAATATAACTGGCAACCATAGGCGCAAACCGGTCACGTGACTTTTGGCAGCCAATAAAAAATAAGTTCGCATAGAGTTCGCAATTTACACACACCAGACCGTTACGGGCCGACCGCTGTAACCAATCGACCACCGTGCCACACATTTAAGCAAGAATTTATTTCATTCTTCAACTTCCAATTCAGCAAATTTATTTTCAACTATCCAACTCTCATTTGAGCAAACTGCTTTTATCAACACAACGTCTAATGAAGCAAAAATTCACTTTAACAATCCCACATCTATTATGTATAATGTTTGAATAATTCCATTCATCCTTGCGTAGCAATTCTCGTTAAACTTAGAAAAATAATTTCTACGCGCGATGCGAGGCTAATATTCAGTCGCAAAAGCACTACGCCGTCACGAAAGCTACAATTTTCATTAAATTTTGGTCCCATGGCAGTTGCTCAATAGTAGGTTAGCAGATATTTCAAGCTGTGCGCAATCTATGGCTTTTAAGCTGTACTAATATAAATTGCGACTTAAATTATCAAAAAATGTAATCTAACACTGCTAAAACAGAAACTTTCAATCTACAGCCATCGTGAAGCTATGCAGAAAATTTCGGTTTTAGAAGGACTTCAGCATGATCTGTCTAATCTATTCACTCTAAATATCACAATTTTAACCCACAGAACCTTTTTAGCTCTTTCAACAGCGTCGCTGAAATCAAAGTCTTTAGGCTGCTGAGGCGAATCAAAACCTGGCTCCATTTTCTAACCGAACGTTGAATCAACAGAATACGGCGCACAAAGACCGGAAAAGGTTAAACCAAACGAGAACTCCCTAGACAACGCGACTACGACGATAATAAATATCTGACGAAGACTATGAAGATTGAAGGTAGGCCTACTTGTGTTGCACGCGAATCGCGGCAACTTATTAGCCGCAATAGCCGGAATTGAAGGAGCTTTCATATTCCTAAAACAAAATGTTGGCTTTTCAGGATTTTAGTTCTTTAAATCTACAAAATAGACAGATTTGGCAATATCCAACAAAATACAACGTGTCTAAGACGTTCTTCCCTGTGAGTTCCGACATCTCCGGCTCCTCTACCTGTACCGCCAATCATGAGCACCCATTACCATCTTCCTCAGAATCTTCTATCCATCAATCTGTTGCTTCACACTCGATAAGAAAGTCTCACCTCTTCAGGTACCGCCATATCAAGAACAACTTTTATCTCTTAAAAGAGCTATTAAATATTTTGTAAATTTTCCTTTGAATTCAAACTGACAAACCGCAGTATGATCACAAGCACAGTATTAACGAATGATGACAAGTTATTATTTATTAATTCATAACCGTTGGCAGCCGTGCAAGGCGACCATTGCGTTGTATAGGCCAAAACGTGATTCTCATCCTGTGGGTCGCCAACTTTTCTTTGAAATCGCATTTTTTCCACTGAAAAATATTGTCACGTGAATGTATTGCGATATATTTTCTATAGGCCTAGATCGTTGCCTTCTATTCTATTTACGGATTTATAAAGTGCCTCTCACTGTACAGTACAACCTATTCAGAGGCGCTGCTAGTGCGCAAAACCCTAGAGAAGAGAAGTCTTATTAAGAGAACGAGCATAAACAGTTGTGCTACTAGATAAGATTGCAGCACGAGTCACAGCAGGAGGGCTGTTCCAAAGCGAAGGGCCAACAGAGGCAACGGCGCGTTGCCTTGTCAGTGTTGCTGCCATTTTAAACTACGCATACATCTGTGAGACCGGCTGTTCAGTTACGATTACACTCAAGACTAAATAATTATAGGAATAGGCTATGTGTAAGTAATGACTTAAGTTTGTGTCTAACCAACGTCAGCCCATTTATTGACTTAGGCTACTGTACATCTGACCAGAATGCAAGCCCCGCCATCTCATTAACAGTTTTTATGTCTCAATATGTGAGTCAAACAATAAAGGTTTTGTAATATACCTTTTTTTATCACATTATGTAATTTTATTATGATTTATTTAGTTTTGTTATACGCTATCATGGTTAGTCGTACAACACATTGATGCGTGACTTGCTGATTTAACAAAGATCATATAATATGCAGGGTTTAAAGTGGGTGGGAACGCGTGGGGTAACGACAACATGCCTCTTAATTATGAGTCTTATTTAGAACTACTTTTACAATGTGTTTGCTGTCCGCTTGTAAGCAGCTTTACGCTAACGACATGTTTAAGGCCTTAAACCGGTTATGTTAACGGATCACTACAATAATGGGGAGGGCAGAGGATGATGAGGAGTGGTGGAGAACGGAAGATGGGCGAGGATTAGAACGGAGGAAAGGGCTAATTGAAGATGGGAGTAATAAGCGAGGAGCATGGAAATGGGACGAAGTGTTGAAATCGGAGAGGATGGGCAGGTGAGGAATGAATGAGAGGGAGGTGGAGAAAAATTTTGAGGGTAGTGAAGGGGAGGAGGGAAAGATGAGGGGATTAGCATGAGAATTGAATGAGAATACAATGAATAGTGATAGACAGCGGAAGGAGAGGATTCACGAGAACAGAAAGAAAGAGAAGGGGACGAGGAAGAGGCAGAGGATAATAGATGGTGAAAGGAAGTTGAGGGGCATTGGCAGAAGTGTTGGCCTACTCTCCTTGAAGTCAGGTACGGTAGCCATCACATATTGCATTGTATTGTATTTAAATCTCTTTGATTTTATATAGCGCCTCTCTCAGCGCACACCAATCGCTTCCAGATAAAAGAAATTCGTCCTGAGAAGGGACAAACCAGGCACTTTATTGTAACCCATGCAATACCTCTACATAATAAAGTTCTTCTAGTATCAATTTCAGCATCGCTATCTTTGTCCATCAATGACTATTTTTAAATAGAAAGAGTGAAGCTTTCTTAAAACACGAAATTGAAACGCCAAAACGGAAGTTTTGCAAAAGTTGGGAGTCGGGGAACCGCTACACATTCCTCCTCGAATGCAATTGTGCATTTACTGGACCATAGGGCCTATCCTCAGAATGTGTGCCATCAACCCGCCCACTCCCAACTGTGTAATACACGCCTTCCACTACTTATATGGTATCCTATCAATACCTCCTCAAATAAAGGTGTCTAAAAGTATAACTACCTTAATCAACTGTCAGCACGCGCCTTATCTTTGGCAATCAATTATTGGACTTAAAGGAAAGTAGTTTTATTTACTCACAAAATAGCTATGTTAAATAGTAAATAAGCTAAAGTAATAATAGCAATCATAACTATTATTGTAAATTCAATAAACACATGTACGATGCCACCTGGCGATTCGTGTGCGCGACACCTCTCCAAAGAGTTTACAATTTTAGATTTAATTAAGATTAATTTCACATCAATCATCGCACAGAACGGGATGCAGTTTCGTTTAGTCAACAAATGAATACGTTGAAAATTCATAATATAGGCCACCACAAGAATACCAACTATTAATTTTAATTTCAAACACGTACTACGCTACCTACCGATTGAGGGGCGCTGTCCCGTCTGTCCAATACATTTGAACTCCAGTATTCTCTGTCGCTTATCTCAATACTTGTTTCTTCGATTATATTTGGTTGAGCATGACTCCAAGATACCGCACAGAAGAATTAAATGTGACATATTATGGTGAAGTCAGCAGCAATTGAAATTAGAATCGACCCGGTCTAACTTTACAAACTGCTGCGGCTTGCTGCCGTACCAAAGAACAACCTGATAAATTGGGCTTTAATAGGCTGAGTCGCATGCGATTTAGTTACTTTCAGAAATTCAGAAATAAAGAATGTCTTTTAATTTAAATTGTAAACATATTAAGTCCACAAGTGTGCTAGTTGTAGGCCTCTACAATTAAAGACAAAACTATGTAAGTTGGCCTAGGCTAAAGAATAGGCCTAAATTAAATTTAAAATTGCACTTATTATAGTTTATTGATATCTCTGAAGGGTGGCGGGAATAGTCTGATATTGTATTCTACATGTAAGAAATCGTTCATAAAAGACGTCACGCAATTTTGAACAAATTTTGATCCACCTCTTCGTCACACGTATCGTCACAAGAGTTATAAACCCCTCCAACACGACGTCGCAAAACTCTGCGTATACCCTGGAAGAACCAGATGTCCAGAATGTTATACAAAACATTTCGTATAACAATAAAAAAAAGTAATTATAGGCCTAAGAAAAACATACTTAAAACGTACTATATAGTAGAACGAAGAAAATGCAGAAAGTATAAGTAATACACTCATTCTGCATTCCACAATATGAAAAGCTCTGGTAGGCCTATACAATCGTTGCAATAATCATAATTAGTGTTGTTAAACTGTTAAACAGTTAGGCCTAATTGGGTGGAACTTGTTTAATTGAGTAAAAGTTTTTAATAAAAATTGCGCTTTTTGATATTTGATGTGACGTCACATTTCTTATACCACTCCCCTCGTCACGCATCGTGTGACCCTGAAATGTGGGACCCATCCCAAGGCACGTGACGTCATTTAGGAACAGCCCCTAACGTAGGTTCTCCGGAATTCAAATAACTTTTACGAATTTTATTTCATGTACTGCGCGCTATTTAGGCCTATACTAGGCCTATTTCTCAACTGCTCGAAGATGTTAAATGGTGACATTAATTAGCAGCATACTGTTGATGGTTGGCCTACGGAGACAACGTTGGCCAAATGGGACATTGTGTTTATAAACATGAAGTTAGCAAAGAGCGAGGGACCCTTGTAGATAGGCCTACAGATTCGCAGATACGCTTAGGTTTAGAGTTGGAGATTCGCGACCTCTGGAAAGCAGTTTATCCATCGAAATGTAATTGGTAGCTGTTTCGGTTTCCTGCACAGAATGATTAAACCAGTACTGTAGCCTATGACATGTAAGCCTATTGGTAAACCGAAACCAAAGAGACTTCGGTTTCCCAATACACAGGCTGTGCAGGAAACCGAAACAGCTGCCAATAGTTACGCTCAGTTGAGTGAATGTATTAATAGGGTGAAGAACCTGACGATATCATTCGTAGGCATAGGCCCTAGGCCTATATACAAGCGGCGCATGGGCTTATGTCATGATTCACGTAAGCTACGTAAATAGTACTAAATACGATGTTTAGAGAAAGTGCATTAGACGTTGGGATAGCAACATATCAACTGAAGCCTCAGCAATCTAGGCCTTTACATAGGCCTACTACAAGTTCAAGCTACACAATCATGAAGTCGACTTATCGTCAGTGTGGGGCTGTCGAGGATTTACTTCGTCAAAGCATATATGGAGAGCTCCTGTAATGTGAGGACTTTGCTCTTCGGCCTACGCAAGCTCGAACCAAGGTTTTCCATCTCGCGGATTCTTATCCGCAGCCAGACTTGAGCCAAAACACGGCTATCCTAGAGAGCTCGACCTACGCATAGGCCCTACGCCATTGGAGCCTGCAGCCGCCAAGCAGAGACGTAGCTTACTCGAAATAATGCGAAAGTATTGCTGTTCGAGATTAAACTCTGTACTCGAATGACGATATGTCTTGGGTAATTGGTAAGATGAAACCTCAATTGCCCAAGATCATCCGCCACAAGCATGCCCTAAATATATCACAGCGTATCGTTTGATGACTTGCATCTTATTCGTATAAAAAAGCGTATTTCGCGGACGGAATCATAGTTCTCTGTTGGATTTTATACTCTACGTTGCCTGGCTTACAGAAGGTCTAGGTAAGGCATTCGTGCGTAGGCCTACTCGACGCGGGCTTCACCGAGGCCGTTGCCTAACCGCCGACCACCAACGTCTGATCGCGTTCAGTTTTCCAACTCGTCTTCGGATAGGAAAAAAGGATTAGTCTCCCTTGCACAGGTTGTCCGTCCAGCGGACGAGATCAACAACGGGCCCTAGCCTGCTTGGCTGGCCGAACGATGAGTGGGGCTGAGCCGGTCTCGCCTTCGCTGTACGCCACGACTCAGATGGCATTCAAAATGGCGGCCAAAAGGAAGCGAATGGCTAACAACCTAATAAACAGAGAGGGGCATGTCGACCGATCTGACGGATGCTTCCAGAGACGACAACCCTTCCTTATTGCGGTTGCCGGCGGAACAGCCTCTGGGAAGGTATGTTAGACGGATTTCGACGTACATATTGTGAAAAAGCGACTAGCGCAGGAATTTCAAGTGCATAAACGAACGCACTTTTCACGAGATCACTCATGCTACACGTGTTGTGAAGGACGTGACCAGTTAAACAACGGCCGCCATTGAAATGCACTGTATTGTGTACAATGAAGTGTAATGTAAATGTCATCACGAAAATGTTTGATTTTGTGTGGGACTAATGTGGGACCAATGTTTTGGGGCAAATCATTGCAAATCATCGCATTCATAGTATAAGATATTTGTTTAGCGTAAACAGACGATCTCGCAGCATTAACATCGCTAAGTATGGGTTTCAATTTAACGACACTGATATTAAGATTAGCGTCACCCTTCTCCTGTATCCAAACTTGGGAGTGTCGAGACTGCCGGGGAATGTCACCGTTATCTTTACTCAGTGTCTCATTTGTAACGACCAGTTACATCGTGCATATCATTTGCCACTGTGTCGGGATATAAGATACTAATATTGAGGCATATGAAAACCCCCGATTATAGTAGTTTACCGGACTTTGCTTCCAAAATTAGCCGAAGGGAACATTGGTTTATATATGCAAGAAATCATATATAATCGATATATATTGGTATATCGATGCATAACACAATGCGGCATTCAAACATGGCACCTCATTTGACTAACTAATATGCGCTTGCATTTTTATTTGGGTTGACTTATATGTTGGTGATAAGTTAGCTCTTTTGGTGTTGTAGAATCTCAAGATTGTGGTTATGATATTCACAATTGCTTTGTGTCTGTGATTCAATTATATTGATCTTGCAGATGATGAATGCAATGTACTAAAAATTATAGTGATAATAACCATAGATTCAATGCATTGAATTAAGAATTAATTTTGTGTTTGCATCCGATGTCCCCTGCCATGAATTTTGGCAGTCTGTTTTTGAATCAACATAACATGATTGTCAGATGTATACATTGATTCAAAATGAGAGTGGGGCTTGTGCATCATGTGAAAACAATTCTAAAAGAAAACATCATTCTGTCTCTGGTTCCATCCACATTCTGTCTTGCCAGGCAAAATTCATTATCTCAAATTCGACATTCTCCTTGGGACTAAAATGTTCGTAAAGTTTGCAAGCAAACCTACTTTTGTTCAGACCTGTTTGAAAGAGCATCAGACTAGACTGAGATGAGTAGGACTATGAAAAAATTTAGCAGTCAGAATGAGCTGAGTTTTGATTATTTATATGGTCTGGTACAGAGGTATTATTTGCAGTTAGTCCTAGGCTAACTTTACAGACAATAACAAATGTGGAGCAATGTTCCCTCTAAGCTGTGTGCATGTGCGCGCACACAAGGGGCATTCGAGTCTCCTAGCCGGCTGCGGCCTACCTTACCCCAGAAACTTTGGTTGCTTCCCTGATACGTTCCCTTATTTATCTTTTGATAAGGGACTATTCTTCGGTCATAGAACTTACAACCATAGACTCTTATAAGACTCGCTTTCCTCTCTTCACCTTTTCCTCCTCTGTTCGGAACTTGGGGGTCATTCTTGACCCAGGGCTCATCTTTACGAAGCATGTAAATGTCCTCTCCCGCAGATGCTTCTACCAGTTGCATCAACTGCCTGTGGGTTTCTTGTTCTCTCACTCCTAGTACAGCAGCCACCTTAGTACATGCATTTGCTACTAGCCGCTTGGACTACTGCTTCTCCATATTTTCTGGCATTCCTTGGAGCCGGATTGGGAAGTTGGAACGCATTTTAGGATCAGCTGCACGCTTGATAGGAAGCATTCCGAGGATGGATCATGTATCTGCCTATATGCGGGATGTCCTGCACTGGTTATCTTTCCCCCAGCCCATTGCATTTCGGGTTTCTGCTCTTGTTTGGCGTTGCCTTTTGCGGCGCTGCACCAGTTTACCTCAAGAAGTTGTGTTGGCCCGTCAAGGTCACTAGTGACCGACACCAACTTCGTTCTGCTGCCGATGGGAACCTGGTTGTCCCTTTTACTCGTACCACAATGATGTAACATCGGGCTTTTTCAGTGGCTGGCCTGACCATCTAGAATGGACTCCCCGAGAGCTACGCCTCTTGCCGAGAAATTCCTCACATGCATTTTACTGTTCATTGAAATCCGTTTTTTTCAGCCGTATTCAGACCGGGAGCGCCTTTGAGTAGATATTTTGAAGGGGCGCTATATCAAATTGACATTGATTGATGGATTGATGGATGGATGGATCGATCGATCGATCGATCAATGGATTGATCGATTTGACTATCATCACGTTCAGCTCGGGCCTGCTCACAAAAGTGTGAGCCAATTATAAAATGTTGCACATGCAAAATTTCTTTCACACACTATCTCCAATAATTAGAGGGAACATTGATGTGGAGTTAAGGGGTCATAACTTATAAGTTGCCTTGAACCAGTTAGTACAGATATTTGTAGTTTGATTTGAATGTTATTAAATTTAGGATGTGGTTATTATTGTGATTTAAATAATTATTGAAAGTGAAGGGTGTGACGATGTGAGATGTAACTTTTGAACCTATTGAGACAATGCCTTATCTATCGAAACATGTGGAGAAGCTTGCGATAAGGGGCATAAGGATCATGTATCAAAGCCAGAATATGACAGGTGTAAGATGATTGTGTTGTTTGAGGATCTTCTTGATATAAGAATGAAAGTCTGCATAATTGTGGGAGAAAATGATTAAATTATTGAAAGTGCTGCTGTAGTTTTTTTTATTATAATAGATTTATTTCAAGTTATGTTATACCCTGAAAACTTTATAAAATGACATTATATTGCTATATTTGTTCAAGCAGTTGATTTCTCCCAGGATATCCTCTCTGACTACCTTCCATGTATGGATTTTTTGTGATTTTTATTCAGATGTGATGATTTTGGTACATCTTATCGACTGTTCTTAACTGGGCACTATGTATTTGTGATGCTTACATTGAAGTCTCCAGTTATTAGCAGTTCAGTAGTATTGCACAAGTTACTTGATCTATGATCTTTATCAAATGGTGCCTTTTTTAGAGTGGGTTTTAAGATACAACATTGCTTTTATCTCTGCCTTCAAGTGAACTGTTGACCAGTCATTGGCCGACATTGTCTTGACTTGTTTAAAGCTTCTGATTGCTACCATATCTACCATATGTAAACCGCACGAGTAGTTAAGTCTGTGCTCTTATGTAAGTTCTGAGTAGTTAATTTTTTCTTTTGACTTTTTTGATATCCTCTTCAGTTCATTTCAGGCAGGGAGTTGTTTTTGTTGGATCATTCGATGCTATTTCTGTACACCATATGTATTTCAATTCAGACTCGAATTTCATATCAGGTTCAAACATACCGAGGTGTTTTTTCATCAAATTTATCTTTTTCTCATTCTCTGGAAATACAGATGAAATTCACCATCATAAACCAACCATCTATTGGCTTAGTAAAAACATTGAAGGCTCCAGCTTACTCATGGTGACCCAAGCAAGATAGAATGGGTCAAGTCGAATGAACAACATAATTTCTGATTGAGGTTAAACTTAAAGCCAGATGGTTTGATTATGAGTTAGATTGTCACTGTACCATGAAACTGCACTAGTTGTGTCTTGTTAAAATGCATAAATAATGGAGCCTAGTTTTCCTAATGATTTCACTACTCTACTGTTGAATCATACTTGACAGTCAACAGTTTGCAAGAAGATTGTTGAGCTTCTTGATCAGCACAATGTCGATAAGCTGGATCAACGGGTTGACATCATCAGTCAAGAGAGTTTCTACCGAGAACTGGACGAAAAGGAACGTCTTTTGGCTGCCAAAGGATTTTTTGATTTTGACCATCCAAGTGAGATTTTTTCTGCAACAGCCCTAAAGAACACTTAATTATACAATTATGTTACTCATCTGACCAAAACCATGCATATATTGCAACACATGATAGCGAATCAAGGGCCAAAATGTGATAGAAGTTCATTTTTTTCAATGTTTTATGGCAGAAAGTGATATATAATATGTTTGCAACACATAAAGCAACAGTTTTTGAAAATGTTTAATTTTTGATGGTGCTTTCTAAAGGTAATTTTATTGTAGCCATTGTTTTATTAATTTTACGACCTAATATTTGACATTTTCACGCCATTAATAGCCGAACTCAGTTTAAGGCTAGCATGGTAAACTTAGTATGAGTAGAAAGCCTACACTTCCATCAAGCCTGTGTCCTATTCTGCAGCAAACAGGGAATGTTGCATTTCAATATTTAAAATTTTTTTATATTTTATTTGTTTTATAATTATATTTGAGCAAATGAGCCATAATTTTTACTAATAACATTGAACAGGAACATCATGGAACAATAAAGTTGTCATTTTAAAGTAGAGACTTTGCCCTTTGACACTTTGTATGACACTCAAATTTTGCAAAATTCATTTTGAGCCTAGTTTTGGTCAGATGTATGGTCAGATATATGCTTTGAATCAGAAACATTTTTCAACTCTTTTGTTGTATGCTGCTGATGTTATTTTTGTTAGACAAGTGCACACAAGGAACTGAGATTTCAATTACTGATATTCTTCTCTGTGAAACAGTGTATAACTTCATTAAATTTTAGAAATTTATAAGTTTTGAAAAATAAAATAACAAGGACTGTCTTGCTTCTTTGCTTATTCACACAATATGACTTCTCTTCAACAACAATTCAACATTTGTAAGACACAGAATAAATGAACTAGTTCAAGTTAATTGACGAGAATGACAACCTTGATGAAGACCTTGGATGTTAAACATGACTTCATGAGTGTGTTGAGTGTCTCAATAGAGTTTTGTTTCCTTGTTTTTAGTTGGGAATTGATGTATGCATTGCATAAGGTTTGAAATTTCAGGTGCATTTGATGATAAGCTGATGGCAGAGACTCTCCAGAACATCAAATCAGGACTTCCGGTGAAGATACCGAAATACGATTTCGTTAAAAACTCTCGGTTTGTTATCCTTCATTTTTACTTTTACTTTTGGTTCATTATCCTTACTCGTTAATCTTATTGCTAGTTGTTTTCTTATGTAGCCTATTAGATTATAAAAATTGATGTTTTAAATGTTTTCCTTCTTAAAAGCCGTGGTTTAAAAGTGATCTTTCTCCTCTTTAAAGGTATTTTGATGATGATGATGATGATGATGTTGATGATGATGATGAATGCGCCATACATAGTCAATTGATTTGATATGCTCTTTAGTGACACTGAGAATGAGCAGACGGTTAATCCGGCAGATGTTATCCTCGTTGAAGGAATTCTTGTCTTCTACTTCAAAGAAATACGTGAAATGTTCAACATGAAACTTTTTGTAGATACGGATGCTGACACTCGTCTGTCTAGAAGAGGCCAGTCATTACCTGCCTTTTTTTAATTATTCTTGTCAGTCCTTCATTCTGTCCATTTATCCATTGATTCAATTGTTTCATTTAGACCACTAAATCCACTCCATTAACTTCGAATTGTATTATCTCTATTTTACCTATCTTATTCCAGTAATCTATCCACCCATTAATTAATCCATCATTTTAATTAGTTGAATCTAAGCAGTTTAGTTTTATTTCTCCATTGAAACAGTGTTTGTCAATTGCTGTCACTTTTTCTACCAAAATGGCCATTGAAACAATTCATAAAGAAAACGTTCTAATTTGTGAACATTCCTCTATTCCACTGATTGTCATATATATATATATATATATATATATATATATTCTGCTATAATGCAGTTGAGATTGTCTAAGAAAGATTAAACAAAACAAGTCTGTAAGTAAAACTGGTGAGATTGATGGAGTGAAACGAAGACATTGGTTTGTCTGTAAGGTTCACGAGGGTAGAAGCTGTGCATTGGCCGGCCGTTGATTTTTCCAATGACCATCCCTTGTAGTCTTAGTAATAGAATTGGATGCCTAGTAGTTATTTTTACTCTATGATTTAGTTAAAGCAAATGACATAGCAGTCATTTCTCAGTCTTCACAATATATTGGGTCATGTAGTTTAGACATTCAGTATCTTCGATACCAGTTCAATTAAGTGAACCATCAAAATTAGTCAATTACACTTGATTTAATTCATGTTCAGATAACTAAATGTTGTTCTTTAAAACAGTTTTGAGTTTAGATCAGATTTGGCCTGTGTTGTTGATGCAGCAGTCAATTAGCTATTCAGATCTCTCTTATCAATTGTCTGATTTTATTATGCTGACTATTGGTATGTTAATATGCTGGGCATAAAACTGATCAGGTAGATAATAGTTTGACATCTTCAGCAGATGATAATTTTGTGGTATGTTGTAAATCTTGTGAGAGGTAATTCTATGGTGATGCAATCTGTGTTTTAGTCATGAGAGATATAAATGAACACAAGCGACCTCTCGAACAGATTCTTAACCAGTACACCAAGTTTGTTAAGCCAGCATTTGAAGAATTCTGCTTACCGGTTTGTCTTTTGAAGATTTTTTCTTTTTGTTATCAGTCTTTGTATTATTGTTAATTCTATGTTTTGTGTTTCTTCCCATTGTTTTCGGTTTGCTAATTAGACGGTGATGGTGACTCTGATGATCTCATTTAGGTGAAGATTTTCCGTTAAACATTTGATGGCAATGTGTGCTATGCTTCATTACCTTGGAGAGATACTTGAAAGGTGTTATACAAATGTCCAGTTTCATGACAACTTCCATTGAATATCCTGTTATTTTAGGTATAAGTATAAGGTACTTTGTGCTCATAGATCATTTGGTCAAATTATGACGGGTCTAAACTCAGAAACGCTGTACCATTCTTAAAAATACATCAACAGCACACATATATTATCTTTAGAACTGTCAAAAATACTGAATATGTGTCTTTATTGTTTTAATTGTTATTTATTTTATTTATATTCATGAATAATTTGTGAGGTATGCAAGGACAACAAAGGTAGCATTCTTGTGGCTTCATAAAACTTTGCAGCTTTATATTTTTTGCAGACCAAGAAATACGCTGATGTTATCATTCCAAGAGGCGCTGATAACACAGGTAAGATATTGTACCGTGCCATGGTTTTTTGAATGCCTATTGCCAATAAATTACAATCCTTGTTTCACTAGTTCTGAGTGATTTGTGTTGAGAACATAAGTCAATCTATGCCATGTTCACATTGAAGAGCAGGATCAATTGGGATCATTAGGTATCTCTGATGCTAATCTTTGACCTATTTGGACTGTAATGCTCTCTTTTCATCGTTATTATTGGTGTCTTTATCTTGTATTATTATTTAATTGAGCTTGTAAGAGACTATTTTCATGATAAAAGTATGCTTGCCCAGTCATTGGTCATCAACATTTTTCAATTGAGGAGCTGCCTTAATGAGGGTCAAACAAGATAGGGTTACCACAATTTTTCATTGTCATTTAGGATTAAATATAGTATGACAATTTTTCTTGAAAATATATTGAGGAAAGTTCAAAGAAAACATGCACTAAAATGCAATTTCATTCCTTACCACCAACAAGTGAGACATTTGGCTCTGCCTGCTGTTAAGTAATGTTCCAAGTAATTGTTTATATATAGTTAAACAAGTTACTAAGTGACTGAATCTGGGACATCATTGGGGGGGGGCAGAGGGAATCCCCCCCCAAATTTCCTTATTTGGATATTAGTGTGTGGAAATTTCCATATAAGGTCTTAATTTAATAGCCATATTAATAATAAATGTCATTGAATTTTATATATTAACAGTATATCATATCACAGGTGCCTATAATTGAATAATTTCACTTTTTTTAAACTGTATCAGCTTTTTTGCCAATACAAGATTTTACATGTAAAATCTTTTGTTACTATTGAAAACAAACTGCCACAAAAATTCTTGCTTGACTAATTTTTTTATCCTCTCACACCCCGTTGCCACAGAAATTCTTGCTTGCTGCTCCTCTCAAAAAGGCTGAAATGATGTCCCTGGACTGAATATGTCTTACTTTGATTCCAAGATTTGTAGTTGAATAAATCTGTTCCAGTGAATAAGCTAAATAAATAATGAAGCAACGTTGCTTACTACCGTTTGTAGAAGTAACAGAATCTGTTTGAAATGGACTGGGAACTATTTGACATGAGGCTTGGGTAGTTCCAGCTGAGTATTTTATGAGGGCTTTTAAAATATTTTGCTTGTGCTTTAAATTTGATTTGAGTTCTGGTAGCTGTTGGAGTATGTCAGTCTTCTGGGAAATATCTCTGCAGTAATTGTGGTGCATTTTTGTATGATTTACTGAGTCGAAATGCCATTTTGTTGTTTTGCATGTTGAATAACTAAAAAGCTAGGTGACTTGTATGATCTTTGAACAAAAAAATATCCTCCTTTTGCAGTTCTCCCAATTTTTTTAATTGTTTTTATAATTGCTTCTGCAAAGTTACCATCTTACCTATGGGTATAGGCATAAAATTGCTTAATTTATGGAAAACAAATTCATGATGATAAGTTTGGCAATTGTCAGAAAAAGGAGTTATCAATGATGTCACTAGAAATTGTTCAAAATAGGGAAGTGATCTTTTTAGCATTACTTGACAAAAGAGTGCTGCTTTTTAAAAGTTCTGCAATGGAAGAACACTATTTCTTAAAACTGGACTGCCACAAATGTCTAGAAGGGCTACAAGTGGCGATGGGTCTTGGTTTGGTTTGTGACTGCTGCATTAGAATAATAGTGAAGAATAAGTAAGTTGGTAGAAAGATGAATCTTATGTATACTCACTGCTTAATAGCAAATAGCTGTATAAGTCTATGGTGTACTATTCGGACTTGATAAGGACTAATCATATTTTATAGTAGCTCCTTTAGTGACTTCATGCGTAAAGCAAGAGGGAAGTGAGAGGAGGATGGCTTTGAAATTGAAGCACTGTTTTAATTCTCTTATTTGTGGGTTTTTCAGTGGCTATCGACCTTATCGTGCAGCACATCAGGGACTTGTTCAACTCTAAGCATGGTCCTCATCTGCCCGACTTACCTGGCCCACAGTCTGCTGGTTCAGTCAACAGCATTGAATCCTTGGTCAGCCGACCTCATTAACGTCTATTTCACTTGCTCTATCTGTCCTTCTTGAACTGTCACCTTCACTGTCTGTCTGTGTTGTCAGTACATGTGGTGTGCCTTGCCCAGTATGTGTTCATGAGTTGTAGCATGTTTTCGTTTTCATTTATCCGGACACAAGCTGCTTCCTTCTGGTCTTCCTCAGTAAGATTTATTTTACATGCATGATATGTGAAGTTTTTTTCGACATTCTGCTGCGAAGTTAACCAGTATTAAATTGAAATTTTACACGATTCAATTTGTTTTATGCTATTTCCACTTTAGGATTTGAGAATGCTAGCTGCACATTCTGATTATTATGTCCAACCTTTCCATAGCTTGCTTACCGGCTCATTTGCAAGTGCAATGATCAAGTGGGTTCAGTAGCTTGTATTATTTTTATCTTTATTATTTAGTTTTAGTTTTAGTTTCTTGCTTACTTCCATCTATTTATTCTCTACAGAGGTTCTTTGTGGATCTCGTCAACTTTTATTATTCTTGCATATCCCTTTAATTTGCTTTACTTGGCCCTTGCTTGTGCGTGCTACACGCTTTCGAATTTTCCGAGAAGCGGTCAGCCATTCCTGCCCTATTTGCATAGACTGAGCTTCATGTCTGCTGAAGATGCTAGGTGTCACATCTTCTGCTGACTGAGAACCAGAATAAACTGGAACTAAGCGTTAAGTAAAATATTAATACCTAGGCAAAGTGCTGTGACAAATAAAAAGTTTTGAAGGTTCATTGATGAAAATGTGAGTGAGAGCAGGCAAGAAACTTCCTTAAGTGAAGACAGTACTTAGTAGTCAAGCTCCACATGTTAGCAAGTGACCTTGGTTTTGTTGTTGATCATAAAGTTAAAACTTGGAATGGCACAGGAAGGTTTTTCCAGTCAGATTTAATATACCTGTTGATACAATATATCTAATATTGCCACCGCTACCCATTCACTCGCGACCCTACACTATCCAATATCCTTACAATGGATATAAAAACACTTACCTAGAGTTTTATACAAGGGTTTTATAGGGTTGTATACCAGTTCCAAGGCAAAAGCATGCTCAACAGTTTAGTTAAATGCTGCCTTTTCTCCCCTTGATTATTATTTTCAACTGTAAGCTATGTTGTGGTTTTTCATCTGACTTGATTTATAAAACAATAAAACGAGTATATAGTCACCTGCAGACTCTATGTGTTGTCTTCATGAACTACATCAGTCACAGTGACCATGCAATGCTGTCCTAATAAAGCATTTTGTACATTCATTCATAATGAATAAATAATGAATGGAAACATGAGAAGTTCTTAAAAGCCGCTTCATAAATACTCAGATACTTATTTCGGACTATCAGTGTTCGTCACTGACAGAACTAGTCAGATGTTAATGGACAGAATGTGTGCGGAAAGTCAATCGCATGCACAACTAATTAAGACATTTGACAGCTTAGTGTAGCATATATTAAACACTAGGATTTCATATAAGTAACTCTTAACATTTACTTGTTCAAGCTCAACGAAAACAGTGAGCAGTGAGAGGATTTGCGATGTTGGACATTTGAACCTACCTAAAGGGGAAGAGAACTGGAAGAGAGAGACCCTTTAAAAAATATGCCAGAGACTATGCTGCACTTTGGAGTTGTCATAGCTAGACACTTGTAGCATAGAATTAGTTTCAATGCAGGCCATTGAAGTTGAAAATTGAATACCAGTATTGTGACAATTTCAGCTGATCCTAAAGCTGATAATGTTGTAGATATGTTTATAATCTGTCCATATGACTCAGAATATTTAATATGTTAATTGTTATTAATACTCCAAAAAATCCAAATTTTGGTCTGAACAGGATTGACATCGGTTGTGCATGTATTTTTTAACTTCATAATTCCTCATTTTATTCACGAAATCTGTCATACCTTGCATGATGGGAAAAGGTTCATGAAACACTTTACATTTTGTAGTCACTCTGGTGACATTGGTAATTAACATTGAAAAAACACATTTACTTAGAAACTTGGGTAAAACTTCAGCTTTCATTTTTATCTTAATACGCTGTTTACATCTAGTTGAAATTGCTTGATTCTTACTGAGATAAGAATTATTGAAATTCTAAATTAGGCATCACTTTGTTACGTTAAGAAAGATTTATTCAGCTATGACTGGACACACTTAATTGACTAATTCCTGTATTGAAATTAGTTAATTTAACTTGTTACTTCTGCACAATATAACTGAATAGTTAGCTATATGTATGCTTATGGTTTGTTGTATGTATGCTTGAGAAGCTTTTTGTCATTAAACTTTATCACATTGCATTGCTTCACTTTATGATTCTGTTTATTCACATATGTATATGTTAACACTAAATATATGGTCTTCAGTAATGCATATGTGTGGCACAGTGGCCGATCGGCTAGAGCGGTCAGCCCGTAGCTTTCAGTGTGCACTGAGCGAGCGAGTTTGATATATATATATATATATATATATACCTATTTCAAGTCAAGTCAAGCCATTTTTATTTTCAATCACCACTCAAGTGTGATAACAGAAACAAATACGGTTATAATTATATGAATCAAGCAATGAGAAATAATATTGAAACCAGCAGAAGATGAGGAGGTATGAGTGATGATTAAGAAAAGGTGAGTCCGAAAGGGACATATTCCACTAGCTCTGACAACCCTTTGCACTATATATTAAGTAACAAAGTATTCGGACTGCTGTGGGGTTTTCAATGAAGCTCTGGTTGACATGAAAGCTCATTGCAAACGACTGATTTTTAACCTTGATGTTGGGCACTGGTGCCTGACCTGTCAAACCTCCAAAAATTGTTTGTTTATTATTTATTTCTTAAGTTAGCATTTAGTTCACTTTTTAAATATGTCTTACTATTGATATCATATTTTGAAAATGCTGGAGGCATGTTTTATCGCTTTTCAGTTGTTCAGTGATTGTGTTCAGCATTTCAAATTTTCAACTAAACGCTGTTGATTTACTTACTTCATTTGGAAGAATTCTAGTTTAAGGGTCTGAAAATTTCTGGAGGTTGTTCCATCATTTCTGATATGTACTGTATTTCCTGCGCTTCAAGTTCACTTCGTGTAAATACTTGTCTAGTATTTTCAGTTAGCAATTCACCCATTGTTTGTACAACACATTTTTATTGTGCTTTCCTTCAAGCCTCTGCTTTACAATGCTGTATACAGATCTGTATTATGATATTTTGTTGTTTTGTTGAATGTTGAACATTGTTTTGCTCTTAGCATAAATTGTGATTTTCTTAGCATAAATTGTGATTTTGTTACCATGGCCACAACTTGATATAGTATTAAGACATTACAGTGTTTGCAAAGCAAGTGTCAGCATCATTTCCGGATATTTTTCGTTTTCTATCTTGTTGAATCCTATACTCATCAGCTCCAGTTTTCTAATGGCTTTACTCATGGAAGGCCAGGAAATAATTGGCATTGCACTGGACTGTAAGGTATCCTAAGCGTAATGTCCATTGGAGTTGGGGATACTTGACCTCTATAACAGTTGTTAAATGTTTTGACACAGAATTAGTTATACTGATATATTATGCTGTAATGCTTTCATGCGCTATATATATTAAAGATACAGTAAAACTTGTTAAATCCAAATCTACTTTAGTGTAGACTTGGACATGGCATGTAACAATTTGCAGTGTTAGTTTTAAACAGGGTTAGCTGCATGGCTTGCTGTGTAGACTAAGTGTTTTGATGACTTACATTTTTTTTCTCATTTATAGTTTAAGCGTTGTTTTCAGTTTCGTCGTTCTGTTGATGACGAGCTAATTTGCACAAAATGTTTATTTGGTTTGCAGCGTGGATCACCTTGTATGGTTTTCTTCACGCTCACGCTCCATAAGTCTTTCAAAAAGGCAATTGATAGGTTATTGTTGATTTCAGAGTGATATTTCACTTAATGATAAAGATTTCATGAGCACAATACTTGCCGCTTAGCCTGCTCATTGCCAAAAACTGTATTACGTGCTTTTCGAGTGCATCACAGTACTTATGTAATAATTACATTTGTGTGTGTATGTGTATATATATATATATATATATATATATATATATATATATATGTATGGTGTACAACTGTACATTCTGTGTGCATGTATTTGTTTTAAAATCTGTTTTACATATCCCTCTAGTATGTATTTCGTCACTTAGTTACTTCTCTATTTTGCTATCAGTTCACTTGATGGGACGAATATGAGGCCTTCCATGTAGTATGTACAGAGAAATCCGAAAAAATTGACACTCTCCCCCTACGCACATGTTCTATGCATGCATGACACATCCGTCCAAGAATCGTATAGAACAGGCTACTTTTTAAGCAGTTAGGGATTACTAATATTAGGCTGTTTGGTAGTTGATATAAGTCGGGGTAACGTACACGTTACACCTCTCCCACAGTCTACTTCCTTTTTGTAGCAGTTGTCTGATTTCTTAATTCAGTGGCTCATTTGTAGGTGATTGTTGATTGTCCTATCTCCTGTGTCCAATGCGTACTTACATTAATAATCAGTAGACCAATATGCAAAAAAATCAGGGGTGCAAAAAATAAATATTAAAAAAATCCAAAGTTGGTTTTTTGGTTTTATTTGGTTTTTTGGTTGTCCTTTGGATTTTGTCACAACAGTTTTGTTATAAAAGGCATTGAACACAGCATGAAAAAGAGCTCCAACTAGTTTTTGTAATTAATTTAGCTTGATTTCGGACTGAATAACTTTTTAGTAATATAATAGTAATATTACTAAATTGAATAAAATATTTTAAAAACCGAAAATTGTCACTTTTCGTATCTTGTTTTTTGTTATTGTAAAAATCAAAAAAACAAAATGCAGCCATGAAGGATATAATATTTATGCATTTGGGTTAAGCCCCAAACCCTCCCTCACTTTCACTCCATGCGTACATACTAAATGGATGGCCCCTATGCCACTAATTCCTAGCTATCTTGTCCCTTTGGCTTTATTTGGCAACTGCTCCGTTGTCTGTTTTTGCCTAAGCACAATAGTTTTTTTACGATGGCTTTCAACACTGGATGTTTGTGTCTATTAGATTGCAAAGAAGCTACGCAAGGGGCTTTACAGAGACCAATAATTGCGCAGATTTCGTACGTTTCCACTTGATAGTTGCAACAATAGGTCGTCTTCTAGGATATTTTGCAAGTATAGGCCTATGCACACTCAGTTGTTTTGAACAGATGCAAACAACAAACAACTGTATAACCTATGTATAATAATGTATAATGCAAATATAGATAGCATTTGTATTAACAATAGGTAGGCTATATGTTGATCTAAGCGGCATTCAAGGATTGTTGCGGAAATGATCGGCCCTACATTTGCATTTGTAATATCTACCTTATCAACTTGGCTTGACGCGATAGCAGGCTGTGCAAGACCGGACCACTTAAAGCCCAACTGTAAGCTCAAAGATCATTTTTGACCTACAATGGCACTGAGTGGATTTTTATTGGTTTGAGGACTCTAGAAAATAGAAAACGCGTGTTAAATAATCCATTTCAATTTTTTTTAAACTCAACCGCATATAATTATATCGGCTGACTACACTTGGAAAACCAGTCGGTCGTTGCAACTGAAGTCGGTCGGTCGATTTATGTATACTTGAACAGAGTTGTGTTTCTAGGCTACTTAGTAAACAAACGTCGTCGTACAGCCTTCGCGTCTGCTTGCAATTATCTCTCGTCAGCGAATACACTGATAGCAGTGATCGGGTCTACTATTATAGAGGAAGATGATCGCGAATTACATCGAGAGTCATCGACGTGTGTTGTTGCATTGTGTTGTCAGTGCATTTAGGCCTACTTTGTTGAGGCTATAGTCTGTCTGCATATATATATATATATATTATATATATATATGTATATATATACACATTAGGGCATATAATACAGTCAGTTGCCAGATGTGGCAACGATTCGAATCTTACTCTGCAAGAGTAAGGAAATAATTGTATGTGGAATAATGTTTAGAAGCAACTGCGTTTTGCGTCGGCCCAAGGCGAACTGGGGAGAGATTTATTAAATCGTGACGGAATATTTTGCCAAAGACAGAAACGTGGATTTGCTAATAACCGAATTGATGTAGGCCTAGCTGAATGCCTATAAAACAGTAAACTGCGTTTTTTCATCCAAAGTAGGCCTATTTGAGAGTGAATCAGTGGATGCAGCTCTTGTGCGTGTATTATAAAGTTCGAATAGTTGGCTTCTCTTTTTTCTGAGTGTGATTGCTAGGATCAGCAAAGGAAAGACCCACGATTAGATGGGAAATGCAGACCTTACGACGCCGTTGGCATAGGCACGTTGCAATTGCTGTATTGTTATGGATCTCTAGATAGCGAACGCGTTTTTTTTATAAAGATAGGCTCCCTTGCGTATGATCGAGCCTCGTATAGACCTGTAGGAGACACAACGTGCGCTGTGTACATTGAGGTAAAACATCTTGTTGTCGGCGGAGGAGGTGCAGTGGGTTATTTCAAGTGACGTCATTTATCGACCGGCAATTGAACCGACGAGTGGTTGCTCTATGCAGACATGGCTGCCCAAAGGGTTTCAGACAATGCGTAATCAACCACCAATGAGGAGCCACTTGGCGGTGGTGTTGTGTGTTGCGAACGCTGCTGCTTTTCCTCACTTTGCTAGCGATGCAACTTGATTAAGAGCCATTTGTGTTCATAAAACCCACCACTGATGACTTGCTAGTTGTCTGTCCATTGTTTTGTTTGTGAACGTACTTTCTGTTCTTAATCATATTTAACTCAGTTGGGCTTTCGTAAACAGCGTTTTGTGAGGTAGGCCTACAGACATCACCTATGCGATATGCCCTTACTAACTACGTCACACATTGACCTGATTTAGAAAGTTAATGATTGAAAGCATTGTGATTGTTCTGCCATGATAAAGCCTAGCGCTTAAGTCAGTGGCAGTTGAGAGTTCGAGTCTGTCGATGACGATGATGATGACGACGATGACGAAGATGCACTTTGTTACACGAGACTTTATATGTGGACTCGTAGTTGCTTCTGTTCCCACGTGTAGCAGCCAAACTTAAAGGCGACTGAGGATGCGTTGTCGTTATGAGAGACCAATAGGACTATACCTATTGGTTGATTGACTGCGTGTGTTTATTAACTCTCCAGCTGTATAGCGTTGATGATATTCATTAGATTGAATTGTTGTTCTGTTGACTTTCAGAGGTCATTTTCATCGATCGAAGACAAGGACTTGAAATACACGTCAGCCCACTGAGACGAACGATGCAGTATAATACATACACACAGACGCCTACTGAGTCCACGGAACACGTGACATCCTATGTGTATGCGGATAAAATGCGAGACATATATTTCATGTTCGATCAATTTCGATCAAGAGACAGTCTTCAACGTCGTCGTTGTCGTAGACTAATAGTTTCCGTGCCATTCCTTTGCTGCTTTCGTAACAACCTTCTCGCCTTCCTTAAATGATGGAAGCGGCTAGACCTAGGCCTTCTTCATTCTGGCCTGTTGTGGCATGCTCGATTCAATGTCTTGTTAATCTGAAACTACGGAGGAAATTCCGAGGAATCGCAAGTGCCCCGAAAATAAAGTTCGAAATTATCTGTATGAAACATAATGTGTGTGTGTGTGTGTGTGTGTGTGTGTGTGTGTGTGTGTGTGTGTGTGTGTGTGTGTGTGTGTGTGTGTGTGTGTGTAATAAGTTTAACGATGCATCCATGACAACTTTGACGAGGATGATATGCGTCGTATGAAAATAGTTGCCCTGCACTCCATAGGCCCTAGGCCTATCTTGCTGCAGCTGTTCTTTGGTTCGCTTTCAATTTCATGTACGACTGAGATCTCAGATCTGCACGTCACTTCATTTTTGATATAGGCAAGCGATACGCAAATTGCTTATGAACAACACATTCATTATAAGATTTGAATTTGAAACAGACAACTTACAGATATTCCACGACTTCATGACTCGCGCCATTGCTCATACGCTATAGCGCATAAATTATGATCGCTTCGCTCGAAAACTTGCCGTAGATAGATCACGGTGCCTGTAATGTGAGATGGAGCCTGCTCTATAGGAGTCCTAACTATAATTATATTATAGAGGAGGCCTTCATTTTATAATTAGTCTGTCTACGATTAAAACGGTTGGCCTATGCCGTATGGAAGCCTGCCTCTATGTGTAAAAGTTAATGAGGGGCAACTGTCACCCTATAACTAATTGACCATTAATCTCTGCACAAATTTCAGAATCAAAATATTTATTGGAACGCATATCTCAATGAAGACGCGTTATTGCAAGCTAATTCCGCTCTCTTGTCTAACTCTTATCTGCACCGGGATGGTGCCTGAAGTCACTGCATATGACCAGTCGACTTGACAGCAATAGGCCCTACAATAGCATGACACGCCCACATTTCGACGATGACCGCCGCACCATATAGGCCCAACTCGTATGCCGGACGTTCAGAAAATATGACAGGCTCATTTGTATTGGTTCAGGTGGCCTGATAGGCGTGAATGCTCACACTATCAGTAACACTTGTTAGCTCTTGATGCTGCTTAGTTCCAGCACGCATGCGGCCATGCCTGCGTCTACACCATAAGATATTCGTAAAAACAGAAGGATCTTAATCTTGCAGTGCCGCTTGATGCAGTGACGTGGGGTCTGATAGATAAGCTGACGCCCGTTCCGTGTTTGGTCTACAGGTGAATCGGTCAAAGACTCAAAGTGCGAAACGTCTGTTGTATGTTAGGACGGAGCTAAAAAGCATCATCAGACGTTTGCTGAGCTTCGACATAATCGAATATCGCCAATGAAGATCTGATAATGCTGAGAGCACCGCAACTGCCAGACTGGGCTGTCGATGGGTCCATTGATAAATGGATCACAAGGCTTGAGGTGCTACACCCTCACGACTTCTGCACCCTGCTGAAGAGAAGTCAAAGCATTCCGAATTTGCAAAAGGCATTAAGAAAATTAGCCTACTTCAGCAGCCACAGCAATTATACCTGTGTGCTATGCTGGAGGAGACCCCGCTGTTGCACCAACTCAAGCTACATCTGTCCCAACAGAGGCAATAGAGGCCCAGCCTCAGGCAAGCAGGCCCCTAAGCTATATGACAATCAACCGGTAGGCTATTAACTTCTCACCTGAATAGAGCCGAATTGATTTATCTATTTAACAATATATAAACTCACCAGAAGAAACTAAATGGACGCGATTTCAGAGACACCTAATTATGCTGGGAATGACGGAACTGCTGATGCACGTTGACTATAGGGCTGTCAGCGGGCTCCCGATTACCCTGGCAACCGTTTGAAGGGCCAGGGCCAGGGCCAGGGCCACACCCTGGCCTTCAAGCGATACTCTAAGCCCGACCGAATGATTTCAATACAAGAAGTAGGCCTTGGTTTTTACAGTTCCACCATAGGCACCGAATCTTGCTTTTGTTTCTGGGTGTATCGGCCCTCCTTACCTTACCGTCTCCCTTTCCCCCTCCCAGCGTTTGACGCGTCCCTTCCCTACCGCATTAAACACGGCGTTGCCTTGGAGAGGAGGTCGACGATCGAAGGTTCTCCCCTGGAAAATTTATATCGTTCAAATAATTTACTTTAAACTTTAAAGTGATAAGGTTACCAATTCGGATTTGTTGATGCCAAGAATTGATACAGCTTCAATGATAGTTTCTTGTAAAATTGACTTTTTGTGAAGATATGTTGAGCACTCTCCATTTGGGTAGAGACAGACATCCAAAATGGCCCATTGTCGAATACCCAGCCCTTCGGGGCACTCCTCTGTTGGAAAAACCAATATCCGCCGCACCCTGTTAATGCAGTGCTTTTCGAAATGTGAACCTCAGCCTATAAATTCGTTGACGAAGCTGCATATCTATAGACTGATCTATTCAGACAGAATTAAGCCGGTCTTTTTTCAGCCTCTGTCTCTGTGGTGCAGACTGACTGATGATGATGCGCTGCGGATTGCGATAACAAAATTACCGAACAACTAGGGAATGGAGTTGTATTATATTCTGCTTTGGTCGTCGTCAACGGATTCCAATTGCTGCAGCGTCATCTGGCGAATGACTGGTTTAAATAGCGAATGAATTTGATCAGATCCAATCCTAATCAAGCTGACACGCTAATAAACTTCCAACTATTGCTCATTTGAGGATTTAAGAAGCTGAACAAATTCCCCAAAGATAAAAAATTGTATATATTGGAACTTCTACAACTTAGATACCGATAACCATCCCTAATTAAATTTTTGGAATAATGGTCATGGTTTTAGAGCGTAGGCCTATAGACTATGCAGTACGCATGAGAGGTTGATAGGCTGTTACAGGTTGGTAGGAGGCTTAATTGGTTCTTTCAATACAATAAATGTTAATTTTCGTTTGGATGACAACTTACTCAACAATATGTAATATAATGATCCTTGAAGGTTCAAATGGAGCAGCCTATCTACTGTAATCGAATGCACGTGTATCGTCAGTATTCGTCACACTGAACTCGCATGTATACCGTTCGCGATCGGGAACCGATTATTTAAGTTTGCTATGATAATTTGGTTCTACCATGATGATTTGGTTTTACCATGATGATTTGGTTTTAGCATGATGATTTGGTTTTACCATGATAATTTGGTTTTGCCATGATGATTTGGTTTTACCATGATAATTTGGTTTTACCATGATGATTTAGTTTCATCATGATAATTTGGTTTTGCCATGATGATTTGGTTTCATCATAATGATTTTTTTTTACCATGGTGATTTGGTTTTACCATGATGATTTGGTTTTAGCATGATGATTTGGTTTTACCATGATAATTTGGTTTTACCATGATGATTTAGTTTCATCATGATGATTTGGTTTTACCATGATGATTTGGTTTTAGCATGATGATTTGGTTTTACCATGATGATTTGGTTTTGCCATGATGATTTGGTTTTAGCATGATGATTTGGTTTTACCATGATGATTTAGTTTCATCATGATAATTTGGTTTTGCCATGATGATTTGTTTCATCATAATGATGTTCTTTTACCATGGTGATTTGGTTTTACCCGGATGATTTGGTTTCATCATGATGATTTAGTTTCATGGTGATGATTTGGTTTTACCACGATGATTTGGTTTTACCATAATGATTTGGTTTTACCATGATAATTTGGTGTCATCATAATGATTTTCTTTTACAATGGTGATTTGGTTTTACCCGGATGATTTGGTTTCATCGTTATGATTTGGTTTTACCATGATGATTTTGTTTTGCTACGATGATTGGGTTTGACCGTGATGATTTGATTTCATCGTGATGACTTGGCTTTACCAGTATGCTTTCAATTGAGTTGGCTTTACCTTGATGAGTTCAGATTTTCGATTGATTTCATTTTACCATGATGATTTGGTTCATCATGGCGAGTATCGAATTGGCATTTCAGTCCCTATTGGGAATATCTTGTGTCGATTTTTGCTCTGCGATTCGACTGACTGTGGCACGGAAACGTGTGTAAGCTCTGAGTGACCCTCAGACGCCATGCACTTAACAGGTGGCGTTGAATTAGATTAATCTGTCTGAGAGCATCATTGTGTGCTGCAAACGGCTGCATTCAGCTCAGTGTATATTTTTTATTATCCTTCTACACTGCATGGACTTTCAACCATTGAATCGGCTGAGTGTAGATCTACTGTCCCTTTGGAGGTGTGCTGAGTGAGTGCTGTTGACGCCGTCTGGTTCGATTCGCGACTTGGTTGTCTTGCTTGACTCGGACCTTTCGATGACGGGCTATCAGACAGTAGATAAGCAGATGCTAACGCCGCTGGGGCTAAACAGGGGCTGTATACATACGATCTCTACCTCTCGAAGCGGCAAAAACGGCGGTTGTCTGTTTTGTGACCAAGCGGGTCGATCGTTGCTATTTTCTGTATTGGAAGAACGTAGAAAGTTGTAGATAAACTATTCGAGAATTATTGAAGAGCACTGATATAATTTGCATAAAAACATTCTCACAAATTGCAAGAATAATGCGACCACGCAATCGACATTTCAGTGTTTATAAAGCATTGAAATCAATTCCTTAGTGAAAGTCATGTGATAGTGTACAGTTATTCATAAAACACGAATGCACCAAAAAGGATCAACAGTGAATCACACTGCAGAAATTTGTAATATTTATGAAGTATTTACGAAATATCGTAGATGTAAGCAGCTCGATCCCCACCTCAAATTTGGTGGTCCTCCCTCTGTCCCTCTATAAGTCTACGCCTCTGCTTAGTATGCATGCAAACTGTAAAGTGTTTTGTTACTACTGACAAACTGTTATAAGAGCTAACGGGTTCCACATAGCCATTCTACCTCCTCACTGACTTTAACTTCTGATTTTGTGCTATTTTCTCCTAATATTCTGTCAAATGTCACTTGAACGATAAGTTCGATAACGACATACTTAGGTATACAATCAAGCACGGGTGCTCCTATTATCTACAGAAATTAAGGTTCTGCCATTATGAAGTCCTCATCAGCGACCGCGTTCATCATCCTCAGCTATGTTCTCTGTTCTTGGTGCATAGATTGAGAGATTCCTCACTTTCACGTCCTTTCTCCACCAACTTCAGCAACAACGAAAGGGAAATCATGCTTTCAGCTGACGGGGAAGAGTCGGCTTCACTGACAGACTCCATCTGACCATGGGGCTTAAACTGATTATCCCAGAACGTCTGAATCTTGTAAAACGACTTCGATTAACTGGATATTTCGCTTCCGCAATTGGAGTTAATAACTATGCTTACCTGTCTTTGTGAATGCTTCCGTGTCACCATGTGTCTGTCTCTCGCACTCCCAACTGCACCTGCGGTCTTCCCAGTTTTTTTCTAATTACGATCCTATTTACGATTCCTTTATGCGCCTATCCCACAGGGTTTCCTCCCTGTCTTCTCTGATTTCCATCCGTATAAGCTAAAGGTCCTTCAATTCGTGTTCCTTGTTCTCATTCGTGTTGCGATTTCCGCTGCTAGGAAGAAGTGTTTCCAGATGTAGATTTCTTTTTAGCTTTTCAAAGGAACGGCAAAGCGAAGGAATTCGTTACTTGAAGTGAAACCTGAAAATCAGATCTTCGTAGAGACTGTACTTCAACTGTGAATGTCTAACATGTCAGTCTCTCAGGAATTGCCGACTGACTTAACGAGTTCGTGACTGACTTTATAATTGAGTCAACTAAGTCACGCGCTTCTACGTTAAGTCGTTTACACTTGTCGACCGGCTTCACGACCTGCTATATCTGTTAGTTCCCTACTAATGTAATGCATATTACTGTCTATTGTAGGCCTGCTGACATGCAAATGACTGTAGAATGCTAACATTAATATTTATACGATAACCATAGGTTTTTATTGCTCCAATTAACAAAGAAAGCCAAACACAGTCAGTAAGTAAATAAGAGGTCGTCAGAGAATAACAGGGAAAGAAAAATCTGAAAAGGATGAACGTCGCGCTTAGCATGGTCACCCATTCTTTGCGCTGTAGGCCTATGTATACAACTGATTTGTTTGAATTACATCTGGGATCAATTGTTATGATCGAAATAGCTGATTAATAAGTTAACTCACACACATTGATCAATGGATATCAAGTAGTCTCGAATCTTCATTCAAATAGATAAATATTGACTGAGCATCGTTTTTCGACAGTGATTCAATTCCAGGTATCAATTAAATTCAGCGCATTTGATCGAGAACTGATGAGTCCCAGTGCGGGAATAAATAAATAAAAGGTGACAGACGAATACGAGGTTTATTAAAGGAATAAAAAGCACGGCTAAGTCCGAGGCTGGACTGTTTTGCTCGTTCGGACTGCAATTCACTCCATATTCAAAACGTTCACTGCAAATTACCGGATAGGCCTAAGAGTAATAATTTGCAGTATAACGAAAGCAGATTTAGATGGATTAGAGTGATTAACGCGAAGTCATAAACAATCACCTGCTGCCAGTCATATATAGGCCCTACAGTTAGTTATCGTGATAGATGAATTAGGTTCACTTGGCTCTATGTATATGGGAACAAGGATTGACCTCGTTCCTTTCGATATCAATACACGAAAACGATTGTCTGACATCATGCAACATAACAGACGCTGTTTAGGCTGTTAAAGTCATTTATTTAAAGCTGTGGCGGTGGCTTGGTTGGGAGCATCCCTAACTAGCTTCACTTGAAGAGGTGCTAAATAGATTCTCCAAATGAAGGAAGGAATGAATGAAGACAGAAATTACACAACAACACTTAGTTGGTTAGTTCGCTTTAGTCTATAATAACGCTTAAAGTTTTATTTTATTAAATCAATTTAATGCAAGCCCCATCCGGTCCAACAATTACTCGACCTAGGATTGTCGTCTGCTGTGTTGTTTCGCGCCATATCTTTGGCGGGAACGGTCAATTTACGGACAGAGACCTTTTGAAACGACCATTTTATGTTGAAGTCATACAAGGAACGGGGGTGTAGGTGGCTACAGGCCTCCAGGCGTAGACCCTATAGTTGAAGCTGGAACTAACGTGGAAGGGATATAACGCCGCAACGTGTCAGACAATCAGTGATTGTCTTTTCTGATTCATTGCGGGCGATGTGTGTGTTCGGCTATTGAGGAACACAGTAACATCCGGTTACTAGGCAGGATGAAATTGAACGTATCATCCTCGTAGAGTTAATCTAAATCTATGTAACTCCTTTGAACACATCTTATTTACATTGCAAGTTCTATTTATTGAATTGTTTTATTTCTTAAAAAACGTGACTGTCGATTTATGCTGCAAAAGTCCCGGATGTAGTTTTTTTGTCGTTAGCCTAATTGCCGCATAATTAACTAATTGACACCTTTGGTGCTATGGCTCCCGGGCCTCGGCAAGCTACCGTACCAATGTACTAAAGTAAATGTAATGTAAGACTTGAACCTAATTTTGTAAATGTCTAAATAAGCATAGAAATAGGGTCTACTTTGTTTGCATTTACACTGTAGCTACATAAAAGTTATTCTTCTAAAATACACTGTCAAAGTAAAACAACATAGTACTAAGTGTATGTGGGCCTATATAAGTATGTGCCTAGCATAAACCCTACTATCGCGAATTTAATTTTCAAATTGACCTAATTATACTCATTGATTTCGTTACCATAGTAGCCAGTTCACCGATTTAGTGACTATCTATTTGTCCTCACATAATTCGGATATGCGATCCAGAGCGTCGATTGTACGCGGCAGACTCGCAATTTGGACTCATAAGGTCACATGGTATGAACTTGCTTCATGCACTCATTCCGTGTTCCTCAATAGTTCGAAGTATACGCCTTTATTACAAAAGCAATGGCTATTAGGAGAGAGCACGAACACGCTGACGTTACCCTTTCGTAGGAGTCTATACCTTTTCCACTGCGAATGATCAGGTTTCTGAAGTTAATGTCGTTCTGCTTTAACTCAGCTCAGCGCTTCTGTTGTCGTCTGTCTTTCATGCTTCATGTGCGAGGAATCACTCGTCAGATTCAGCAGCATAAAACTTGGACCAACTGACGCTGAAGTATGAAACACCTGCAGCAAGCAACGCCTGAACTCAGCGAGATACTAAGGATCAGCGTAATGTGTAATTAGATTAAGTAACAGTAGACCACTGCAGAATTGACATAAAATTACTTTGTTTAAAGTAAAATTGCTAACAATTGCAGCAGTGTGTGTTTACTTGGTTACTGGGCAGCATTAAGCCCTCACACTTTGGCTGTTCAGAACCTCTTACTGTAACTTCGTGCGCAACCATGATAGTTGCTGGGCGATAGAAATCAATTCAGAAAATATAGACCTGTAATAAAGCGAGCGAGAATGATAACAATTGCAGATGACTTTTCGTACGGATGACAGTAGACATACGGACGTTTAGCGTCGCGTGCACTGGCAGCGATATCAAGCGCTTCATTACTCGAAGGCAACCGGTTCGAAGTCGTTAAAGCATTCAGTCACGATCGCTTAGAATATGCTGACCAAAGACGTACGGTTATTTGTAGACAATGATTTCTATCGCTTTTATGGCCTCTATAGATAATATCAATGTAACGACGGGCTTAACAATAACAACAACATCATGCTAACCACCGATCTACTTCCTTCTTTCGTCGTCATCGTCGTCCTTCCTCCTCCTCGTCGTCGTCCTCCTCGTCGTCGTCCTTCCTCCTCCTCGTCGTCGTCCTCCTCCTCGTCGTCCTCCTCCTCCTCCTATCCTCATATCCTTCTCTCCTTCGCCAATATGACCCCTATACCCTCTCTACTGAACGTAATTAATGTTTGGGCCTAAGCTCACGTATTCGTTTCCATCCAAACTCTGTGCATCGTGTAAAAAAAAATCTCACACAGGCCTATACACTAGAGCAGCGTTTCCCAAAGTGTGTGTCATAGAACCACATAGCACCTTAATTAAGGATAAGACAATGGTGCTTCCTTAGGAAAAGTGGATAATGGTGCTGCTTGAAGTGTAATGTTACATTAGAGATCAGACATGGGTTTCCGTGGTAAAATTTCATTTTAAATGATTTCTAATCCAGTTTTTGGGATTTAAACTGTCCTATTATAATAACAATACACGATCACTACTATTAATTGAACCTAAAGTGTCTAGGCGTACATCGCATTCCATCTCACGGTTTGGTTAGGTATGAGTTCTAACATAAAATTTAAGATCACGAGGCCTCCGTTGTCAAACAAGAATGGGAAGCCCTGCTTCAGAATATGCATAATATATATTTTTATGGATTTAAGCAACAATCATGGCTGCGCAAGTAGTTATAGAAAAAGGGGCTATGGATAACCATATAATATACAATTTATAAAATTTTGTTTACAGGTGCAAATTTTTTCCAGGCCTACATATTTATTCTAGACATGTCCATGTTTGCAATATGTAATGTGACACATAGATATGTAAGTGTAAGCTACATATATAAATGCATAAATTATATATTTACGCATTACATAGGTCCTATCATAGTGATTACAATTACAAGATTTGTTAGCTTTCCCTTGAGTGCGTCTGCTTGAGTTCGCGAAAGTGTTACATGTTAAGCTATTCTCGCTGCATTCGTTAGTTTACGAACGACTTCCTTTAAAGATACTTAGCTCAACTGAACGTAGAAAGTAGGCGAATTACAGCGACATCCACAGTAAATAACTTCAGAATTCTCAATAGGAATAAATTCGTCTGCTTCTGCCGACGTTAGCCGCATATTCTCAGCCATTAATGAACCTCGTTCTGAAGATCGACCGATCCGGTGGCAGTGAGGCAGTTTAATCAAGGAGTGACGTCATTCGCCTTCCGGTGGGATGAGCACGTGACCCGGTCCTAAATCAGGCTGAGCACGTGACCGAAGTGATAAGATGCTCATCAATTTGAAGGAGAGGAGGTTCTTAGGCAAATTAAAATGGCGATCTCTGGAGGAATAAAATGAATGACCGGAACGGAGGTGCATCGAGATCGTTCGGCATCAGTCACACCCGAAGGGAAATCATCTCGTCTCTTTGTCGTCCTCTGTGTCCCAGTCTGTCTTAGTGAATCTGTCTCTTTGTCTGCTTGTCACTGCCTTTCGTCTATCAGTGCCATACGTGCTAGTTTTGGCTGTCTCATTACTATAGGTTTGTGTCTGTGTCACTCTGTGAGTGTGGTCTAACTATATGCGTGCCTCTGTCTCTGTCCGCATCTGCCAGCCTGTGTGAGGGATAAATAATTTATGAGGCGCCAATTGTTGATGCTCGTCGATGCACCCCAGCGCGCCATCGGTCCGAATAGACTCGTGCGACGATAGAACATTCTACATTTCACTTATTGTCGAACAACGCTAGGGGTCAAACGATGAACACGATCATTTGCAAAACAACATTCTGAATTATCATTCTGAATAATCATTCGACTCCTATATCACACTCGACCCATTTCTTACTCACTGGCCGTCTCTATCTTTTTCCTTCCATTTCTGGATTCCTTAATTTTATTTTTCTGCCGTCTTCTGTGTTTCTCCTCTTCAATTCTCTCTTCTCTTTAGTTTACCTTTTTCCTTCCTTCCTTTTCTTTCTTTCTTTCTTTCTTCCAGCTATCCACCTTCATTTCTTTATCTCGTAGGGGGCTAATTCATTCCTTCCCCCAAAGTTCTTGTTTGTTTCTTTATCAAATTCCATCCCTATTTCTATCATTCATGTCTTCCTTGTTTTATGGAATCCTTTTCTTTCTTGTCTCTTGTCTTCCCTTGTAGCTATCATCTAACCTCATGTGTGTCTTTCCTTGCTCTCCTCCGCTCCTTCTTCCTTTCTGTCTTGAACTTTCTTTTGTATCTTCTGGTACTTCCATCCTGTCATCCTTCCCCCATTTCCCTCCTTACTCTCTTGCTTGCTTGCTTCTTTTCTTTGTATTCCTGCCTTATTTTCCTTATTCCATTCTTTCTTTAATACTTCCCTACAACCGTTCTTCCCGCCATCCTTCCTGCCTTCTATCACTACTCTTCTTCCAATGCTCCGTCCAATGTAATGTTTCTAAGTCCACCCTTTTGTGTGTGCTCTCAAGTTTCCCTGGCTGCGCATGAGTCGTGCAGCCTCAGATGAAAATAAATACCTTGGGTAACAGGATAGCAGCGACCTTTCCCTTTCATATCATTTCTATGCGCTTTGATCAAGCCTGAAATCCAACATATTATATACCTGTCTCATATTTGTATGAAATTATAAACTGATCATCCTCCGTCTTTATATTCTTTTTCTTTGCCACCTGCCGTGCGTCCGATCTGGCTTTTTGCTGCATTGTTACCTGCCTCCTTTCTTTGTTCCTTTTTGTTTCTTTTCTTATTTCCTTACTTGCTTCCCGGCTTGTTTTCTTTTTATGCTAAATTGCGTTTTGTTTTCCTTCTTCCTGCCTTTGTCGACTATTTTTGTCTTTTCTGGCTCCCTTTTGCTTCTTTGTTGTCGCGCTTTTTTGCTGCATTCCTTGTTTTCCTTTCTCGCCTCTTTTATTACTACCGTTCTTACTCTCTTTATTGTTTCTCATCTGTTTTCCTTTGTTGCCTTTTTTGCTTCTCTTTCTTGCTTGCTTCTTTGCTTTCCTTTCCTCCATGCTTGAATCCTACCCGGCTTCCATCTCTGCTTCCCTGTTCTATTCTCTGCAACATTCCTTCCTTCCTTCCTTGCATTTTACTATTTGCTTTCTTCTTCCATTTCTTTCCATTTCTTACCTTCCTACCGTCCATCTTGAAGTGGTTTATTCTTCCTTCAGGAAGTCTTAGGTCTGGGCAATTTCCTTGCCTCCTTACCTCTTTCCTCTTTGCTTCCTTTCAACAGAGAATTCACCGCTCCAGAGAGGCACGGAATGACAGACAAGCTCAGAGATAAGGATGGGTGGACGGATGAATGGGTGGATGGATAGATGGAGAAACGGAGATGGAGTTCCAAGTAGTCGCAGACGGGTAATATGCCACAGATGCCGAAGATTTATCCCAGCTGTAACTAGGGATGGGGAAGATGCAGGCTGCTGCTACTGTTTCGGCTGTGGCCTCTGCCGCTGCAGCTGCTGCCTGGCCCGCTATAGGTTACTGGTGCCGTGCGTCTGTCTGAGCGTGCGGAGTCATCATAAGGCTTTCTATTCTGTAGCAGATCATTGGAGTCCTATAAGCCGCCCTGGCGTCATATAAATTAAACCCATCCTCCTCCTCCTCCTCCTCCTCCTCCTCCTCCTTCTTAGTCCCTCCTCTGCTTATCCCTCTATATATACACGCTGTCTCTTATTCGGTATGAGGCGCTTCGTCTCCAACTGCTTCCCGTTCCATCGCAGACGCCGCCGCCGTCGCTGCTGCTGCCCAGACAGGCTCACGACAAAGACACTGAGGTGACAGGGAATGGGAAAGACAGATAGCCGGATAAATAGAGGGCAAAAGAAAGAGAATGACAGGCAGAGTAATAGAGGGCAACGACTTACAGAGAACGGGGAGCTGAGACAGAGGCCTCCAGGGTAACCGAGACTGGCAAAGAGAGGCAGTCGTAGGGATACAGGGCGAAAGAAAATAGAGATAGACAGACAGACATGCAGTCACACAGAGACAGAGAGAGACAAAAAGAGATAGACAGACAGATAGAGACAGAGAGAGGGGAGAGAGAGAGAGAGGGAGGGAGTTAGAGGGAGGGAGAGGGAGAGGGAGAGGGAGAGAGAGAAGGAGACGGGGAGAGAGACCCACAGGAAGAGATGCAACGAGATTGAAAAGAATAATGGCAGACACATAGAGAGGGTAAAGGAGGGAGGCCTAGAGAGAGATGCCAACACACATTGAGGTAGACATAGAGAGACACACAAAAGAGAGACATGGAGAGTCATAGAGAGACTACAGAGATACACAGAGAGAGACATAGTGAAAGACTCGAGGAGAGAGAGTCATATGTATATACATATACATAATTTTATATATATACATATACATAGTTTTATGTATATATATATATATTTGTATATATATATTATATGTATATGAGCGTAATGAGGAAATAAATCCAATAGTATCTGATCAAGCGTGTAGCAAAAATACATAATCTTGATGGAGGACATTTTTAAATATGGCTTTTTTAAAGTCTAATGAACACGGATAGCCAATAATTCTATAGATAGCTTCTCTTGTCACTTCTTGCCTTCTATTATCCAACGAACTGATGCTGAAACAACTGTCACATTGATTGATAATAATAGTTACCAAATTACGTGGCGTAAACTCAGCAATAATTACGTCCTATGTATTTTGACCAATTGATCTCTATTATTTAGTTCGCAGCAAACAGACAAAATCCATCAGTCTGTAGAACTATGTACATTTGTTAACGATCAGTCAGAATATTCATTTGAGCTGCTTTCCTAGGAGACTGATTTAACACCGGTCTCACTTGTTTGCAACGACAGTCACCGGAATACAGCAGAACATAATAACAATGGCATACAATAAAGCATTTCCAGTGATCCAATTTGATAAGAATAACCACTGGACATTTAAAATTTGCTGTATGACAAAAACATGCAATGAAAAGAATATATAAATATACTACGCTGCCTATGCATAAAAGATCAAACTAAGACCGACAAAAACAAATTCAAATCTTATAGAAATACGCTTTAAAATAAAACGATGTTTAATTATCATGCTCTAGAACTTGCTAAGCCTAACAAGAATTATGAGTATGTAAAAACCTAGATTGTCCTAAAATCGTTAGTGAGCAAAATAAACTTCGGATTATAAAATCCTTTCTTTAATGTTTCGCCAATTATGGATTAGTCAGCGTTTGCTAAAAATTTGGCCATTATTTCATCAAAAAGTGACCAGAATTCGGAAATGAGTTATATGTCAGAGCGTAGGCCCTAAAAAGCAAAACTGCGGTTTTAAAAGGTGCAGACCAAATTACCTTCCCACCGTGTCAACACGTAATGGGCGTATTGCATGGCTGCCGATAGTTAAAATCGATTTCTGTATTAACTTGTCGTCATTCGTTCATGCTATGTTTGTAATCATGTATCTTGTATCTGGTATCTTGGAGCAATAAAACTGATGGTCATGGTTATACTGCGTTTTGTAAGTTTGCAATTAAAAGAAGCTTGTCATTGTTATATTTACTAATATTAGGACCGATGCATTAGTGCCTAGGAAACCAACCGAACAATTGGCAATCAAGGATATATATATATAATATATATAACATATACATATATATATATATGGATGAACACATCGGAGGAGTGATATCCTAGTCATGTTATGCCATGAACATAATTAATGGGACAACGGTACCAAGGTTAAGAGATGATATGAACCAGCCAGTGGTGGACCAGTTATTCGAGCCTCTAAGCAACAAAGTCTTATAATTGTCAAATATAATGTGATATGTATGCATACTTGCATAGGCAGCCGATTACGCGAGATGAAACTCACGAAGAGCTTAAGCAACTGATCAGCAATGCTTATGGCCACAAGTGTAGCCATCAGTTACTGAGCGTCTTTTACTCTACAGTGTGCTCTCAATCGAACAACAGTGCGCGTCTGCCTGTTAATCGTTTATTTATTATAGACTAGTAGAGCCTGCGTTTTAATATGCCTTCCCCTAAGTGCTGTCTTCAACACCGTAGACCACCATCCACTCCTTCCAAGACTTAACAAAAGCTTCGGCGTCTCTGGGACTGTCTGAAATCGATTCGCGTTCTTACCTGAGTGACCGTTATCATCAACAGGTGGGCATCGGACCATCGGTACCGTTCGGCCTCAGCTCACTCTTTGTACTGCTGTCGTGCCACAGGGATCTGTTCTTGGCCCTTTAGAATTTGCAGTCATTACAATTCCCATCAGTAGTATAGCAAAGCACCAGCTCCAATATGCTATGTCACACACTGATCAGTCTGGTAAACCAAAACTTGAAGAGTGCCTCTCATCTATGAATGCACGTTCTGTTTCAACGGTTTGGCCATAAACCCAGACATGTCTGCGTTCTTTCCTTTTGCCATAGCAACAACCTTGCAGACACTGCTGTGAAAATACCTGGGGTAAGCCTGGGTGGAAAGCTCACGTTACGAAGGCACAATGTCACAACAAACCTTTGTAGATTTAGCTTCTATCACATCCGGGCAACATGCCAAATCAAGTAAGCTCTGACTCAGAAAATGTCGCAAAAAATAGCTTGTTCACTTAATTGCCATCTCTCGACTTTTATGTTAATTCATTTTTTGTGTTTATCAGACTCTGAACTGACAATGATCCAACAAATTCAAATCGCCTTAGTTCGCTTAGTGCTGCTTATTCCAAAACGAACATGCCCCTGATCATGAAGTCCAACTCCACCAGCTGCACTGACTTCACGTTGAATCCATAATAAAAAGTAAATTAGCTTCTCTGACCTACAAAGCCCTAAGCCTGCCTATTCTAATACACTACGAAATCCTTAATTCCCTTTTCGTTGCCTGCGATCATCAAGTACATGTTTTTAGCTGAGCGACGATGCAGAACAGTAATGCGCTCTCGTGCATTACATGCATCTGCTCCGAATGAAATTTGACTCCCACTTTCTCGTAATAGCTGAAGTTCACTTCCCTTTTTAAAAAAAGTAGCGTCAAAGCTCACTGTTTCTTCTTGGCTTTCAAGGAGTTGGAATTCTAATGCAGCGTCGCCTGTCGATTGACGGAGTCTCCACGCCACAGATTCATGTTTCGGTGTGACCTTGTGCTCACTACAAATTTAACTATTGAATAATAATAATAATAACAATAATAATAATTATTATTATTATTAATATTGTCTGGTTAAACTACAGCTGTATAAAAGAGCCTCTGAAGGCAACTGTGTTGAAGCGCTGGATGCAAACTGACAATCGTTGGAACAAGTATCTTGTCTTTCTAGGGTCTCTGGTGGCATGTGTCAGAAGGCGACCCAAGTCTTTGATGAAGTCTATTCCTTCGTTGTTGACTGGGCCCATGGTCTCAAAGGCCAGTGGAATGAAGAGATAGCTGACATAATAATAACAATAATAATAATAACAATAATAATAATAATAATAACAATAATAATAATAATAATAACAATAATAATAATAATAATAATAATAATAATAATAATAACAATAATAATAATAATAACAACAACAACAGCAATAACTATAGTAATTCATTCATTAATTTCCGAAATTTGATACCGCCCTTCTTCCAACATCTTTTTTCTAAGAAGTGCACACGCCACGACGGCGCAATTGCAGTTGTACTGCAGAGCAATGGTGAGCGAAGGACTAGCTTAAGGTCCCTACACAGTGACTGACGCCCCGGACGAGGCTCGAACCCGCGCGCTCAGCACACACTGAACGTTACGGGCTGACCGCTCTAACCGATAGGCCTCTGTGCCAATAATAGTAAGCTTATACAATTATACAAACAGGTCACCTATGTACATAGACATGTTTCTAGTAAATTAAGAGCAGCATCAGCAACACTCTTTCAGCAGTGACTTCCGACCTAATCTCGACATGGTATACACTGCGTTCCACAGATGACTTCTAACAGGGTTACCAAATAAAACAAACACTGAACCGCTTTAATGGTTTTGGCCATGTCACTCCAACCCTATGTGTTTTCCGCGGTCTATAAATTTGTAGAATCACACGTTGGTTTATTAACAACAATTGCTGATTAAAGCAAGACACTTCTCGGCTTTAATCTCTTTCAATTATGTCAGTGATTGGTAACACCCTTCGCATTTGTTGGATTCCGTTAACGGTGGCTATTATCAGACTCTCTCCGCTGCGAATCCGTTATATTGACCTTGATGCCAATCATCGCTCTACTTGGTGCGCTTTGTGAGAACCACTTGTGTTCACTCCATTCCCAATAATTAGGTCTTAAGATCTTCTAGAATTCGCTATCACACTATTTGTCTAAGAAATGGAACCAAACCTCTTTGAGACGAAAGCGAGTGAATTGTTGAACGTTCCTTCGTTGCTGGTGAACACGTGTGACAAGTTTCTTTGACAAGTGCGGTAGAGCATAGCAATACATTGCTACACAGATAGCCATAACTATGTTTATGCAAAGACTCTCCAGATCCGACGGTGCATAGTGTACAGCAGATTGCATACAACTGTGAAATGCATCTTGCTTTGTGTTTACCGTGTTTTCCTGCACAAAGAAGTTTATTATTCACGTTTAATTAAATAACGTTAAACCATCGGGAGAACAATGATAGGACACAGTATTTAGAATAGTTAAGAGAAACCAATATTATTGGAATGCCACGATATGTTTAAAAAAATATTAATTGATGTGTTAATAAATTTAGTCGTATACCCAGTTCGTGTTTGGGTGACGACTCATATTGAGTGGCAGCGCTGCACTAGCGCATTATAATTATATATAACGCTGTTTCAAGTATTTATCGAAAGTGTCACAAACATTAGAAACACGAAGTCAACAAGTAAAAAGTGTTATGATAGCTGGAAGATAACAACGAACAGCTTTCGTAGACACGTAGATTCCAAACAAATGATTCCCAATCACTGACGAGAATAGATACCGTGTTCAGAGTGTAACAATGCTACGGTTATCAAGTGCACCGTGTTCATCTTAATTAATTTCAATATATAGTTGCTTATTGTAGATAAACATTCTGTGAATTTTCTAATAAATAACATACTTAGCAATTGTTGTAAATATATAAGCCAACGTCTAATTCACCAACAGATAATATCAGATGCCAAATGTCACAGAGAAATTAAAAGAAGCCCAGACTAAGGTTAAGGTCTACGTAGGGTTGTCGTAGTTAAGTTGCCAAAACGTATCTAAGTATCTGATCGAATTACACGTAACTGCAAGTGAGCCTATGACATTGTAAATGCACAAGTGTATCCGACCGATTGTACTTCACGTTAAAGCCCAGTCGTCTGATAGCGATCTAAGATAGATTCAAGATCAAAGAGAGAAAGAAAGACGTTCGAAAGAGAATCAGACTTCATATCGGCGATCTCACTCAACAACAGTTGTAGGCCTATAAAGGATTTGACGTAATTGTCCACCACAGGAATCAGTTGAGATAATGAAATAACAATATTAGCTGGAACTTTAGGCTATCGTATTGTGACTTAACTATATCTTATAGCTTAATATAATCAGGGTTTTACAAGGAAGCACGCTTTAAATGCATGAGAGGACCACAATTACAAGACGAATAAGGGAGCGAGTATTTCAGCGGAATTTTACTCTCAAAATGTGACGAATTAAGTAGAATAGCTTTGACAAAAGTGTCAAAGAAGTATTTGTCCAAAGTGTCAGAGAAGCATTTGATAAAAGTGTCAGAGAAGCATTTGACAAGAGTGTCAGAGAAGTTTTTGACAAAAGTGTCAGAGAAGTATTTGACAAGAGTGTCAGTGAAGTATTTGGCAAGAGTGTCAGTGAAGTATTTGACAAATGTGTGTGAGAAGTATTTGATCGACGACTTGATTCAGCGGCGAGTAGAGTCAGGACAGCGTGAGTGTTGACCGACAAATAGGAAGGCAGGAAGACATCCGCAAGAAATGAATAAGAGACAGAAACATAGAAAAGCAGAACAGACGACAGTCACAGAAACAGAAAGTATCATCGATCTTATTCGTCATTTGAAAAGAAGATGGATTGCCAAGAATAAACTCAATTGTGTTGCAGGTCACCAACGTATCCGCTGTCTCTTTAGTCCTTATCCATTTCTACCGATCTCTTTCCACTTCTCCACTTCTGTCTCGATTTCTCACCCCTAGACGCAGTATCTCATTCCATGCTTCCCTGCCCCTCAAGCTGTTTCCTATTCTCTGCCATCCTGCAATGGCCCTCTTCATTTTCGTCCTCCCTCCGCTTTTAACTATCTGCTATTCTCTGCATTACTTTTGCTCAGTCGTCTCTTCATTCTCTGAATCCCACTGATCTCACTCTTTCCCGTTCTCTGCATGCTTTCCTTTAATCTAGATCTGTCTAATTCTCTGGCTATCTATTGTATACCCCGTCCGCATACCAACCATGCCCCAATCAATCAATTAATCAATCAATCAATCAAAAATACCTGATATAGCGCCCCTTCAGGATATCTACTCAGAGGCGCTCCCGACCTAATCCTCGGCTGAGTCAAAAACAGCCGAGTCAAAACCGGTTTTGACTCGGCTGTGTCCAAATACCAAAGCGTCTCCTAAATCTTTCTAATTCTCTGCACACCCCATTCGCATACACCATTCGCACACCCCATTCGCATACACCATTCGCACACCCCATTCGCATACACCATTCGCATACCCCATTCGCATACTCCATTCGCATACACCATTTGCATACCCCATTCGCATATCCCATTTGCATACCACATTCATATACCCCATTCGCATACTCCATTCGCATACCCCATTCGCATACCCCATTCGCATATCTCATTCGCATACCCCATTCGCATACTCCATTCGCATACCCCATTCGCATACCCCATTCGCATATCCCATTCGCATACCCCATTCGCATACACCATTCGCATACACCATTCGCATACCCCATTCGCATACCCCATTTGCATACACCATTCGCATACACCATTCGCATACCCCATTCGCATACCCCATTCGCATACCCCCTTCGCATATCCCATTCGCATACCACATTCACATACCCCAATCGCATACTAGCCATACCACATTTGCATACCCCATTCGCATGCCCCACTCGCATACCCCATTCGACGCCTGCTTGCCCGTCTCCCTCTCCCTCTTTCATTAAACTGGTAGGGAGCCGTTGGGTGTCGACTGTTTCCATGCACAACTAACCTCCTGCCTCGGGGTAGACGCCTAATGACCGAGACAACGTGATCCTAATGAGAGACTGTTTGCGTTGGTTAGGAAAGCGTCTCCCTCTTCCTTTGGAAAAAGCACTCAACGTCCTGTCGCGATATGGCCTTCTCTACTCAATATATGCCGATCCTTTTTACATATCTGATCGTGTTTGGCCTCATCCATCTTCTTCACGTCTCACTTCTGTCTCAGCCGCCTTCCATCCGATGATCTTCTACCCTAAACCACCCTTCCTTTTCATCTCACCCAACAATAAGTCCCTCATTGTCCTGTCGAGCATGTCATCAACTGACAATTGAGTATCGTCCTTGGCATCTTAAACGCATTCTCTCTCAGCACCAATCGGACTTAGCTCTGCGTAACCCTGCACTAAACGCTGTGTAACGAGGCTCTTATTCATAACGCCACATAATACTGTAGCAGGAAAGCTATCGTGTAGACTTGCTTTTGCGCTTTCAAACGGATTGTCATGAAGGCAATACTACAACAGTAATCGTCCTATATCGTTAGAAAGTGTCTACTGTAAAGTCGGCCTACGTTGTCTAACAGTAGTAGTAGTAGGTGGTGGAGTAGGTGGAATAGTGGTTGTAGTAGCAGTAGTAGTAGTAGTAGTAGTAGGTGGAGTAGTAGTAGTAGTAGTAGTAGTAGTAGTAGGTGGAGTAGTAGGTGGAGTAGTAGTAGCAGTAGTAGTAGTACTAGTAGTAGTAGTAGGTGGAGTAGGTGGAGTAGTAGGTGGTGGAGTAGGTGGAATAGTGGTATTAGTAGC
>OY365808.1:20221749-20253014 GCA_959347315.1 Bimastos eiseni
CCTTGTACCATACCCCATCCCTTCTCAACACTTCTCCTCCTCCTCCTTGTACCATACCCCCTTCTTTCTCTACACTTCTCCTCCTCCTCCTTGTACCATGCCTCCTCCTTCTCTACACTCCTCCTTGTACAATGTACATGAACCCATGCCTTCTCTACACTCCTCCTTCTCCTCTCTATGGAAGTCACCGTGTATTAAAAGCCACAGTGCCTCCTAGAACTGTGAAGTAAGCGGCGACAAACACCAAACTCCCGATTTCTCATTTCTTCGCTTCCCTAACAGCAACCCTGGGGGCAATGATGGGGTTGGGGCCGGTGGCTGGACGTAGCTTGCGAAGCCTCATCCCTACTGGGAAGCTGAGCAATATTACGAGCAGTCCTACTGTGAAACGGCCGAGGTCGATGTCTGATTGATTTTCATTGTAGTCGAAGTTTCATTCTTCAATTCAGGACTGGATTAACATATTCTGCCCGATCCTTTCCGCCTCCTCCTCTTCCTCCTCCTCCTCCTCCTGCTCCTCCTCCTTTTCTTTCTCCTCCTCCTCCTCTTCCTCTCTCCCATCATTCCCGGCTTTGGCTCTGTCCTGCGTTACTTCAGAACGATGCGGCGATTCTTCTTTCGCCTCTTGCGTATCCTAATAGTCTCCTGTGTCGTTGATATGATGCATCATCGACCCAGAAGATATTACTGGCATGTATACCACGCATTTATACATGTGCTTACTTATACATTCTAGTATCGGGCCTATTTGCAGTTCGTCGATTGAACGACTGTAAGGCCAACAAACAGGCGTTAGTCTCTGGAACCCCACTGACCCAGGGCAGCCCGAGGCAAACGTCTTCTGCTTGTTTGTGTAATGGTCTTCGTCTGCGTCTCTGTCTCTATCTGTCTCTGTCTCTCTCTGTCTCTCTCATTCGTTCCTTTCCTCTTTCTCCTCGTCTTTTTCTTCTCCACGTCACATCTTTCCGTTTTCTACATTTCCTCGGTTCTCTTCTCCCTTCGAAGTATCTATGTTATTTTTCTGCCACTCTTCTTCTTTTCTGTCTTGTCTTCGTTTCCCCTTCTACTGCCGGCCTTTCTTCTCTGCCCAATTATCTACAACGCTCTTTTTTCGTTCACAAGTGGCTTCTTTATGTTTTGTTGATACGCTGCCATCTTTTTTGTCTTCTTCCTCTATTCCTCCTTCTCCATCTTGCATCTTCCAATTCCATCTTTCCCTTGTTCCGTCTCTCCTTCATTTTCTGCCTCCCTTCCCGCTCGTTGGCAACCGTTGGCCATTTTCTGTTTTTTCACAAATTCTTGCAGTGATAAGTGTGAAAGAAGATGTACTCGAGATGTCGCCTGAAGTGGACCGAGGTTATTCTCGGCTACACTAGGAACCCCAATTAAAGTCCGATGCTTAAAAAACAGACCTTACGGCTGCTTTGAAGAGAGGGTCATCATCTGGGCATCGCTGCTGTCGCTGCTGGTGCTGCTGGTGCTGGTGTCTTTACAGCTGCCCCCGCTGTACCGCAGCTGATGGTATATCTGCAGTTAGTGGGAGACGAAGGCAGCAGCGCTTCATTAGCAGCCAGGGCAAATCTATCTGCGGAAGGAAACGATTTTCATCAATCGACGAACAGAAACAGCGACGCCTGGAATTTCCTCTATCAGGATCTCAGGATGGCTGGAGCTTGTCCTGGTGAAGGAGATGTCAGATCGACTCCATAATACTGCCAATTGAAATCTCATCTCTCTCTCCCTCTCTCTACCATTCACCATCTCTTTCTATCTCCATTTCAACTTCTATTTCTCATCCTCCCTCACTCCCTCTCTCCCCCTCTCTCTCTCTCGCTCTCCATATACCTCCCTCCTTCTATCTTTCTGTATGTCTGTATCCCTGTCTGTCTGTCTGTGTGTCTCTCCGTCTCTTCTTGTGTCTCTTTATATCTACCTGCTTTTTCATTCTTCATTTGCTTCTCTGGAAAGGGTCGAGAATCTAATTAACAAATGAATTAAGAAGTGGAAAAGTCAGCAACGTTGCCGAATGGGGATTGTTTTACGTATGCGAGGAAACAACGTAGCGCATGCAAGGCCCACAGATCCAGCGAATCAAGGGATAAGAAAGCAGAAGCCTTCAAAGGCAACCATTATAGAACATTATTGGCGGAGCTATTTACAGTTAGATATCCACTAGGAGAAAAAATATAATAATTATTTCAACGTGTTAAATATTAAAATAATCTTGCCACTCGTATGCCACATGGAAAGCAAGGTAAGGATTGCGTTGAATTTTGTTCACTTCCTCCGTTCCTCCAGTATGCGTGAGGCCTTGAATCGGCTTTCCTCACGCATGTTTGCTCTTTGCAATTCTGGAACTGTCGGGTCCATAGTGTTCTAATTACTTCGGCACATGCCATTCTTCGTACAATTTACTATCTTGAAGTGAGAGTCAGAAGCTGCTGTTGCAGTAGCGACTAATTGCTGGTGTAAAGACTTCAAGTTGCCCCCCATTTCAAGTTACCCCCGGTAATCTGAAATCGATTGCAGCTCCGTGTTCACATTGCCCCCTCTCTGAATGAGTCAAAATGTTCAATTGTTATGCTTTCAACTAATGATAATCAGTCTGTTGAATAAAACAAATGACATATATATATATATATAAGATATAAGGCTAGTTTTGACGCGTGAAAAATATATAAAAGTCAAAGAAATGTAAATTGTGTGAAATCAGTAATACACGAAATCAAAGTGCATCAAATTGTTACATACAAACATAAGATAATAAAGATTCAGCCTAACTGGTGAAGAAATTTAAGTAATTACAACAATAATATACAACAACCAGGGATATAACTTTTGACTTGATAATTCAATCCTCTACTTAACTCATCAAAAGTAACAAAAAGACTGAGCAAATGCTGCAGGTTCAAAGTGGTGTCATCATAAGAACTTCGTAGGCGTGAATGTCTTTCACATCAGTCTTGAGCATTTTGTATTCACACCAATTATTGTCATTTCCACATTTGCTGCATTTATATATTAATTTATCAAATTTATAATCACACGGAATGTGAATCCGAGGCGCGGATAGTCAGTCGCCAGGAAAAGATGCATTTAGATTTGCAAATCCTTGAAAGACAAGGAGAAATAGTGACTTTTCAGTCGTTCTTTGAAGGAAGGGGTGAATTTGAGCTACGAAGAGAGAATGGCAGTCGATTCCATTCCTTAGGAGCAGTGGCGTGAAATGCACGAGGACCCATAACTGTGGCTCATCGTGGCTCAACTAAAAGTCTTGTATTTGATGATCGTAAGCAACGAAGAGGGATGAAAGGAGTTCATCTTTTCTTCGTCCGTGGCTGTATTTGTTGGTGCATAACACTGCATACACATGTATCAGGGTCATCTTGGTATGCCCTGTTTGTGGTCTGATGGTAATTATTCTTTCACTTAAAAGTTCCCATCCAATTAGCGGATATACATTATTGGCTGACCATTATGCCCACTTCTCTTTTATGCTTGGCTCCACATGAGTAGTAGATGCTTATTCCTTCAGACACAATATTGCCACTGTAGGTCCATCGCATCTCACTCAGCCCCAATATTTCAAGTTTGTATTCTTACATTTTTCTCACCACCTGCGCCAACTTCCCTGTATCATAATGTTCTTACATTCCAGTATCCATTTTTTGCCCTGATTTTGGTCGTTAAGATTTGAGACTTCTGAGTCGTGGCTTCCTTTTGGCTTTCACCACGACCCTTCATGGATGGGTCCATGACCGTCTCATCTCCCGACCGACCTAGAACGACAATGAGTTTGAGTTTTTCATGTGTCAATTCTGTTGCAAGATGTGGTCTTACCTGGGAGGTCCGCAAGCTTGCCGTAAAGCCCTTTTCCTTTTTCTAAGCTTGGGACTGGCACTGCTGAACTGCAAGACAGTGGAGTAGTTAGTTACCGGGGTAACTTGAAATCAATTTCAAGTTACCGAGGGTAGCCTGAAGCTGATTTCATATTACCCCTGGGGTAATCTGAAATCATAACTTGGTAACTTGAACTCGATTTCAAGTTACCAAGGGTAGTTTGAAGCTGATTTCATATTACCTCTGTGGTAATCTGAAATCGTAGGGAGTAACTTAAAATCGCCTTCAAGTACCCCCTGGGGTAAGTTGAAATCGATTTCAAGTTACCCCCCCCCCGCTAACTTGAAATCGATTTCAAGTTACCGGGGGGTAAGGTGAATGGGGAAATTTGAAATCGCTACACCGGCTGCGGATTTTCCTGATCTAACGACCGCAACAGTTTATATCAGCATCTATTTTGCTGAAAATGTGCATTTCAATTCCATTATTAAAAGCCTACATATTTACTTAACCTCTTTTTCAGACACTTTTATGATGACGACTTATCTGCCCGAAGGCAGGTCAATTTGGCTTTATGCCACCCGGGATGAGATGAGTGAGGTGGTTTCCCGTTGCCTTCCTCACAGACAATTATGCGTGGGCAATTTGTACAAGGTAGCTACGCAATGACTCGGAGTGGGTTCGAACCTGCGATCCTCCGAACTCAAGGCACCGAACATCCCACTAGGCCACCACGAACGACTCTTTATGACAGCCATAAAGTGCAGTGATTACAAAAATCTCTGCTATTTGGCCATTGATAGTGTTATGACTGTCCAGGGAGGCTTTACCCAGTTGCCTCTTCCTTTACATCTCTCTTAGTCTCTTCTATCGTTGCCCTACAGGTTCTCTGACAACGTGTCAATCTTACTTGATGCAGTTCAGTTTCTGTAGACATATATCCTATAGGAGCCAACTGTCTACGTGTGCTGCGTGTGTGGAATACTGTGGATTAACTTGATGTCTGTCCGGTCGGTCGAATATTTTGACCAGCAATCGAAAGTGTATGTTTTTCAGTCAGTCAGTCAATCATGCATGACATGAAGCTGCGATCACAAAATCTCTTCTATTGGACACAGATAGGATAGTAGCATAGCTGTCCAATGGGGCTTTACCCAATTGCCTGCTAATTTACGTCTATATCACTCCTCCTTTATCCAGGCCCGTCGTGTTCTCTGACACCCTGTCAATCTCACTCTATGCATGTCACTTTCTGTACTGGTAGGCCTATATCTTAGAATCCAACCGTCTGCGCGTGTTGCATAAGTGAACTGGCTGTATGTGGTCATTCGAATATTTTGTCCAGCAATAGAAAGTATATGAGTTTCTTTTCTGTCTGTTTGTCTGTCTCTCTGCCTGCCGTCTCCAGCCTTACTGTACCTTCGTGTATACATCTGTCAGTCAGACACTGTCTACTAACCTGTCCCTATATCTGTACGTCTTCCATCACAGCCATTCAGACTCCACACGTGGTGACCATCTCTGTAGATCGGTCTGTCCGTTCGTCTAGTTGATCGTTTCCGTTGCTTTCTAGAAGATTGCAGGCATGCGTGATGACGCACCTGTTATTCCACTTTGCGGATGAAAAACCCAGCGTCGATGATCAGCCTCTCGGTCCGTCCTCATCTTAACGCCACTCCTCATTTGTCCACGTCTACCTCTCGACGTCCTTAATCTATCGAGTGGCGCTCTCACGGTTATGGCTATTAATAGCATTTGCTGTGTAACTAAACTGAGGCGGGATATACATAAAAACTGTTCGGAAAAGATGGGTGAGAGATGAAGAAGAAGAAGAAAAAGAAGAAGAAGAAGAAACGAGGGGAGTGACAAATATAAGGAAACGAGGGAAGAGAAAGAGCGCAGGGAAAGCTATGGAAGACAGGTTGAATGGAAATGGAAGGTTCGGATCAGTGTTAGCGACAGTTATATGTGTATTCGATGCCAATAAGAAAGGGAATCGATCATTAGATGTCCTAATCGTGTCTGAGTACAGAGACAGACGCACAGAGATAGACACGCAGGGTGATACAGACGGAGAGAGAGGGGGACTCGGGCTAGTGCAGACTTGTCTGGTAAGATAGGCAGAAGAATGGACCAGAAATTCGGTCTATTCAGGACGGTCAGTGGCCGAAGAAATGCAATCTCGAAGACAATGGAGTTGGGTCGTAAAATCTCGGACGTCTTCCCATTCGACCATCGACAAACGAAGGCAGCCGACCATCCACTTCTCCTCCGTTCCAGCGACGCGGGTGGAGTGCAAAAGGGACGGTGCCACTGGCGTGGAAAGAGGGTGTTTCGCCATGGAAGGAGTATGTACTCTGCACCCGTTCACTCAACGACTGTTGGTTTCCACTGATACGACTAGAACTGGCGAAAGATTGCAACCACACAAAAGAACGTTTTAAACGAGGACGGCAATGGAAGACAAGACTCCGCAAACAATTGAATGGAAAGATTGGCATAAGGCAACAGGAATTGCTGCACCCAAAACACCAAAACAGAAGAACGACAGAACTCGGAATTTTAATCCAGAAGACAAGATCACAAATTTTAAGCAAATGATCCAGGGCTGCATTTTTTTAAATGAAATTCATGGCATCAAGGCATGCAATCATTTTGAACTATGCAAGGCTTAGAGATGTAGTTTCGATGATCTAGCCTAGTGCGTTCTTAAGTGCACCATATGATGTATGTTGACATCGATAGTCAAGACGACACTCGAGTACACCTGTTACAGTAGTAGCCCTATGCTACCAGATGAAGGTGCGTTCAGACCGGTCAAAACGTCTGGCTATAATTATATACAGGCATGAACCAAGCAAATGTAAACATTATATATATATTATATATATATAGACCGCCGTTGTTGATTTTTTACCGACACTGTTCCATATCGAAGTTGATTTGGTGTCGCCCTCCTCCTCTCTCCAGGCTTGGGACTGGCACTGTTAAAGCCCAACAGTGGCGGAGTGAAACTATAGACCTACTGCTCAGCCTTATATATAACTCCGCAACTGTTCGTACTCTGACAGTGCCAAGCTCAAGCCTGGTTAGAAGAGGAGGGCGACGCTAATGATCTATTCGTTATCACACGGTGACGTTAAACTGAAACTGCCACTATTAAGCAAACTATGTTCGAGGTCAAGGTCAAGGTGAAAGGTCAACGGCCGCACTAAGCCTGACCTTCTTCACCCTCGAACTCTGCACTTATCCACAGAGTTCAAATTCACAATTTCTATGCAAATCACTCTGGCCATAGAGATCACTACATGTGGTGACCTCTATTAGAAATTATGGGAGGCGACGATGAAGGAGCTGCCATGAGTATGAAGTGTTAGCGACTTCATATTCTTAGCCTCGGCATATGAGAGCCAGTTGTCAGTTCTGCCCCTCACTATCTGATCCTTGAAATGACAGCGTACAATCGAGGAGATCATGTGACTGGCATCAATGGAGACGAAACTTCAAGACAGATAGGCCTACCTACATCGTTCATGGTGCGAATATAAGCGCCCTGCCCTCGTCTACGATTGACAATGCATTACAGTCAATCATTCACTCACCCCGTTTAAACTTGGAGTAGTGCATTGAGACCTTTGCAATCTTGTTTTCTTTAAGACAAAGGTCTTGGTCTTGACGTTCAGAGTCTTGGTCTTGGTCTGGCAAGACCTAAACCAAGGCGTGGCTGTCAATTTGAACAGTGATTAATCGAGGCAGTTTATAGGTCGTCGTAAGACATTTATCTCTCCAATAATAATGACAAACACTCTTGCATTTGTAGACGAATAACGACCAAGTCTCTTAGCGTAATGCAGCAAATATCTATGGATGGATTCTTACTGTTCAGGATAAACCATTGTCGGCAGCAGCAATAGTTATAATACATATAATTATATATATATGTTATATATATATATATATGTTTTACCATACACATATATAATTTATGCAGATGCTGTAACTTGAAGCCCTGCCAAGACTTGTGTCAGAATCCAGTTGGTCTGATAACCCATGTGAGGACTTCCAAAACGACTCTCGATTTGTACATTGACATCCAGTGCTTGAAAAGGTCTGCTATATGTGTGTGTACCAGCGATTTCCGTACCTGCAGAACGAATCTTTCATTTGGATGAATTTTTATCAGATCCCACAGGACACGGCTTGATCAGAAAATACTGAGCGATATGGTCTTTATAAGATGCAGCAGGATTTGAAATAACAGTTCGTTTGAAGGAATTTTGTAAGCACGAATTCTCTGCACTCAACATTAGTTTTGATCATTTCCTTCCGAACTAACCGATTGCATGGTCATGTAGCTGATCAATGACCCCTCATTTACAACTCAATCTTTAATCCATAATAGTCTGGTTTTATCCAGCGTCACTCATCCGTAGCAATTCTCACTTCACTGTATACAACTTGTTTCTGCCATCTCTCATCAACAAGTCTCCTTGATTTTCCTGCAGCTGTCGAGACAAAAAAGACCTGAAAATAGATTGTCCATCTGGTTCCGTTTTACACACATTGCTCACCGCTTGATCAATCTTTCTACTCGCACTTTCGTAGTTAAAACGTCAATAATCTTATCCCAATCACCCCTCTCCTCTGTGGTGTTCCGCAAGGTTCTATACTTTGTACCCCTTGTTCGTCTTCTAGACTACTCTGGTCTCCACTCATTTAATTCTTCCACAGTTGACCATCACTTATATGCTGACAACACCTATTGCCATCTCTTTCTCTCCAAGCTTGATCTATGGAGTAGGAGATGCTATAGCTCCTCCTACTCCATAGATCATTGTCTCCATCTGGTAACCCATAGAGCCTCATGGATGACTTCTAATCCTTTATGTGTGAACCCCTTTATAACTAAATTAATACTTGAGGTGAGCAACTCGAGAAAATTCTACCACCCTCTTTATAATTTAACTTTGACTTTTCGGCTACTCCCACATTCACTGCAAATACTCTTGTTCGCAACCTAAATGTTATTTATTGCCAAAACCTCGGCAATTCGCTCCTTAGCCATAGCTTTCCTGCCTCTTTGGAACAAACTCCCGAAAGTATTACAACAAATACATGATCCATCCTACGAACTCCCCATAATTTCACGTTTTCCTATCTTCCTACGGGTCTTTCACTCAAAACTGAATACACTGTTTTCACAAATCAAACCCTGAGTCCCCTCTTCACCATAATCTTTATGCAGGTCCGCCTAGAGGCAGAAAATAGGATCGATGATTTAGCACTATCAGCTTGCGAGGGTGTTGTAAATGATTTACTTGTTAAGATATAGTTTAGATGTAGAGCAGTGAATGAACCCGAAATTTCAATCACTACGTCTGCCTGCCTGCCTGCTTCTCTCGCATTTCCAGCTGTAAACATCATATACCTTAGCCGTCTGACTGATTGCCTGCTGCTCTCGCATTTCCAGCTGTAAACATCATATACCTTAGCCGTCTGACTGATTGCCTGCTGCTCTCGCATTTCCAGCTGTAAACATCATATACCTTAGCCGTCTGACTGATTGCCTGCTGCTCTCGCATTTCCAGCTGTAAACATCATATATCTTAGCCGTCTGACTGCCTGCCTGCCTTACTATCCACTCTCGTCCAATGATCATCTTCAGATCTTTATCCATCGATTTTATTTTGATTAAGCGCCTGTGATTAAGCTGCAGCCTCGACTTCGTTTTGGGGGGCTTTTTAGAAACGCGTGCCCTTGAATAAAAAGAAAGAATAAAGTTTCATTAAAATGTCGGAGTGCCCTACTTGACCAATTTTTAGAGAGGAATAGAATCTGGTTGTGATTGTTAATCGTCAAAATCTTGATCTTAGTCACGAGAACAAAGGCCATGGTCGCGAGGCTTCAGCTTTTACAACAAAACTTTTAGCAGGAATTGTGATATTTTTTGGTAACATCTGCGATATGTCAAACTGCGATAACTCTAACGATTATGCATTGTTCTGATTCCTACTTGTCTTCGGTCGAATCCATCGATCACCAAGTCCTCAGCCGAATCCAGTGAATCCACCCCATTTCAAGGACAACCGATATAATATAGACCAACGCTGCCTCGTAAATATTGCGTAACCCATCGCCTAATAAAACGGGTCACCGCATCCCTCCTCCTCCTGTTACTTCTTCTTCTTCTTCTTCTCCTCCTCATCCCATCTGGCGCCACCAATCGGTTGCTGCCTGTGTCCCACTGCGCTCCCTGGCGACGGCTGATCTTTCGGATAAGAAACTATTTATTTGCGTGTAGCGCACCTGAGCTGCTTCCGCCCATGGCATCAATTCCGCTTGGCAATGTTTCACCCATTCAGCCTGTATTTATTATGAAGACAAGGTTCGTCTGTCTGTCTGTTCACCTGTCTGTCTACGTGTTTGCCTGTGTGTCACCGTTATGTCTCGTGTCATCAATTGTTATATTTGCAGTCCCTTTCCAAAACTATCCGCTTAACGGCGTCATGAGCTTTCTGATTAGTAAACATACTAACTATAGTATGAATCATGATGGTGATGTTAATAATAATAATAATAATAATAAACATAATAATAATAATAATAATAATAATAATAATAACAACAACAACAACAACAACAATAATAATAATGATCATGTTGATGGTGATATTAAAAATGACGCTATTGATGATGATGATAATGATGATGATTATGATACTAATAAGAAAAAGTAGTCAATTTTTCTTCTTCCTCCTCCTCCTCCTCGACATCCTTCCTCTTTGTTCGTCCTCCTCAACCTTCTCCTCCTCCTCGTCTTCATCCCTGTTCTTGTTTTCATCCTCTGCCTGAGACACTTCCTTCTCTTCTCAATTCTTCTTGTTTCTCCTCTTATTGTGACAAATGCGCGGAGTGTCGATGGCGCGACCACCTCGATACACACAAACACGCGCCACATTCACGGCAGCGGTTCAAGTTCAGGACTGTGTGGACATTTACGACTCCTTTGTGACGAAGAAAAAGGCGCTATATCAACTCTTTAACTTCCTCTCGGTTCGTCCGACGCGCTCACAGAAACGCCCACGCACACAGTCACACACGCTCACAAAGAACGCAAGACACAGACATACGGACGCACACGTGAACAGTGAGGATACAGACAGACATTTTCACGAGAAGACACGAGCATACGCGACGCCGACGACGCTTATCCAAGGGCATTAGGACGAGGCAGGCCGAGACAGAGAGAGTTTCTATTAATAATCGCACCATCAGTTGATATTCTGCGCTGACAGGGTGCGAAAATGCTGCTAAAGCGCACGCGGTCACCCAGCTAAGACAGATACGACATAAACCAGTGAAGGTCGAAGACATACGAAGCAGTCGAATTAGGTTCTTCTAATCCCAGTGATTCTCACACTGCATCAGCGATCTGCAGGCAGGCACTGCTTACCAGTCCTTCTGTCCGTCTCTCTGCTCGTACGTCTGCATGTCCGTTCACGTATTCGCTTGCCGTCTGGAACCTGCTACTCGGAATGCATATCTAGCACGCCACTCCCCCATGAAAGCCCGGCCGGATTCGCGCTGTCACGTTCCAGCTGTAATCTTAATTAGATCAATTACTGGCGAAAATCGCCGGCTTTGTTTGACTCGAGCGTTCGTCCCGCGTTTGTCGCGGCTGAATTTGAAGTCAGACTCCAGATATATGATCGGATTTTGTACAAACCGCAGCGTCAGACGCCGTTGAATGACGACGAAATAATGAATGGTTCCCTCGAACGCGGGCTTAACTGATGGCCTTTGCGTGACGTATGAGCAACCAGCAGACGACGAAACGACCGCTGCCGTTGACCGCGCATGCGTAATGACCTTTAGAAACTGTCGAGCGCCCATTGAACGCCACGGAAAAGCGAACGCGTCCGCACGCTAGAGCAGTTCTAACGGCCGCCTCCTCACGTCAACGAAACCACAGGTTTACATACGAGTCTGTGTCAATACTGAATCTTTTATGTCAACAAAAACTGACTCCAATTAGTTCATCTGTAAATATGCACAATTTGCTTCATAGGCTCCTTATTTATGGGCATGTAGTAAATACTAGTAATCGATGCTTGAATTTTGAAGCGGCAAATACTCTCTCAATGATGGTAGGTTTCTGTCAAAATATTCGATAGGTCAAAAGACCCTACGCAGTCATGAAACGTGCTTCTATCCGAAAAGTTGCTCTGAATTTACAACTGGACACAAATAAAAGACTTATGAGCTAATCCTTACAATGTACTAAACTCAAGAGTGCACATTAGTCCAATCAACAAGTTTTCTCAACACAAACAATCACCAAAAGAAACGAGACTTAGACAACAGAACAGCGTCAAAGTAATAAGGAGCTGATCGTTAGGTATAGTTTGTTATAATACGGCCTACGGGCGTCGCTCAGTTTCTTCTTCAAGCAGCATCATTTGGCACCAAACCCTCGACCATCTCGAATCCTCTCCTCAGCCAACTGGAGGCCACTCCTCAGCCACATGAAACCCACTCCATAGTCAGCCGTCCCCCACCCCGAGGCCATCCTCATGCTGCTTTAATTGGTCGAGAAATGAGCACGAATGAAATTGGGAAACTTCAAGTGTTCCGAGACATACATACAAACACAGGCCTACGTCATCCGTATGCGTCATCCGTATGCGTCATTCGTATACGTCATTCGTATATGAGAGAATATAAAATCTCCATGGAAACCGAGCAATAGGAGCTGCATTGGCCAGATAGAAGCGTTGTGCTCAGTGAAACATTTCGAAATCCGTCTGAATAACAAAGAATATCTGATCAGGTTTCAGTTGCACTGCAGGTCAGATGCGATGCACGCTCACCCTGCACCACTCTGGTAACAGAGCAAGAAAACAATTTGCATCGGATGGAATAACAACTATAGAATACGAGAACAAAGGAAGCGACCGTCTGAATAGCCTCAGCTGATTGCAGACTGACCGACACAAATAGGGATAGGATCTAGAAGGAAGGCACACGCCAAGGGACACCAAGAAGCCTGACGGCGGATATACGTAGGACGTGGGAGGAAATTGGAGGAGGGAAGTACTATGCGGCCTGCGAGCTTGGGAGAAGGTAAGAGGAACGAAGGTACCATTAAGAGAGAAATACGGACGTATCAGGGAGATGATAAAGAGGGAGAAACTATCCGAATCATTAGTTGAGTAACCTATTATGATGATGATGATGATGATGATGATGATGATGATGATGACGATGACGATGCTGATGCTGCTGATGATGATGATGAATGCTCAATGCTTATGCATTCGTGTCTGTCGTATAGATCGTGCCTAGGCTACAGGCGAAGATAATAATCAGAAGAAAAATTATGACAATATATTTGACTAAAGAGTTTAGTTCTTCAGCTTTCTTTTGGCCTGAAATTTACATACTTGTTTAAAACCCCAGGCATTCAGTTTTAATCATCAGTCGCATAGTCAATTAGTCATCCGTAGTGAAGCAAATCAACATTAATTATAACGTCCTATGATGTTGGGAAACTTCAAGTGTTCCGACACATACATATAAATACAGGCCCGCGTCATCCGTATACGTCATCCGTATACGTCATCCGTATACGTCATCCGTATACGTCATCCGTATACGTCATCCGTATACGTCATCCGTATACGTCATCCGTATACGTCATTCGTATACGTCATTCGTATACGTCATTCGTATGAAAGAAACGTCCTATGATGAACCGTCCGTGATTAATCGTTCGGTGATGAAACGTCCTAGAATCAGATTTGGTATAAAATAGCATAAAGGACAGGTCCTTGAACCAAACCGCGATCAAAACCAAACGCGGACCCGTGAGGAACCAAATGGATCATGAATCACGGAGAATGAATGGTCCTGCAGGGATTAACCGTACCATCCAAGACAGATGTCAGAAAGACCAAACGAGGCAGAGCGTCGACCAAGGAGGATGCTGGGGTCAACAGTACCGAAAGACTGCGCTGAAAACACAAATATCGCCAAAAGAGAAACCTCAGACCTGTCAATAGCAACGTAAATGTCCGAGAGGTGTCAGGCCACATATCAACGCGGAGTGGACCGTTCGGAATTCTGATTGAAAAGTCTGAGGTTGGGCGTTTTTATCCAGGCAGACAGTGAACTTGCTGGCTTCTATCTTTTCAAGAATTTTGGATTATTATATGTAAGATTAACCGTTCGCCTAAAGTAATTAGGATCAACGGAATCTAGAACATCCCCTTAGGCACAGAACAAAGATGGAGCGTTTTCGAGGCTGGAAGAATACCTTCATGGAGGATCGGTTACAGAGAACGATATGGAAGAGCAGGAACGTATCCACACATTCATAAACGAGAAACGTGGGACGAGGATCCAGGTCGCAGAGTGTTGGATAGAGGTTACGTTGGTTCTCCGTAGCTCATCACTGGTAACAGGCTCTGAGAAGAATACGGTTCGTAGGCGGAAACTCTGGCGCTGGATAGTCAGCCATAGCCTCGCTGACTGAATAGACCTTGGCGGTAAAGGCCCCCAGAAGGTCATCAGCCGTGAAGAGCGGGCCAACGGATTGACGCCCGGAACGGGAGCGGCAGAGAAGGTCGCTAAGCGTCGCCCAGCGCTTCCTGGGCTCAATAGAGAGTGAGTGGCAATCTCGTCATGCAATGGTACGTTGGAATGGTTCTAAGAACGCCATCCACGCGATTTATTCCTTCAGTCCATTGTCTGAAATATGTGCTTCACTCGTTGAGGCCAGAGAGCGAGCGACGGGTCATCACCGCGGTCACTCTCTGGACACTCTGTGGTCACTCGCTGGTCACTTGCAGAACATGGCGAACCACAGACAATGACCATCGGTCGACATTTGTTGCTGGTCAGCGCGTCTGTTGCTGCAATACTTCAGCCGCAGTGGCTTTCCATAGCGAACAGCGGAGGATGCTATCGTCCGCTTCACCATCATCAACAGCAGCAGCAGCAGCAATTGCGCAATGTGGCGTCGATTGGAGCGAATGCGTCGGAGAATGGCTTCCTTCAATCGACAGAAGACAACGTATCCTGTAAGTGACGGATACAGAGGACTATTAAAGCAGCCACTAACTTACTCTGGTTAGCTAATGTCTGAGGCATTAGATGCTCTCTCCAAATGGTTCCATTCGATCGGAGCTAGTCTCACGATACACGTATTCAGCGGTATACAGTTCAGTTGCTTACATCGTTGTGTGGCGTCGTGACAAACCAAGACATGTGTCGTCTTCAAGACTTTCTTTTGAGGTTTATTCATCCGCGGCAACTGATACCTGACTACCAGGTTCGGTGCACTCTTTCAGGGTTTCCCAATACATCGACTTTCCTGCCATGTGGACAGACATATGCGCTACAATCGCATGGATAGCGTTATCTCTCGGTGATCTTGTCTAAAGGCGATATATGCGTAATCGTACGATGAAAAACGACTCCATTCATATATCGCTGAATCCTCTTCCTTCGTGTTACCTGACTGTCTTGACGACGGTTGTTCTAGCAGCATGCTACGCCGCCGTAGGTGAGTACCGTATTCTCTATAATAATAGGCTGATAGGGACGTCTGTGGTTTCAATTATAGTAAGCTCACTGGATTACCGGATTTGGAACAATATATAACTTTTTAGGCCCCCTTTATGCACGCACAGTCGCACACGCATGTTAACTTGTGTCTACACAAGTGCATATATATACATATATATAATGATTAACTAAGTTGCAGTTGTGACAGCTTGGTTCTCTTACAAATCACATATCGAACTAAATTTAGTTGAAGTGAGTCATGCAATTTTAGGAGATTGACTGAAACCGCTTGATTCGATCGAGTTGCTAAATAAATTTGGACCCCAGTAATACTTTATGCAGGCAAACTACGACAAAGGATTTCCTAGCATTTTATGCCATAGAGTGTCTAGTGAGCGCTCTTGAGTAGTAGCCTTGAATTATAGGCGCCATATAAATCTTCCTAATGATCGAATGAATGAATGAATGCAGGCTGCGGATTCATTTAGTTGGTGGACTGACTGCTTTAACTTCCCTGGGAAGCGGTCTTCTTTATTCTCGCAAATTTCATTAGAACTGATTTGTGTGGAATTTATGTTAAATAATTAATGTGGCTTCGTATTTCCATCAGGCAGCAACGGCGAGAGAGGATTGGCTGAAGCTAATTCAGTGGAATATGCAACCGACTCTGCTTTATAAATAAATAAACAAACAAAGAGAATTATATTCTGTTTATTCACAAGTCAATCGTCGGTCAGCTCATCATTTCTTTCATCCACCGTCTGTTTGTCCGTCCGCCTCCTTCTCGCTTTGTCTTCCGTATTTCTATACGTAAGTCTTCTTTTGCTTCTGTCTCTCTGTCTCTCTGACTCTGTCCCTCTGTCTGTCTGTCTCTGTCTGTCTCTGTCTGTCTCTGTCTCTATGTCGCTCTCTGTATCTCTCTCTGTCTGTCTCTGTCTGTCTGTCTGTCTGTCTCTCTGTCTGTCTGTCTCTCTCTCTCTCTGCCTGTCTCTCTCTCTCTCTCTCTCTTTCTCTCTCTCTCTCTCTCTCTCTCTCTCTCTCTCTCTCTCTCTCTCTCTCTCTCTCTCTCTCAGTTCATCTTCTATCAGTTCGTCCCTTCACTTAATCCGTTCTTTTTCCGCCAGCCCTTCATATGTCCATCCGTCCGCTCTGTCACAATTACCAAAACACTCCTTCCCGGGCTCCTCCGTTCATTTCTTCCAATTTGAATACCTACCATTCCATACATTCACTGGGGTTTGAGTCCGACCTGATTCATGACTAAAGGTACGTGATAGCGTAAGAGTTAGGACCTTGAACATTCAGCGTAGAGGACTGGAATTCGACAGCCGCACCATCACAGAAATGTCTTACGAGAGTTTTGCCACATTTGTGCCCTATGCCAATCCAACCACTATGAGTACATTGGCCGTACACTGTTGGTGAGGAGATGAGACGGTGAGGAAGTGGACTGTCGACCCTCTCTTTTTTGACAAGGCTAAGAAGATGAAGTCATCAACAGTGGGGGCAATGTCATGGCAACCAATGGGGGGGGGGGAGGGCAGTTCGGATCAGCTCAGAGACTGATCTTCTCAGACTTCTCTGATCTTCTCTTCCGTATTCAGAAGATAAATGTTGGCGTTATTTGTTAAAAGTATTTTGCTTTTTATTGAATATTTATAGCTGCTGACGGTTAATAAACCCCACCGTTGTTATCTTTCGTCTTAGCAGACCTATCTACAGTTATGGACTATTTCATCCTCTTCAACTCATTATAAACCCCATCAGCCTCATATAATAAATGTTTCCGGCTTAAGCTGCCCTTCCAATCCCCGACTTTATTCGTGAGGTTTCGACGCAGGTAAAGGCCAGCTCATGAGACGACGGGATTAACCATTAACAGGTGGTCGTCGCCGATGCGGATAAGAAATGTTGCTGCAGTTGCGGATGGTGCTGATAGTGCTGCTGCTAATGTTGCTCGTTGGTGACGAGGGTGTTGATGATGATGATGTATCATGCGAGGTCTTGATGTGATTGTTTTGTTCGGCTTTCTTTCGAAATAACGCGCGAGAAACGCTTTTCGAACGATCTAATTGACGGTCGTTTGTTTGTTTCGCAGACGCCACCGCCACGGCGAACCTCGGAATCTGGCGGATGTAATTTGGTCAACCGTTGATTAGTTGTTTTGTTGATTGGGCAGATGCCTACGCGGAGGTTGTGGACTCCGGATGGACAGGAGAAGAGAAGACGAGGAGTCGGATAGGAATAGGTATTAAGACGCCTATTGCTATCCGTCTCATTACTCTTCCAAGGACAATTCTGGACTCGAGCTGCGCTGAACTTGTTCAAGCAATCTTGAAGGATTAGACTCAGGGAGGGACGGTATACGTTCTCCTTGCCAGCGCTCTCTTTCATTTCCCAGAATCCCACACTATAATGCCCTGCAAGCTGCAGCCTGGCTTACAGTCTCGAAGTCCAAAATTTTTATGGGTGTGTCACAAATTCTGCGAATATATGAGGGTGACTGGACAATGAAACGCAATCATCATCATTGTCGTCGTCGTCATCATTGTCATCAATGGCGTGCTTCGCATCTTTAGTCCAGTCTTGAGCCAAACTCCAGGCTATGCGTTGTCTGGAGCAAAGGGAGATGATGACACTGATATGCCTGCATCGCTCTATAGTCCCAGTTGTCCTGCAGTCGACCGTCCCACCGGCTTCCCTTCCTTCTCCTCAGAGGACCAGTTTGCTTTTGTGCGTGTAATGGTCGCCCTCGGCCTTCTGGAAAGACTCGATGATGATCTGCATCACATTCCAATCTGCGTGAGAGACTCTGCGTTCGTTGCAGCCCTTCAGCGAGAGGTCACATGGATGTGCCATCGATTTTCTTTTGTGCATGTGGCCTAAACATCGTTGACGACCCACGTATACATATATACCGATTAAATTATATATGTACAACATAATAAGATTCATAGACCCCGCTAACCAGGGCCCGTATGTAGAATTTATAAACTGGCAATGGGTGCCAATATTAATAGCATTGACATGTATATCAGGTAAGTAAAATAGATAGAAGTTAATCTTAACTATAGTGCCTTAACTAAGGGCTCATTGCATCCACTGAATAGATAGAAATGCAATCAATCAATACTTAGAGTTGTCTTCAAGCAAACAGAGGCAAAGTTTATTGTTAAATAATCTAATATTTGGCTGGTGTTGAATATATATTTTGGGAAAAGATTCCAAGTGGGATCCAGTACATTGAATAGAAAACAATCGAATATTTGTGTGTGCATAAGAAGCGTCGGGTCATAAGATGTCAAGTTTCTTGTCTGATAGGAGTGGCGATCAGAGGTGAGGCAAACAAATTATTAAAAATATGTGGTAATAAGCCATAATTATAGCGATACATTAACTTTCCTATTTGCATCCACCTGGTTTTGTCAACGCTCAACAGCCCATATTTTTGAAAATAATTATGGGCTACTGAGTGTAAGCACCTATGGATATATCGGTGTATATATATACACCGACATATGCATCGATGGATATATATATATATCGCTTCTATTTCGACACAATCACCTGTCCAGTTTTCTCATTTGAGAATCCACATTGTAGTAGCCAGCCACATCGCGTGATTTTCGTATCGCAGTTGAAAACGCATTTACAGCTCATTGTTTATGACATGTAAACGCACGTTTTCGGTACAAGTAGGCCAGTTTCTCTTATTTTCCTGTGAATAATAAGCTTATTTCATATATGCCTACTTCATTTTCGTCAAGTCTCAATGTCAACGTTCGCCATCGTACATAAGACATAATCACATACACGAGCACCGTATACTTACGTTATTACTAAACAAAACGTGCGTTCTGTACGCCTATACGTAACGTAGTACATCGTATAATAGTTATACATATATACGCAATAACATCCGCACAAACATAACATCGCACGTGTATACCTATATACTTCGACAACATAATAAGATTCAAAAAGTTCTATTAGACGCATGATCTAATCGCAGAAAGACCGCGTACTGACCGACCACGGATAGACCAACATCCGGGCCACAGCTGCTGTTGTTGCTGCTGCTGCTGCCGCATGTTCAGGTAACAACGCCATCATTAGGCGGATAAACATCATAATAAGAAGGACTAATTTGATTATTTTCCAGCAGGGATGAGTTACGAATTGGCCACGAGTCGCCTTTCCTTGAACTCCCAAGTGATTCCTTACTTTTAAGAATTACAGGGAAGGAACTGCACGACATGGATGTTGACAATAATATATATATATATATATATATATATATATATATATGAATATACATAATATTAAACGCGTTCCCGTGTTGCATAAGTGGTGTAGGCCTATATATTTATATACATGAGATGAAAACGAGAGTGGACCCACTGAAATAACTAAGAATATCGACCGTTTGATTCATGTGAATTCCAATATGCACACAGTCAAATCTTGACGACTGGTCTGTATTTCATATGCTTCTTTCGGTTTGTCTAAGTGCCACTCTGAATGTCCGCCTGTCTCCTGTCACGTTGACAAAGATCTGCTTATATAACAGTTTGCATGCTTTTGCGTGAACCAATTTATCGCGTTGAAGAATATGATTAACATGATCTAAACACATAATATAACCATAGACGAAAATGCTCCTGTATTATAGGCCTAATAATAATAAAAATAAATTATATCAAAAACTGACACATGCACACAAAGACATGTGTGACTGTGTATGCATATGTTTATTTATGGGAATATTTATGTGTTTATTTATGTGAGTATTTATGTGATCATTTATGTGTTTATTTATGTGTTTATTTATGTGTTTATTTATGTGTTTATTTTAGTGTTTATTTATGTGTTTATTTATGTGTTTATTTATGTGTTTATTTATGTGTTTATTTGAATGGTCGTTTATGTGTTTATTTATGTGTTTATTTATGTGTTTATTTATGTGTTTATTTATGTGTTTATCTATGTGTTTATCTATGTGTTTATTTATGTGTTTATTTATGTGTTTATTTATGTGTTTATTTATGTATTTATTTATGTGTTTATTTATGTGTTTATTTGAATGTTCGTTTATGTGTTTATTTATGTGTTTATTTATGTGTTTATTTATGTGTTTATTTATGTGTTTATTTATGTGTTTATTTATGTGTTTATTTATGTGTTTATTTATGTGGGTATGCATAATGTTTCTGTACGCGTGTATCTATATGCATGTGCGTATGTTCCCTTGTATGTGTGTATGTATTGTATATGCGCATATATATATATATATATAATTATGGCGTATATGTTTATATGCAAACATGCAGGTATGTATACATGCAATTTCATATATTTCAAGGCGCTGCAGACCACCATAATCTAGAATATCAAACTATTTGTGTTTTAATTAAAACAGTTTACAATGGTTGAGTTTGCTGAGTAGATCAGAATATAACAAACGATGTTTTTGGCGTAATAATTGACTAAAGTGACATGACAACGGAAGGAATGGATGTGAAAACAAAAGCGCAGTGCTTTCAAGTAAATTTACAAGAAGCGTTGCGTTTTCGTGTCACCGAAGACAACAACAAAAATTATAGATCCAACTGACTAAGGAAATGGGACACAGTGAGACAAGGGAACTGCCATAGAGTGAAACAAAGAACTGGAGTGAAACAAAGGAACTGGAGTGCGACAAAGGAACTGGAATGACACAAGTGCCAGTATAGAGTGACCTTCAAGGGTCTTCGTTCAAGAACAAGAGGGCCGTGTAGGATTTTTCGCATATATTCAGATATATGAGAAATTTAAAATTGATGGTAACGATTTGAGCTGCACAGTTAATAGTACGGACTGACCTAATTGAATACCCAATTGGGTCATCAGTTGATGCCTTGCGCCGTAAGTACCAACTGTCGTAGAAGTTACTGGAATTACGAATGTTACAGACGACAATAGCTATGAACCCTAAAAAGGACCGTAACCCCGCAAGCAGAGGTACCCATGAAAATAGCAATCAGTCAAGTTCATGTTATAGAAGGCTATTGTTATGCAATGCAAAGCTTCATTACTGGTGTGCGTGCATGCGTGTAGTTGTCTGTGTGTTTGAAGGTCTTACTTTCCCGCTGAAATGTTTTCCGCCTCTCCGTCGATCTTACTTTCTCTCTCTCTCTCTCTCTCTCTCTCTCTCTCTCTCTCTCTCTCTCCTCTCTCTCTCTCTCTCTCTCTCTCTCTCTCTCTCTCTTCCAGCTAGTTTTATTTTTCTGGTATACCACACGACCTCTGCATGCCCGGGTGCGTTTGCCCATGTCTATACACTGCTATTTGGTAACCGTTTCTCTGTCTGACTGTCCGACTCAGTTATTCTCTGTTGTAACTGTCAATCAACCAATCGATCAATAAATCAATTTATTTATTGTTCCACCACTTTGCAAATCAATAATTCCATTTCCTAAGTCACAAGAACGGTTCATCGTTGAGCACAAAAGGTTGACCTGAAGGGACCCGTGTTCCGCTGTTTAGGGCTCCCTAGATACCAAATGAGTTACGCGATGGCAGTTGATGCTACAGACTGACAATGTATGATTGTATGTATATGAATGGATATATATATGGCTTTGGTAATATTATATTTATAACTATATATTACCACAGCCACATATATATACATATTCATGTAAGCCATAAAGTTTATTTAGCCCCGAACATCAATGGTGACGATAAACTAGTACAAGATTTAGAGGGGCCTAAGTCTAAACTTAGGCCCCTAAACTAAGCATAAACTCGTCACATGACATATTTATTTTACGAAGATGGTAGCATATCCAAAATAAAAATAATGGAACATCGTAACATTTAGTTGGTTAACTAGGCGAAAGAAGTTTAAGTAGCAGACAAAGTAATAAAGTGAGACCGTAAAATCTACTTTTAAATAGGGATAGGTTTTAGTGAGAGGCATGTCATTCAACATACGGGAGCCAGCACATAAAAACAGAGAACATCCGAGAATTGGTCCTGGCGAAAGCTGTTCTAGCATTCGCAGTGGAGCGTACAAAGAAGGTTTAGAACAGAAGTAGACGCGAAGTAGTCGGTATACAGTACCTGGATTATTGATTATGAAAATATTTATACAATAATTCGCTTATTTAGTAAAGACGCGGTGGTGTAGCGGGATGTTCCTCCTTGTACAGTAACCGAAGAGTCGCATGCAGGTTCGAATCTATCTGACGCAACTGTATACATATATACATATATATACATATAGCGACCCTTGACAAGTCGCTCACCCACACACTTGCCTGTGAAGAGAACGATAGGATACCACCCCCACTCATCTCATCCCCAAGGTGGTATGAAGATCATAGGACCTGTCTTCGGACAGATAACGCATCGTCCTTATCAATGATTTGCTGAATCTCATTTCTGAATATTTAAGACACAATGTATAAATATTGCATCATTGGGAGCTGAGTACCGAGTTCCAGCGATTACTCACTCGCATTGATCTTCTTTGCAAATTGGTCAAACTTGTCAGGTTTGTGGAGTTTGTCAAAGGCCAGACCATGTTGAAGTATATGTAAGATATGGATGAATAAGAGAATTATGTAAGGCTGTTTTAGATTAGCTATTCTGGTCATATAGTACCTGTAGTTTTGCTACTTTTGCGAGATAATTATCATGTGATCGTTCTACTTTAATTAATGATTGATCAAGAGAAGTCCGAAAAACTTGACTGAAGTTACGTGAGAGATGGAAATTTGGGAACCACTAATTGGTTTTCGGTCAACGGTGTCCTTCCCGATGAGAGTAGAAGCAAACGCAATTGGCTTACCCAAGAAAAGGAATAGTTTATTCTCATAAAACAGCCAGTGAGTGACCTTGGCTAATTCGTGATTTATCACGTGAAATGAGTAATCATATGATAGAGACAGAAATATCTTTGTCATCAGAGAAACAGGGCGAATTGCAATAGGTCTGAAATATTCTGAAGATCATCTAAATATGTATTGAGAAGGTAGAGGACCAAGATTGGATCCATGGGAACTCTGTACCTAATTAGATTGGCCTAAGCGCAGAGAAAAAGGATATGGTGCCAATAACTTGCTGCTTGTTATTACCATCTTAGCGCAGTACCACGAACTCCTATATTCTCAATTTTTAAACAACATGTCATGATATATTGTGTCATAAGCTTTAGCAACATCGATAAATACTCATATTGAGAATACACTGTGATCTACAGCTGCAGATTGCTTGGCCCATTACTTGTGCGTGTGCTAACAACCACTGGCAAGGCTTTCAGCATACGGTGCGCTGTTGTGTTGACTTATGTAGTTTATTCGTATGAAATGACATTTGACACCATCTAGGCTAGGACAGACAACGCTCCTGAGTAATTGTCTTGAGGGGGCGTCATGTAAATGGTCGATTACATTACATTACAGATATAATCATCCTGAATACATGCATAATGGTGACATAGCAGTTGAACGACCAGGTTGATGGACATGTTGATATACAAAAAGAATATTATATATATATATTTATATATATATATTATCGTGTTATCGAGTGAGCGTTGCTTTTCGAGTAATCTGGAGAGCTGCGGAAAATATATTATCTGTCTATAATTAGCTCCCTTACTATCTATTTCTATTCAAAGAAAAGCAAGACTTTCATATTTCGAAGGAGAGGGAAACACTATAATGGGTCAGAGAACAATTGATGATTGCAGCCAAGGAGGTTGCGCAGCAAAATCATTGATATAACTGACTATGCCTTTCGGCTGATATCGCCATATTCCAGCTTATGCGTGGGCTTCAAAGTGCGGTTCAGCATAATTTGGTTCTGCAGGAGAGGTTGGAAATACGTGTACTACAGCTGAACCAATTAACACGGGCCTTAGATATGATTAAAAGGAGTTACCAGAGGAAGATATTTTTTAAAGCTCATTTGCAATCCTGTTGTGTCATTATAAATTGTTGAGCCAACAACTCTTGTTCGTTTCTGTTCTCATCGTTGACATTAAGGCATTGGATTGAGTTATCAGGTGGTTTTGAATTTTTCAGTGATCTATTTCGGATTTGTTTCAATGCGCAGTCGGTTGATGCGTTGTGCGTCATTAAATGGCGGCGCTATAGAAGTCTTTTTAATAATGTAGTTACGATCCTAGCATTGGCCTTGCATACTCTAGTCTTTTGTCCACGTCGATCCGACCAACGTCTTCGTGCGATGTAGGGCCTCAGAGAATATTGGTCAATGGGTCATTGTCGTAACAAGTGATTAATGACACGTAACAGTTTTATAGATGAGGAAGGTCACTGATTGACATCCTAATGTGAGGTCTCATGGTCATGGGGCGAAAGGATCTGTGAGCGGATACATAATCTTGAAAAAATGCATGTCGTTGCAAGACGAAGTGCAGTCGAATCTGGACGTTTCAGAACATCAATTGTATCACTGTGAACTTAATATTTCACTCATTAGCCAGCGAATTTTAAGCGAGCTTATACTGAAAAATTCTATGGCGTCAAACCGATGAGTCATAGTGCTATTTATTTATTTTTGCACGTGCTGATGACGACGCGCTAACGGTTAATAGGTAAGTTTCGCAGACTCGCATAGATGACACACACATTGGCTTATTTAATACATCTAGGGACAAGCATCGAATTGTATGACGCTATGACGGTAATGGTATGACGTCAGCTGGGGCGTATACGCGCGCGCGCAGAAAGGCAAGTCTATGCTGTGATGAGTGGTCGGGCTCAGAGAAAGCCACGCTTGCATAATGGCGATGAATAACAAACTCTTTGGTTTGATCTGGTCATTTGTTTTGACGGGATGAGCCTAGAAAACGCATTTCCTCATTAATTATTAAAACAGAGCGAAATAGATTTCTTGTTTATTTCCTCTGTAGTGTTGCTAAATCGAAGGATTGAGCTAATGTCATCGTTAGATCCGCGAGTAGATGGATATTGTTGTCTTATAGTCTGAAGTGATGCTGTGACTGAACTATTTGTAAACTATTATTCTATCGATAATCAAAGTCTTTACTAGGTGGAGTCGATAGTTCAATGCTCAATCGATGACCAGCTTCGAAGTCATCGACAAGCGCTATCTTTGAGGCGGAATACTAATGACATCCTCGTATTTTTAGGCTGAACCTCGAATTTCAGTCGTATCATTGCCTTTTAGATGGAACATGGCCTCACTGTTGCATCATAATCTTTGAGATGGAACCTGAATGGCATCGATGTTGCATCGTTGCATGGCTATAATGCACAACCTGGAATATAAGCATCATTATTGTCATTAAAAGCTGGGTCTAAGATGACTCAGTGTCTCGATTAAATATTGTTACTAGATTTCGAAGGGTACTAGCGCTACAGAATTCGCCTGCATCGAAAACGTGCAGACACACATATGATGTCCTTGTGGTACATAAGACTCGATGATTAAGGATTTATGAAGCAAGAGTTGTTAGTGCTCAGTAAGTATCAATGGCTCAAAACAATCCTTTACTATGTCTTAATTTGAATTAGCTATTTATTTTATTTTTACCATTTATACTCGCAATGAATCCGTTGGTAAGAAATCTAAAACTGGATATGAGGTTTTGATCAACATCAATAAACCTCATTGATAGTAATATATTTTTTTACGGTAATCATTCGACTATACGCTGCAGACATTGCCCGTCGTGTGCGTGTGTGCTTGGGAACGGCTTTTAAGGGGCGAAAAATGCATATATCATCATCGCCATCGTCATTATCGTCGTCGTCGTCATGGGCACGACCACCACCCCTCCCTCATACCCACACCAGCCCCATTACGACAAACGACAAGCATGATCATCAGCAGCAGGGCGCCACCACATTCAACAACTCATCGTGTTCTCAAGACTTCGTGGCTGTATCTTTCTCTGTGTTTCTCTCTGTATCTCTCTGTGTTTCTCTCTGTATCTCTCTGTGTTTCTCTCCTCTCTCGTCGCCAAGCAACCAGGTCTTGTACATGTACCTCCTCTGCTTTCCCTTGACGGCAGTTTTGAGTGGCGCTCTTTAAATTAAGTATTCACAATTACGATTTTAATAAAGATGCAGCAGTGGCAATATCATCATCGACAATACCATCATCAACGGTTTTATCATAAACAAAATTGAATTGAAAATTGAATTGAATAATCAACATTATGATCATCATCGCTGCGATAATCACCAGTTTTATCATCTGCATATGATCATCAACATGTGATCATCCTAAACATATGACCATTATCAAAATATGATGATCATCGCTACGAACGTCACCAGTTTCATCATCTTCATCATCATCATCATCATCATCATCATCATCATCATCATCATCGTCGTCGTCGTCGTCGTCGTCATCGTCATTGTCGTCGTCGTCGTCGTCATCATCATCATCCTCATCATCACTACACGTCGCCGCCGTCGTCACCACAGGAATCATCACCACCCTCGAAGTCCATCGTCATATTCTATTCCTAGCTAATAAGACTACTAGAAAACATGAAGTCGACAGAATAGAAGATTATTATTATGAGACGCGTGGTCATTGCATCCGATGCAATATACCTCTTGCATGCGGTGAAGAATTAGACGTTTTTATAGATGTAGAATTCGTATTCGCAATATGCAAAACACAGCAATCACGAGCTGTGCAATGTTCAGCCAAACCCAAAGACCGATCATTGGACCTAAAGAACTTATTCATCCGCAGGAATTAAGTTTATTACGATAATTCACGAATTGGCGCTATAGGAAGAACGAAGGTAAGAGACGTAAACGGACAGGCATACGGTCACCCAGGCAGACAAACACACAGACAGGCAGACAGAACGGAAATTTATTGGATTTGGCTTCGAACCACATTTTATAGTTTTAATAACGCAGATAAAGTGGTCAATACATTACATTACTGGAGGGACGAGCGGCGACTACAGCAGCATACAAGCAGACGGACGAAGAAACTGTCAGACAGACGAATGCACAACAATATGGGACCTACGGGTAGACAGACAGAGAGACAGACAGACAAGCAGACAGACAGAGAATGAGACGGGAGACAGAGACAGAGACAAGGCAAAGATAGAGACAGAAAGATACAGATACATAGAGAGAGTGAATGAGTGAGTGAGCGAGAGACAGAGACAGACAGAGACAGAGACAGAGACATAAACAGAGAGACAAAGACAAAGACAGAGACATAGGGAGACATAGAGAAGGACCTAGAAAGAGTAAGAGAGAGAGGCCGAGTAGACGATGCCAATGACAAGACTTAGTGAGAGCGTAACTGGTAGCCTGACCACAGATGGCGTGACCTTTGCCATGACACACAGCTCCCTCCTTCGACGACCTATAGAACTATGTCACCAACTTCATGTGCGTCGTCTTCGTGTGCATGTTCAGCACCACATAACTCGAGGAGGTCGTACAGAAGGACAGTTGATGAACATAGAGAGACGGACGAACAAGCAAAGACAGGTGTGAAACTGACAAAAGGACAGACACGTGGCAGAGGGTGGCATAGACGATTAACGGGCGAACTACGGGACAGCGGCGTTATGGCTGAAAAAAGAATTCATGGACAAACTTAGAGACGTGAGACACAGAGATATACAGAGAGATACATGTAATGGTGTAACAGACGAAAGACGGATAAATGAACAGATAAACGAATAAAAAGACGAAATTGACACAAACAAATCAATAAACATCGGTTCCTAGTGTCAGAAAGCCAAACAGTAAACACCAATATCAAACAAAGTATGATCGTGTCTGCGACGCATCACTTTCACCAGAACAAGATGTGCGATGATTTCCAAGCAAATAGTCTCACTAGTTATGGGCCATTCAACTCACGCATTTCGTGCAAGATAAAAGAAACTATAATTTCCACCACCGGTCCTTTGACTCTTTTCTCCCGTCTGATTTCCTGTTCTCTTCTTCTCCTCAGTCTTCTCCATCTTCGATGTCGGCGACAGCAGTGAAGCCGTCGACTATAAATGCAATCAGCCGCCAGATAATCAGAGCGAAATGCGAGCTGTCCGTCGCGACTGTCATTGCTAGAGAAGCAGGTACAGATGATTATTTTACTCATGAGCACACTCGCACTGACGCTCATATTTCGACGACCTTCACATATTTTCATACACATGCTTGCTTAAAGACGTGTTGGAAAGACGGGGAGGGGACATCAGAAGGAAAATAGATGGCAGGTGCCGAGAGAAGTAATAAATCAGGAACAATATAACGTCAGCTCTGCCTGTTTATATTTTGTCTGTATAGGATGGCCGCTATATAAATAAATTCAATTAATTCTTGCTACTCGTTCTTCTTATTCTTGTTGTTCTCTTTTCTTGTGACTTCTACGGCGCCGTTACAATTAAAATGCGCATGACACCAGCGGACGGTGTCGCTTCGGGTGAAATCGAGGAGTCAAAGTCGGAGTTCATCAGGGAAGCCAGAAAGAAATTCAATGCATACCGAAAAAGTGTTTAGGTTTGAGTTTTGTTTCTGAATTACTGAGTTAGTCTGACTGCAGTTCTGAGCGATGTTAAATAACAGACAGAAAGCGCAAACTTGGACAGTGAATTTTCAAAGCATCGGACCGAGAATGCCCGAGAAGTCCCAAGAGGGTCCGAGATGTCCCAAGAGCCAACACCTTTTTGCAGTGAGACACAGATACACTCAGACCGTTGAATGAGTAAACCATATGCTGACAAGAATGATCACCAAGGAGCGGATGTATAGTAACTGACTTTTGCACAGTTTTCTGTGAAGATAGATTTCACATTAAATTTTTGAGGAAATTCTGATGTAATACATTGATACTTGAAAGCTTCTGCTGGAGCTTTGCCAGATAATATTTAAACAATCATTGAAAAACGCTTTAAATCAATTTGATAGGAATGATAAGCGGTAGCTTGATAAGTCTTCAGTAGGAAAGGGATGGCTTTGATAAGTCTTCAGTAGGAAATGGATGGCTTTGATAAATCTTCAGTATGAAAGGGATGGCTTTGATAAGTCTTCAATAGGAAAGGGATGGCTTTGATAAGTCTTCAGTAGGAAAAGGGTTACTTTGACAAGTCTTCAGTAGGAAATGGATGGCTTTGATAAATCTTCAGTATGAAAGGGATGGCTTTGATAAGTCTTCAATAGGAAAGGGATGGCTTTGATAAGTCTTCAGTAGGAAAAGGGTTACTTTGACAAGTCTTCAGTAGGAAAGGGTGACTTTGACAAGTCTTCAATAGGAAAGGGATGGCTTTGATTAGTCTTCAATAGGAAAGGGATGGCTTTGATAAGTCTTCAGTAGGAAAGGGATGGCTTTGATAAGTCTTCAGTATGAAAGGGATGGCTTTGATTAGTCTTCAATAGGAAAGGGATGGCTTTGATAAGTCTTCAGTAGGAAAGGGATGGCTTTGATTAGTCTTCAATAGGAAAGGGATGGCTTTGATAAGTCTTCAGTAGGAAAGGGATGGCTTTGATTAGTCTTCAATAGGAAAGGGATGGCTTTGATAAGTCTTCAGTAGGAAAGGGATGGCTTTGATTAGTCTTCAATAGGAAAGGGATGGCTTTGATAAGTCTTCAGTAGGAAAGGGATGGCTTTGATTAGTCTTCAATAGGAAAGGGATGGCTTTGATAAGTCTTCAGTAGGAAAGGGATGGCTTTGATTAGTCTTCAATAGGAAAGGGATGGCTTTGATAAGTCTTCAGTAGGAAAGGATGGCTTTGATTAGTCTTCAATAGGAAAGGGATGGCTTTGATAAGTCTTCAGTAGGAAAGGGATGGCTTTGATAAGTCTTCAGTAGGAAAGGGATGGCTTTGATAAGTCCTTAGTAGGAAAGGGATGGCTTCGATAGGTCTTCTGGAAGAAGACCCCTAACAAGAGCTGCCCTTATCGAAATCGACTAAATGCTTGTTTTTCTTAAACTTTTTGTTTTTGTTTTACTTATTGATGTTGTTCTACTTTAAATCATCGCTGACCTTGTTGTCCCCCCTCCACTTATACTTCCGCCAGGCCTACCGCTACTACTTCTACCGCTGCTACTACTTCCACTTCCCCACCACCACCACTACCCACCACTCCACCCACTGCTACTTCCACTACTTCCCACATCATTCTACTACTATAGCTGCTGTTGCTTTCTCTGTCTCTCCGCAATCCTCTCTTACAGCGTCGTCTAGTACGTCTCCTGCGGTGTTTCCCTGAGTCGGCCACTTGCCTGTCGTAGTTACAATGCCATGGTAAATTTGACTGACTAGCACTAAATTGTCTGGCCCTAAAGCGGAAAGGATTTTGTGAGAACTGCTTCCGCTTCGTGGTTCTGGCAGATGGTTCGTGATGAGCCGACGCGCTTGGCTATCTTATTATGGTCAGCGGCGACGTCACCGAACCACTAAATTTATGTCATGGCGTCCAAGATGGCGCCCACCGAACCAATAAATATTTAATAATCCGGTTTCTCGCCGCCGTCCGTAACACTGTCGGTGTCTGGCAGGTTGGAATTGGCGAATTTCCTGCAGCGCAACAGATTCTAAGGGACGATGGAAAAGAAAGGAGCGCCTTCAGGTCGCTTGGCTAACATCCTCAAGGCACTTACGGGGAAAACGAAACAGAACGCACGAGCACAGGTAGCCAAGCAATCAGACAGACCGACAAGCAGACAGACAGGCATTAGTGTCAGACTGGGAGACCCATAGAAAAAACCAACGGACAGATGAAAGCCAGAAGAAAAAGGGAGATCTTATGGATTCAGTGTTTTGATTTTAAGCAATGTCAAGAGATGGATGGATGGACGAATGAAAGATCTACAAGAGAAACAGAGTCAGT
>OY365808.1:20253214-20393214 GCA_959347315.1 Bimastos eiseni
TCTAACAAATAATTCACGCAATACCATAATAATATCGACATAAATGACCTTGCAGAATATGCTTTCTGTGGCTTCAAATGCAGAACTCCTCAATACTGGCCTTCGCGAATAAAGAGCTCTCATAATATGGCGAATGCTAACGTAGTTGTGGTGAAGGTAAAAACAACTAAAATTGTACACATGCGAAAAGCAATTGTTTGCGAAGTTGTAACAGTGAAAGCCCAATCAATAGGAAATGAAATTTCTTGACATGCCATTCCACTGTGGTGTAATATGTACGGAGCGATATTAATGCAGTAGAGAGATGTAATATGACTCGTAGGGCTGTAAATTATTCGAGGTCGAAAAGTGAAAAAATCGCCTCCAATAAAACACAATTCGCGGCGTATCTGCGGCCAAATGTGTAACACAATAAATAAGTCAATAACTGAGTAGGCCTAAGTATGACCAACTACCATTCATGCCAGTAATGGCGGGTGCTGTTCCTGCGATGTCTGCTTTGCAAGCACGGCTGAAAGAGCAGGTTGCAATTTTTCCCTATTCGCCTTTCAACTCTGGACATTCCGTGCTTTGCGCTTGTGAACGGTGCTTATTCAGTTGCTTAATTAGTGCAACTGCCCCTCCGCTTAAATTCGACTGGCACATTGTGTGTTCTGCAAAATAATAGATCGCCGCTGGCGTGAAACGTCAGGGGCTTAAGCTGAACGTCTTCCTTTAGCCACCGAATGTTTTCGCAAGCGAAGTCTTACCTAATGTTTATAACCTTTGTCTTTGTAAACCACATAAAATACACGGGCAGCACGAAAGACATTGTACGTGGGATAACATACATGCAGATCATTAGCGCCGCACTCCTCCTTATCCAGCCTTGGGACTGGCACTGCCAGAGTGCAAACAGTGGAGGAGTTAGCACGACCTGATGTAGCACCAGCGTTTATTTAAGTTGATCTTCCTGGCCAACAAACGCTGCGGTTATGTGACATTGACGCCTTTCGGATAATTCACGTTGACACGGCTATGACGTCGATGGACATTCTGATATTTTGATAGACTGCAATCACAACCAGGCGACCAACGAATCAAGATTAATCTTTTATTTAAAATAAGGATTAATCTGGATCTATGTTTTATTTGCTTCAATTAGTGTTGGCCTACTTGTATTTGCATTTAATCGAACGAAGTACCTCGTTAAGGCTGGATCGAACGCTCACGTGTACCAGTGGACATCATAATTACAGACCAAAGCTGGATTAGATGCATACGGGCAATTATAGTAAATTAGAATGCATTGAATTTTTAGAGTAGAATCACGGTAATTACGGTGATCAAAAGAAACCAACCACCCATTTAACTTCGACATTGATTATCTTTGTGATTAAATTATACTTACATCCTTTGCGGCAATTCAAAACGTGGAGTAGGCTGTGTTTGATGCTATTAGGCCAACGTCAACATTTCAATCGAATTCTTTATTTAGCCCAATTGCATTTCTCAAAGATTCTTGTCAGTTTTGGACATTATTAGCACTGAATTTCCTCATTTCAAAGAAATACCATTCCGATGCCTAGGACCAATTGCATTTCTCCTTATCCTATCAACTGCAACTACACGTATCTATTTGGTTGATCATTACCGCCTAACATTCTCCTCATGCATAACCTCTTGTAGAAAGTAACGTAGCCTAATGCCGCATGAAATCACGATCAAGGTTGTCTTTCTTTTTTGAATTGTAGCATTATTTTTGTTAATCTGGCAACGTATGTCTTTACAACTAAGAAATGAACATCTACTCCAATTCAAAGCCTAACATCAAATGATTTAAAGCTGGTATGAATAAAGGCATTATCTCTTCTCTTTATAAACCTACCCTCTTCAAACTACAGTGGTTTTAACACAGACTAAGCGTCTTCTGAAACACTTTAAGCCCTTGTTATGTTATGTTATGTTAAACGACCTGATTGTACAGTACATGTGCAACTGCACATGTACTGTACAAACAGGTCGTTTAACATAACATAATCTTCTATTAACCACTGCTAATTCTCTCCACTTCCTCTCCACTTTTCTTCTGTCCTTTCTGTTTCTTCTCCAGGTCATCTTCTCTCGTTTTCTTCTCTTTATTATCCTCTCGATTTCCTTTCTTCTTCTACTTACTTTAACAATCAGTGTATAGTCCAATGTTTGCGTTTAGACTGAACAGACGAAAAAGATTTATCGTTTCCATTTCCTTTCTTTCTCTGGCGGCTTATCTGGACGCGTCAAGAGATGCGCTGGTCTCCTGAATTATGTTATGGCAGCTTCAAGAGGCGAACTGATCAGAAAGAAGATCGATCGATCGCTTTCCTCTTAGGATCAGGCGCTTTAGAAGGTACATGATCAGCCAAGATCAATTGGTGAAGAAATAGACATGGACGTATTAAAATGTGATTTCCTGTTTTTCATTATACAAGGTCAGATTCTTCATTATCGTAACTACTTCGCATAGCGATCCAAGTAACTAATGGTAATAACGTTCCTGTAATGCAAATCATCGAAACTTTCTTAGCGCCCACAAAAATCGCGCCCAGGAGACCAGCCAATTCATCGGCGCATTACCAAGTCAAGGCCGCAATGGCCAAGCTTCTCGTTTCGTTTCTGAGCCAGACGCACTGAGAGACTTTTAGCCAACAAAGCTATCTGAGAACACAGGCTATATGTGGCGCTGCCTTGGAGTTAAGACGACTGTGCGGGCGAGAGCGTTCTGGACTATTTGCCAGTGTTTCGTTTGAGAATATAGTCTGAGAATATAGTCTATGATTGTTGTACAAATAGAATTGCAGTAATCGAGTCTTTAATGACCAACTGATTGTACACGCTGTCTTGCAATAAAACACAGAGGCAATCGAGAAAGGCCACAGGGCGCATTTGTGCTTGCATGATAATCATTAGTGGTCGCTAGAGCAATGTATAACACACTGAAGCGCAGATATGAGGAACTGAGTTCGAGCCCCGTGTGCTCCGTATGGTTGACTAGTCCTTCTTTAGCAAGGCGGCGAAGTTAGTTACGTTAGATCTATAACGTAATGGATGTCTTGCATGGTTGCCGACAGCAGAATGCGACTCCTGCAACGCAGTGTTGGGCACGAGACCAAAAACTCAAGACCAAGACCGACAGGTCCAAGACCAAGACCGAGAGTCCGAGACCAAGACCGAGACCAAGCCCGATGCTTTGTTTAATAAATAATTCAATTTATTAAGACGCTAAAACGGAATAACACGCTTAAAACATTAATTTCATTGCTGAAGACTAATAATCTTAAAAATGGTCCAGAAAACAGTTTTACCGGCCACTTTGAATTTTTGCGGATTCAGCCCTTGGCTTCGTCCTGAGATTATCACACTATAAATTACTGACAGTATACGATAGGTAAGCCTAACTGCCTTAAGACATCAAAACAAGTAGATTAACGTCCCGTTTGAATGGTGTACTTGTACCATGGACCTCGGAATTGTAGGTTAACAGCGTCTACACGTGGCCGACCACATAATTAGTTGCTTGTTCCAGAACCTATCAATTTGTGAAAGCAAATTTTGAAATGGCTCCGCTGCAAATGCGTTTCTTCTGCCCATAGTAACATGTACACAAGGATCTAATAGTTTGGTCAGCACGCCATAAATCGATACCAATGGCGTAGGGCCTAAACATCCGGTGTCTCTAAGAATCGAAAGTATCCGACAAATATCGAGAATATTGCTCTGAAACGGCAAATGACCAAGAGTGCTAATTTAAGACGGAGACCAATCCCAATACCGTTCCTTTAAGACCAAGACTAACACATTTAAGACCAAGACCGAGACTAAGACCAATGGTCCAAGACCAAGACCAAAACCGATGCATTCGAGACCAAGATTAAGACCGCCGTTCTCGAGACTACACCTCTGCTACTTGTCATACTAGGCTTGTAATCACACTGCGGCGTGTCCGTTTGAAATTAAAGGAAAACTATTAATATTATTGTTATTCCTATCCTAAATAATGTCAACATTTGTAGGCCTACATAATTTATCTTGGTAGATATATGCCTGATCATAATCTCAGGTATATTCTTGCACATGGTACCCGTCAGGCGCTCATTTAAGATACGGAGCATAATTTAATTTGGGAGCGAATTCTACTTTATTCCGCTGCTTCCGACCGAAGAATTTGATCGACGAATCCAACGTACTTTGCAGAAAATCTACTCCGATTGGAATTGTAAATCTCAATAGATTTCCGCCCATACGCTCCACGGCTGTCTTTGCTGTTTCCCTTAAGCCTCTTGAGCTTCTAAGCCACCACCTTGTGATAAGTAAGCTGTTGGCGTGAACAGGTTCAAGCATTTCGAGGACGTCTGGTCTGTCTTCGCAGCGGCTGACTGATTGAACGGGTGCGAAGCGATAGCCAAAGCCGCTGTGTCTCCCGTTTCGAGTCTAACGAAGCCAATCACTTCTCGTCTCTGACGGTCGTCTTCGTCAACGACAGATGCACGCCACTTCGAAGGCCGCATTCCTTCGCACCCTTCCACTATCCCTACTACAATCAGATACACAGAAAAACGCGTATGAACCCTGGTGGCCAGGGGCCTAATTGCCGTCTACTCATCCAACTAAGCACACGGATGCACTTACTTATCCAGCTACTAAGCTCCACCCAATCGTCATTCTATGATAATGATGACAACACACTGCTACTTGAATTAGACCATAAATTATTTGGTTAAGGCGGTACGGTATACCGTAAAAACTGTTGACACCGCGGGCCGCAAAAGAAATTATTCCTCAAGTCTTATGCCGTATCAGTAAACTAAAAGCAACGAAAAATCTATCGAAAATGGTTAACTGTAAGTCGAAATTTATTACTGAATGATCCCGTGTATGTATGCCTACAGCAGGGGTGTAACAAGCGAGGGGGCAGAGGGCACCAGCCCACCAGTTTCAAAACGGGAGAGGGGGGGGCAAAACCCCCAAGTTTTAGTGCTCAGTGCCCCCATGTGCCCCCCCTCCAAATCGGTTCTTTTTAGGTTTCTCCAATGGCTGTTTAAGATGACTTTTGTTAAGATTATTTGTGCCTTCATTTTTAAAATTTCTGGAAGGCAAAATTCAAAAAGTAGGGGCAAAAAAAGTTTTTTGCGCTTCGACCAATATTTATTAAATTATGTCCCCCACTTTTCAAAACCTTGTTACACCTCTTGCCTACAGTATGTATGGCATGCCTTATAATAGTTCAGCTCCAGAAAGTATATCAATAAAAAAAGTTTGAGCAACATTTAATGAGATATCTGGCTTTGAAACATGCCTACGTGTCTCTGCACTTTCTTGAAGACTTATTTTAACCGTTTCTCTATCTGGGCAGGGTGCTTGATTTTTTTAGCTTAGCTAAAAATCAGTCGATATTTACGGTCAAGACGTCTTTGGTCTAGGAGCCAGAATGCCATCTTTGAGAGGCGCTACATAAGTTCTCAGAATGATGGAATGAAAGGTCTACGAGCTCAACATTTTGTCGAAAAATACCTTGCTAGTTATTCAGATCCTGTTACAGGGAAGCAACTTTGTCTTTCTTACCTTCGTACCTATTGGATAATGTTTGATCTTTTTCAAAACGGAGTTAGTGTTCTGGCGTATCAAATACATCGGGTAGTCATTTGACAGTGTAAGGACACAATTCAATTCTTACGATCGCGCTGTTCTTCTCCGTAACTTTCCGGGTAATCGCTTTGCTCGATATACTGTTGGCCTACTGTTTATATGCTTGAAGCTTAAACTATTTGTAGTTAAGTGCCAGCAATATTATATTAAAAACATTAATCATGAACTTTGTTCAACTGATTTCGGACCGGTCCAGTCCCCTAAAAATTGCCAGGTCCCATGCCCCCAAAATATATATACATATATATATATGTATATATAAAAAAGTTTTAGTTGTAGGATGGATGAAAGAATTTATACATATATATATATATGTATATATATATTCATGTATATATATGGAGGCATACCTCTCTGCTGGCCTGTGTAACCCTGTTTATATTACCAATTCTGTCTTCACCAAGCATCTGCTGTAAGTACGCTGTTCCTGTTACACGTTTTGTTATTGACCACTTGACCCTGCTTTAATATACAGCTGTTGGCCCTCTTTCCGGAACTCTGGGGGGTGTACCTCGTCATGTTCAACACTCTCATACCCAGACTCCTTTTTTAGATCTATGCAGAACACTTAACTGTTCCAGTTAAGGAGCCTCTGCTCATGGTACCTTAGTTTCCCCCGCTTCAATTTGCACCTCTGAACTTTGTCACATATTTGATTGTGTTGTATTGCCAAGTATGTCTTTACAATATAAGCGATATGCTAATTTGTCACTGGTCTAAATTCTATTAACATTGATATCAGCAGTAGCGTTGTTTGATTTATACATTGCGCCATTTTCACCGATTCGTGTTGGAATGACGAATGATAGCTAAAAGACGATTGAAGCATTTTTTGCAGGAAGAAGGAATTTGTGGTTCAACATGGCTTTGAAAAAAGTTTTAGTTGTAGGATGGATGAAAGAATTTGTCCTTATATCGTATAAAAGGATTATTCATGTTTAACTCAGGGATGGTAAGTGGAATTCGGTTGGTATCTGATTTTTGAAAGAGTGTTGACGGGAAAGGGGAAGAATAGGGTACTTCTAAATGAAGAAGTTCGCGATTTAAAAATGGTGCGAAGAAGAAGAGTTTGTAGATGACTGATGACTGGAAGAAGAAGTTTATCGTTTACGGATGAATTGAAAGAGGAATCGCGAAGCGACTTCAGAGATAAATATATGGACGATGTGATTGACAGGGCAAACGGTCACTGGATCAATCAATTCAAGGGATGATACATTGATTGATCAACGACTGATGGATCGATAGATCGTCGCAGGATTTGCTGCGTCAGAAGTTATTCAATGAATAATGAATCAGTTTTACTCAATGTAGTTATAGGAGATGCAGAGAGGACAGAATAAGAAGCAGACGTAAACGGAACGAACTCGTAAAGATAGAAAATGATGCTAGAGATACAGACAGCATTAGAGATAAAAGAGGGAATGTAGATTGCCTGTGTATGACTCCATAGACAGTACAAGGGCAATGTTGCGACTGGATGCCATGATATAATGTCCTATGTATTTCACGTAAATCCTCTGTTCCTCTCTTTCTCTGCGTCTGTTTTTGTTCAACCCTTAGCCCTAATTCTATATCGTCAATCAACCTGCAACCAAATCCAATTTGACCACCGGCCGTCATATTTGAGCTGCACGGTCATTGGTCAGTTATCGAATTTGCTATGAAGACGAATAATTCGGTTGACCACCCGCGTGATGACCAGTCCAGAGGCCGTTTTTCGCGTGTCCATCCACTGACTTTGAGTTTAGGCAGTGGAAGTTGTCCACATGATGTATTAACCTGCAGCGTAAACCCTCCTTCCAACAGAACAAGAGGCCATGTTGTATATACTGCAGCGCTCAGCTGAAGGTGACAGAGCGACTACTGCGTTCGTCGACATTTTGTTCTACCCTTAGCAATTCTCCATGCCAGATACATGCCTCTAAGCCCTCATCTACTACCCATTATAGGCGTTGTCTAAATCAGGGCAACACACAAGATGTTGCTTCATGAAAGTAAACGCAAGGCGTGGAGCCTATTCAGCTGCCTCTTTCCATGTGTCCCTTTCTATGTCTGTCTGTCTGTCTCTGTGTGTCTGTCGCTTGTGTGCAATTTCTTGATAATTATCTCGGCTAATATGCGTATCGATAAGGGTTGATACATGCATGCGGCCATATAATTGGTCTCCTCTGCTGATGCATGTGTACGTTTTCATGTTGAAACTCTCCACGTGTTCCTAGTCACGTCTTGCAGTCTGCCTGTCTGTCTGCCTGTCTGTCTTTCTCTATGACTGTCTGACTACATGGCCTTCTGTCTGTCTCTTAAGGTGATCGCATACAGTGACAATGACAGTGTACGTGTGACGAGAGTCAATCGTGTGATTGGCCTCATCACATCCAGATCACGTGTTACGTGTGATTGACAGCCTAACTCCCTCGGAGTCAAGAGAGCTGTTGATGCTAATGAGGCCGCGAATATCTCGGAGAGGATTGGGACGAGAAGAAAGGAAAGGAGGAAGAGAATGGTCAGTAGGCCTACACGGAGCAGTGAGCGATTAGCAATGAAGCGAGCACTTAGTCATGCGATGACCCCCTGTGAATCGTTAGGAGTTAAGGGCAGCCCGTGAAATGGCCCTGCGAGTCGTCTTCGGAAGTTTCCTGCGGTTTTTGATTTCTTCTTTATTTAGCAACCGTTCCCTTGATACGCCGTCATCATAGTGGTAGACCCCAGGCAGGATGCTAATCGTTGCATCCGGTCTGATACCGATGCTGCGAAACAACAACAGCAGAGTCAGCAGCAGCAATAGCAGGACAATCATCCATTTTATATCACGCAGTAACCAGTGCCATCAGCAGCAGCAACAGCAGCAGCCGCAACAAATGCAGAATCGTCTGCTTTATCGCTGCAAATAATTTGTATACAGCTGTCCCGCTTTTTAGAGTATCCGAGTCACTGCTCTTGTTTCTCCATTTCCTACTCTTCGGTCTGTGTGTCTTGGTCTCTGTCTTCTTCTGTTCACCCTCCAACTCATCATGCTATGTCAGACGTATCTGTGTTGTTTTACCTCATTGCTCTTCCGTCATCTACCTCTCTCTCTCTCTGTCTCTCTGTCTCTGTTTCTCTCTCTGTGTGTCTCTGTCACTCTTACTTTCCTCCCTTGTATCCGTTTTCATCTTTATGTGTTACTGCTGTCTTTGTCTCGCTGACAATAATTCGCACATGTCTATGTGTCGTACAATGTGCGTGACCCTTAATTCTTCATAATGATCTCTCCTCTTTGTATCTCTCTTTCAAGGTCCCAAACTATGTATACGACAGCCTCTTCATTCCGGTGACCGTTCATTTCGTCGCAGATCACTTCGTCGCATTCATTTCGTCAGGTTAAGCATCGTGAGGGTAGTTTAGGGTCAGGGTATGCGTGGTGAGGGTTGTTTAGGGTCAGGGTTAGGGTTAGTGTGGTTTTTAAAATGCGACGAAATGATCTGCGACGAAATGAACGGGAACCCTTCATCCGTCTGCATGTCTACTTTCTATATCTACATATATGCGTGCCTCTGTCCTTCTCTCTCCTCTCTATCTATTACCGTCTCATAACTTTCGCGTTTACTTCTTCTGTTGTGCGTAGGTTATTTTCTGACCCTCGATTGAGATTCCTGCAGCGATGCAAAAGGAATTAGGACTTAACCAGCCACAGGGTGCGAATATGAAAGCTTAAGTTCTGACAAATCGTCCCTCATAATTATTTATGAAAGACATGAACTACGTGCAGAAAAGATACGCACGCACACAGATTCTCAGAGGCAGAGAAACAGACAGAGACGGGCACCTGAACTGACCTACACGGAATGCAGTCGTAAACGTTGCTACGAAGATTATGAAAATATCGGACGGTGTTCGTTTTAGCCTTAGTACAATGACTTCCGTTTGATGAACACGAAATTGACGATGGCCATCTTTTATCGGCGCTCTTCACTCTGCGGCAATTGTAATGTGGCAATTGGGGATTGCACGTGGCAAGTGCATGACGGCTTCTGCCAAGGAGGACGCAACGATAATTGACGATTGTGATTGGAATATAATGAACGAGCAAGGCAGCAGAACGAAGGAATGAGGAGGAAGAGACTTGTAGAGAGCAAAACGCCTGGACATTCTCTCAATGGCGTGCAAACTAAGTCGATTCAATCGACGATGTGTTCTCGGAAATTGGGGAGAGAGATGCGCCGCACGTTTCAAAAGTGTTCTCACACCTCATCCGCAAAAACCAATCCATCAGAGCCAGATGACAAAAGGCTGATTGCTCAGAATCCAGCAGAAAACAAGTGACGTAAGAATGAAAATGATGATTGAGAGAGGGAAATGAGTTGTATCAGGTAAATGAATGGACAGGAGAAAACAACTATTAGTCGTTGGCCAGAGAAAGAGAAGGAAGACAGACAGACAGACAGAGAGACAGACAGAGACAGAGACAGACAGAGACAGACAGAAACGGACAGACAGACAGACTGACAAACAGACAGATAGAGAGAGGCCGACTAGACGATGCCAATGACAAGACTTAGTGAGAGCGTAACTGGTAGCCTGACCACAGATGGCGTGACCTTTGCCATGACACACAGCTCCCTCCTTCGACGACCTACAGAACTATGTCACCAACTTCATGTGCGTCGTCTTCGTGTGCATGTTCAGCACCACATAACTCGAGGAGGTCGTACAGAAGGACAGTTGATGAACATAGAGAGACGGACGAACAAGCAAAGACAGGTGTGAAACTGACAAAAGGACAGACACGTGGCAGAGGGTGGCATAGACGATTAACGGGCGAACTACGGGACAGCGGCGTTATCATTATGGCTGACGAAAGCATCCATGGACAAACTTCAGGTAAAGGGATGTAGTCATTGGCCAGATAGAGATAGAGATAGAAACAGAGAGAGAGAGAGAGAGAGAGAGAGAGAGAGAGAGAGATGGATTGATGGATGGATGGATGGATGGATGGATGGATGGATTGATGGACGGATGGACCGACAGACGGATAGCATTTGGCAACAGTTTCCTTGGTTTTTTAATAGAAACATTAAAAAAATTATTATTATATGAAATATTATAAGACGGTCCCACATTTTTGGGCCACTCTGTATATATATATATATATATATATTCACTGTGTCTCAAAATAAACTGCAAAATTGTTTCTGTCAGAACTTCGTCAAATTTTCACCAATTTTAATAACTGTTGATTGGTAGATGGCGAAATGGCTGGACTTTTATGATATAAATAAATTTTCACCTTACTTGGCTCCTATTACCGCACTACCTTGTTAGACACAGATGTACCAATTTTGTATATAACGCTTACATTTTATTACTTGCAGCAAACTATCTGACGACTGAATTAGCACGCAGTAAAGTAAAATATGGTTTACTTAGCAGAGTTTTTAATTGTTATGACAGATATGCTTAAAAGTGTTAGAGTTGGTGTTCGAAATGTACCCCGCTTACACGGACACAAGCCCTTATACGGTGACGCACTGGCCGTTAGCAGCGTCAACGATCGACTGGTTGATCAGACGCGTTTTGAGTTCGTCGACGCTGGCTATTTTGGAGCGGTAAACCTTCTCCTGCAGCACACTTCATATGCTATATTCGGCTGAGTTAAGATCCGGCGTATTCGGCGGCCACAGTAGGGATAAGTCGAGCGTCTCTCTCTCCAGGAAAGAGACGGTGTCGCGTCCTCGATGCGCCGGGGCGCCATCCTGTTCAAAGACAAAAAACTCGTCCTGGGATATCCGGCGTAGGCCTATGTCTGGCCGCAGCTTATGGGCAAGAAGGCTGTTGCGATAGCATGCCCCATTCACTTTGACACTCGGCTCGATGAAATATAGTTCAGTGCAGCCAAGTTATAAAATTTAAGCGTGTGTTTTTTCAAGTTCCAAGATTAAATATTGACAGTGGGTCTAAAAAAATTTATGTTGTAGGACAGGAACTATGAACAAAATCGGCTTTGCTTGTGGCTAGGAATTAAAATAATGAGCCATTTTGTGACTTGGAATAGAATGTGGCTTGTAACAGAAGTAGTCTTGTTCAGATTGGTCGAATATATTCAGCTGAAAAGGCAGTTATACAGACTGTTTGCAGATAAGAAGAAGACTTATAACGAACCATTATTGGCCCATTTGCTCTGCCAAAATGCTAATCGCTGAGAGTAAGTGAAGTGAGGCAAATGCATGATTTAGTCCACAATGTGATATTCCGAAGAGGACAGAAAATGTTCTTCAAGGAGAAGCTGTTTCATGGAAATCATCGCCAATTTGAGTATTCGATTATAATAGAAACGCCGCTCGTTAGGCCGATTGTTCTATAAACTAGATTCCAATCACGGGCTCCTATCTCTACCAACAACTTGAACATCTAACCTTCACATAGACTATCATCCCTACACAGACGAAGAGATTGGCTGAGACAGGAAGACTGTCTCTGTCTCTGTCTCTGTCTCTGTCTCTGTCTATCCCCCTCTCTAGTCTCTCTCTCTCTCTCTCTCTCTCTCTCTCTCTCTCTCTCTCTCTAGTCTCTATCCCCCTCTCTAGTCTCTCTCTCTCTCTCTCTCTCTCTCTCTCTCTCTCTCTCTCTCTCTCTCTCTCTCTCTCTCTCTCTCTCTCTCTCTCTCTCTCTCTCTCTCTCTCTCTCTCTCTCTCTCTCTCTCTCTCTCTCTCTCTCTCTCTCTCTCTCTCTCTCTCTCTCTCTCTCTCTCTCTCTCTCTCTCTCTCTCTCTCTCTCTCTCTCTCTCTCTCTCTCTCTCTCTCTCTCTCTCTCTCTCTCTCTCTCTCTCTCTCTCTCTCTCTCTCTCTCTCTCTCTCTCCGTCGCTAAGATCATTTTTTTTCCACTCACAGTCATTCCTTTGCATTGTTTGGCCTAATTATATCAGTGATCGAAGAGTTTCACCAAATAACGAGGTTGCTTTGGCTGCGCGTATATATAGTCAGCGTTCGTGGAGCAGCAATTGCCCTATATTCATTTGGTAGGTATTGACCTAAACTCACGGTCTCTGATTCTAGCTGCGACACGTATCACACAACTGCTTGTTGATTCAAGATTCACACAATGGCTATGACTTATGGCATCAGCCATGTGCCCACCGTAGTATAATGTGAGAGGACATTTTTTTATTGCGATTGTTCAGAGTCTCTAGGACGCGATACCGATAGCACATCTGTATTGTACTCATAAAACGATTCAACTTCTAAAAATTGGCATAGTCACGCACGGCTTCTAAATAAGGCTAGATTAATATTTTAATTTTATTCTGAAATTTTATATCGCCCTCCTTCCAACATTTTAGCTCAGAAGTGCTCACGCAATTGCAGCTGCACTGCAGAGCAATTGTGCGCGACGGACTTGTTCAAGGTCCCTACACAGTGATGCCTCGGACGAGGGTCGAACCCGCTCACTTAGCGCACGCTGAGCATTTTTGGCCGACCACTCTAACCAATCGGCCACCGTGCAACACTGGTTAGGCTAGACTTTGGGTGATAGCCAACGGAGGCCATTAAAAGCAGGAAAGGAGGACAAAGCAGGATGCATCGCGGACTTCTAAGTGACCAAGAAACGAAGTCACTTACTAAAGTCGAGCACGAAATCATTTAAGGCATTTGTCAATATGTTGCAAACTATTTAGTCAAGCAATTAATTACACCATTAATTTTTTGATCACGCAGTATTTCTCTGAGGAGTCAACTCTTCGCAGCAAATTCTCGTTGCCAATAACATATGATGATATGCATAGAACATCGTACAAGAACCGGCTTCGTGTTGTATACTTTGATTGTAAGAATGACTCCGTTTGCAGAATCAACCTGTGTGTCGATCCAAGCCCCCTTACCAGGCCCTGGCTCAGGGACAACATGCATGTGTAAATTCATTAAAAAAATGTAATAAATTGATAGCCAATAGTCCAATACAAGTGACATACAAAGGCCGGTCATTGTCCAGAAGTCTAGCTTTGCCTGCCGGACAGAGGACATGAAGCCAAAGAGGAGGATATGTCTTCCTTTTGCAGGACGTCCTTCAACCCTAAGGCTGGAACAGAAGTGGTGTGGCGCTTTGGAAATGTTTATGGGCAGCTCAAGTTTGCAGTGCACTTTAGGATAAGACAGTTCATACTAGTCTGATTTACTGGCACGGTGCGGCCATAACACTATAAAAGATGTATGCTGAGTGCTCCACCGAGCGGCAGCGTGCAGCACCAAAATATCTTCTTCGTGAGAATGCACTTGTAAGACGAACATAGCACGAGACATCTTTGTTTTATTCAAGTCGGCTTAGGAAAGCGATACACATCTCTAGTGTTAACCTACTTCTCTCAAGTGCAGATTCAACGCTCTTCTCTGGCAATTCGCTTATTAACACACTTCCATATTCTTGTATCTTGGCAATAGTTGTTATCATTGAGTCTGGGTTCATGCACTAAAGCGAGAGAGATTACGGTGTTGAAATGCTGAAAAGGAATCCTCATATTTGAATTGCCTATATGTGCACTTGTGTACGTTCGATTAGTAGCATTCGTGTTTTCCAGATACGAAATGAATGAATCTGTTATCATTTAAGGCCCATTGATTAGTCTCCTGCGTGTAAATGATACAATTTTCAGCTCCACACGCAAGACTTATGTTATTCAAGGTTCCAGTCTACACTGGCTGCGGCCTCGTCGCTGTTAGGTTCGCTCTTAATTGCCCAGCATTGGATGCCTAACTGATTAGGTGCATACATGACAACGCTTTCGTACATCATGCAACAAATCCGAAGCACAATGCGCCGGATCTCTACTTTGGGAACAATTAGCCTCGATAAAAGATGCTCCTGCTGGGATACGGAATATTCGTTGGTTGCTATTCTCAGAATCCCTGCAGAGCTGCTGATGAAGATGTCTCTTCAACTCTACGTTGACTTTAACAAAGCAGAGACAGAGAAAACAGGGGAGTGGGCCTTAAACAGCGAATCAACCGGAAGCCTAATATAAAGTTTACAGTATTACTGTATTTATAGAATCAATAATTATTATGGAACACTTCATACGTAATAATCAGCTACAATGTCAATTGACTCAACCATAGCAATTATTGTTCATTGTTTAACAGTCAAAACTGGAATTTTCGTTATCATTATTTGTTATTTTGTATCCTCGACGCAAATGCTTATTATTAACTATAATTTAAAGAAATGAACTGATCTAACCCTCAAGCTGCAAAATTCTATATGTAAATGACTGCGTTCTGTCAGCTATTATTAAATATTTCACCAAACGGAAATACAATGCAATACAATAATTATGTGGCACGGTGGCCGATTGGTTAGAGCGGTCGGCCCGTAACGTTCCGTGTGAACTGAGCGAGCGGGTTCAACCCTCGTTCGAGGCGTCAGTCACTGTGCAGGGACCTTGGGCAAGTCCTTCGCACACAATTGATTCTGCAGTACTACAGCAATCGCGACGTCGAGGCATGTGCACTTTTGAGCAAAAAATGTTGGGAAAAGGGCGATATAAAATTTCAGAATAAAAAAGACAATATTATTAAGTCGACTAGAAAACTGAATCATATGTTGCGATGCTATTCAACTGTTAATTACTTTCAGCTCTATTGCACGAATGCCCCATAAATAATATATAGAGTTAGATGATCAACAATTAAGTGGATTTGACACTAGGTGCACTTTCTGACGATGGATCCCGCTGTGTACTACAGTCATGCAATCAAAAGAAATTGATTCAGTTGTTCACTTACGCTAAAATGACACTTGAAAGGAATTCAGTGGGAGTTTATGGCATGCCATAATATATGACCATCTACTACAATCCATGACCATCCATGACCCTTTATGACCAATCATAATCGACTATGACCATCTGGAGCCACCTATGACCATGTTTACCGTCAATTATGACCATCTACGACCATCTATGACTATCTATGACCAACTATGACCATCTATGGCCAATTATGACTATCTATCACCATCTATGACCATCTATGACTATAAATAACGATCTTCTACGGCCAACTATGATCATCTATTCTATGACCAATTATGACCATCCATGAGTCATGACCAATTATGACCATTTATGACCATATACGACCAACTATGACCAGCTATGACCAACTATGATCATCTGTGACCAATTATGATCATCTATCACCCTCTATAACCATCTATGACCATCTATGACTAACTATGAATATCTACGTCTATAGAAGCAGTTCTCATCGTGGACAAGAAAGCGAGACGCCGAACTGTCGAAATCAATAATTGAATGTCATCGCATGCAAATGGTAGTTCAGAGCGCAGCTGATGGGTAGCGAGCCGAAAGACTTAACAAATAGTCTGCAACGCCAGACAGTTTATCTTCTATCCGAGAACTCTGTATTAATCCACAATAACAGACTGTAGACACAGACGACTGCGTTCATAACCAGCTCTTAAGAGATTTCCTCTCTCCAGTCCAGTAGAAATTTATTCATTCTCCAAACAGGACCTACATATAGTTCCGACAATCAGTCACGAAGACAGTTTATTAGTGAACAATGCTCTAGTAAGCCTGAATTCTACACCAACCTACCTAAGCCAGGATCATAATTAAGATATAATATATTAATATGATTTGATATCTGTGTTATGGAGCTTCTCTGGTTTGGTATGCGGGTTAATGACCAACAGATCCCTATGCATTGATAAGTATTGATTTCAGAGTGATAGACCGCAGTATAGTCTGAAAGAATGATGCCAAGATATTAGAGCAATCGAATAAAGCTGTCGGCAGCCATGCAAGGCGCTCATTGCGTTAGGCAAAGAAGGACTGGTCAACCTTAGGAGGGATATGGAAATGGAACTCACTTACTCGGCCAATGCACGCCAATGTGTTATCCATTACTCTACGACCCCCACTCTACTAGCCGGAGTGTAGGACATTTTGCCCCCGGACATTTGTCCGAGGGGGGCTTTTGTCCGAGAGGGGCTTTTGTCCGAGAGGGGCTTTTGTCCGAGTGGGGCTTTTGTCCGAGGGGGGCTTTTGTCCGAGGGGGGCTTTTGTCCGAGGGGGGCTTTTGTCCGAGGGGGGGGCTTTTGTCCGAGAGGGGCTTTTGTCCGAGAGGGGCTTTTGTCCGAGGGGGGCTTTTGTCCGAGGGGGGCTTTTGTCCGAGGGGGGCTTTTGTCCGAGGGGGGCTTTTGTCCGAGGGGGGCTTTTGTCCGAGAGGGGCTTTTGTCCGAGAGGGGCTTTTGTCCGAGAGGGGCTTTTGTCCGAGGGGGGCTTTTGTCCGAGGGGGGCTTTTGTCCGAGGGGGGCTTTTGTCCGAGGGGGGCTTTTGTCCGAGAGGGGCTTTTGTCCGAGGGGGGCTTTTGTCCGAGAGGGGCTTTTGTCCGATGGGGGCTTTTGTCCGAAGGGGGCTTTTGTCCGAGGGGGGCTTTTGTCCGAGAGGGGCTTTTGTCCGAGAGGGGCTTTTGTCCGAGGGGGGCTTTTGTCCGAGGGGGGCTTTTGTCCGAGGGGGGGGGGGCAAATGTCCGTTCCCCACTAGCCGTCTGTTGTCGTGATAATTGAACTTCGCTTAGAGGTTGTCTCTTGACTAAAAGATTTTGTTCACACATCTGCCTTAGAATTTCAATAATAGTGGTATCCGTTGATAGTGCCAAACTCTTGCCAGGGTCTCATCTAAGATGGTTCTTTCGCGATATCTCGGTTGCATCGGATAACTGACGCTGAACTCCTCTGAAGCAATACACGTCAGCCAATCACAATCACATACACGTCGGTCAATCACAGCAGACAAACAGGTGCGAATTGTCTTCATATCTGCGAAAGGTCTTTTTACGATTACTCCGGTTCGCTTAAAACTCTGCTTTCGACGTTGTTTCTGGTGTCGTCTTCTTTCTCCAGTCAAGTCTTTATGATTATTACCAACATACGAGACCCAGCACCATGATCAGCCATTCTACTAACAGATTGAAGATCTTCAAAATGGACACTGTTTTTGCAGTTATGTTCATTGCGACATGGATGTATTGCGGACTGACCGCCGTAGGGCGTCCTTGCAGGACGTCCATTCTCTTTGGTGAGCGACGTGCAACTCAAGGGATTTCATTAGAAAGGTTGACGACCTGAGTAAAAGCGTGTATACCTCGAACGAAATGAACATTAATCAACCGTTGATTCAATTATTCTTCACTTTACCCTCTCTCTTCCCTTCATCGCTGTTTCCGAAGCAGAGTGATCAGTCCAATATTTATAATTCACGTCCACCTTGTGCTACTGACATTATTATTATTACTATTCACCGATGATATATAGTCAATAGGCCTATACCTGTGTACAACCATACATGGTCACCTAGCTGCAAATCATAAAGCCTATACAAGCGTGGCTCTTATATAATTAGCATAGATTAATGCGATAATCAGGCATAATGACTGTATACGACGTGTACAGGACATTCTGTTTCTAATATTATTGCTACTATTACTTGAATTTGCTTCTACTGCTACACCAACATCCAGGCCTACTACTAATACTAACATTACTAGTACTACAACTATTACTGCTGCTGCTGCTGTTGTTGCTACTAATGTCAATACTACTGTGGACTTACTACTAACATTACCATTCTATTATTATTATTAGTATTATTATTAGTATTATTATTAACTTGCACATTTTTAGCGGAGCGTTGCCTCCTAGGAAGACCTTTAGGATGCACCACACAAGTAAACAACTATAGGCAACGTTATTTGCGGGGGGAAAGAGCGAGACATCTATCCGCTGTATATTTTACGCAACAAATTACGATAGAAATATGTTCACTGCACGCATGTAGCTGATTGACAACCGTCACAGCTTCCTTTAGGGCCAATAACGCAAAACCGAGATGAAATTATATACTAGAATGTATATATCTATTACATAGTACACCAGTTTCCACAGCTCAGAAATATTCCTAAAAAATATCGGCGTTTTTTGAGAGAAGCTTGATAACGTAGACGATAAAGCTTTCTGAACCGTCAAAAGATTCTTAGAACTTAGAAGGCAGTATTATTAATAAGGCAATAGGCCCATACATGCAAAAATGACCTATATGAGGTGTGCGCAAGACTGGACGGAAAGCTGCCTTAATCCTGGAGAAAGGTTGAAAGCAGGAAAGGTCAGGAATGCCAGATTGTGCCTTAGGCCTACAGAAACGAATAGGACTACCACACAAGACACAAAAAATCCGGCGAATGTGTCAGAGAAAATTTAGGTTCCTGGTTACAGTGCTGGGCTTAAGGCGGCGTGTTTGTGGTAAATGGGTGGGATGGTAGGCTGTGGGAGTCGGTGCGTGACAAGTGGGAGGCTGTAATTGCATTTGTTGGGCCTTTGTCGCGTGACTGGCGTCGGCGAGCGATAAATCTACGATGAGCGCCAGTGAAACTGCGCCGAGCAGAGGAGTGGATCGATTCGAGAATCTTCTAGATCATCGCGTTCCGCGTGTAATTCCCCGCGAGAGAGCGAGACATGGAGAAGGTTTCACCTTTTCACTTTGCGAATGAACCATTTCTCTCCTCCGTTCCGCTGGCCAGCCTTCCTGCGCACACGTGATGGCCACTTTAATCGAGCCAAAGCGACGTTATAATACACTGGGTTGTTCACGATTCGGCTGCTCACGAGATAGCATGTCGAAGGATATGTTTATAGTCTATACGTGTGGTTGATGACAATGGCGGTCGTTTTTGATGTCAAGCCAACCCGTTCTTACAGTCTTCGTATTTGGGGTGATAGTCTTATTAATGAAATAATTTGAATCCCTGAAAATAGCATTCACCCAGATTTTAGGATTTATATGCATAGGCCTAAGCAGCACATTATCCCCGCGTCTGTGGTCAGGCGCTAAATCGAAGCAAAAATCGATAGGACGAAGATTGAGACAGGTTTGGCCAATTTCAAATGAGCAGTCTGCACACAACAGGCCCCACTTCGTCTCCAGACGGCTATCAATAATCGTGCAGCTAATGGTTCGAATCTATCATCCGGCGCACTCCATACGACGATCCTTCATCGTTTTCTGTTGTTGTTTGTCTAACTGCAGCCGACAAACCGAATGCCAAAATAATCGAGGACTGGATCTGTCCGACAGCAAAAATCGCCTTCTCTACCCGTCGCGTCCACGACACCCAGCGCACAAGAAACGAACAGGGCGGAAATGACGTCATCCATACTGGAAAGAAACCTATGAAAGGCGTCAATCGTCATTCGCCCTCCTCATCGCTGTCGTCATCGTCTTCATCGTCAATTTCAAACGATTACAGCGACGACTACGTTATGCAAATAAAATACATTTTCCTAATAGTAGGATGTCTGTCGCTGATGCTACTGGCTGTCGGTGTCATATCCTACTTCTTTGCCGCCCTCAGCTGACGATCAATAGCAGACGGAGGGTCAAACGGGCCAACAACGCAATTAGGAACATGTCTCCACGAATGATCATCTGCAGTTCATGCAATCGAACCCAAAATAAAAGCAGATGACAGCATAAGACTAGACTACTTCGCTTCATAAATCGGTGACTTCGACACTGGGTCGAGACTAACAGCTGCCGCGTCGGGACTATTTATAACGTGGTAACACAATCTGCTGTCTTGCAAATATGGCTAATCTGGCATTTAGCCAAATCGCATGCATGGCCACGTGCATGGAGAAGAGAAGCCTCCAATACAATTTTCTACGTCTTTTTGACCCGTTTGGCAGGACAGATTCTTAGCTTTTCGTTCCAGAAGAAGATAGGCATAACTATGAATTTATGTCTTATTTTTCGAAAGAATTCAATATTTAAAGTTTTCTTTTGAATTGTAACTGGCGATATAAAGTTTACATTTAACAAAAATCATTCACGAAATCTGTAGGTTATAGACCTATTATCTATGAGCTCAGCTATTGCTGAATTTGGCAGGCCTACATTTCCCGCATATTTCTGATTCGTTTTTATCATATTTTTTACGCTGCCGACAGTTTGAAAACTACCCTGGATTGACTATTATGCTATCCTATCAAATATCCTCATATAAGAGCCGAGCCTGCAACAAAGCGGTTACCCTCCACTCAACCTTTTGAGCGATGGTCAACTGAAGTAATTATTTTTAGTTTCGTCCATTATTAGTTCTAGGGCCTATCTGACGAACTGCAAAGCGCTTAATTCTGCGATGAAAAAATCTAGAGGATTCCCTGACATTTTGCAGAAATACCAAGAATCTCATCAGTTAGACACGTGAAATGAAAAAACTTGAATTTTTAGCGTTGCTGATGACACTGACTTTGGAGATCCGACATAGAGCTTCTCTTGAGATACATAGGAGATCCAACGGTTCATTGGGTTTAATATTATCTTATGGTATCTTATCAGAGGCCGTTGACGCAGACAGATTTTTTAAACAAGTAGCCGTAGCCTATGTACGGTATAATGCGACAGTTTGACATGGTTTGCTAGTAGTAATTGCAGTTTAACGACAATGTTAGCGTCATCCTCCTCCTTTATCCAGGCTTAGGACTGTCACTGCAGAGTACAACTAGTGGCAGACTTTACTAAGCTAAACGAGGCCTATGTATAGACCTACAATCAATAGCAATGTCCAAGCTTCTGAAGCGCCACTCGAAAGCCAGGCGCAGGGCTTCATTATTATTCACGAGCGCCGCGTAAAGGCTGTCCGAAGGGTGGTCCGAAGGAGACCTGAGTCCGTTTTCCAGAGGATCAGTAACCGTCAGTTACCATAGGGTCTATATATTATGGGTCGATCTAGTAAGGCTTTACATTACATTGATAAAAATTGTCACAAACAAAGCATAAAGCGTAGGCCTACACACTTGAACTGTACAAAAATTGAATTGAAAAAACCCCGATGAACCCAAGCGGCGAATTAGCTTAGAATAGCGTCCATCTTATGTACAACGATGATGGACCCACTTTACAGTCTCGCAAATGTTAGAACCGCTACAGTATTCTGCATCAACTCCCTGGCGTTGTTCGCAATGAATATCACCAGCACAACAGAGACGCTGTCCGCTTACCTTACTTGCAGATATAAATTCAGATGCAAATGGTTCCAGAACCCTCTAACTCCCTGACAGAGTTCCAAAGCTTCGATGTCAAGTTCTCAACTAAAAAAAATAGGCTGGTGTTGGTGCTGAAAATGATTGATCGATATCATAATAATTGTAGGTTTATTGGCTAATTTTTCAACGCGTTTAATACTGGTGCATTAGTTCATTAGAAATAAAGCATTAAAGCATCTGTAGACGATAAATATATGAACGCTTGAAGAACCTGTCCTGTTTAAATAAAGCGGTTGAGCGACAGTCTACCACTTAAGTACATGTACCAAGGCCATTAACGTCACTCATTTTCTGGACTGATAAGAAGAGCACATTTTCGTTTTAGAGCTAATGATTCTTCACGGTTTTCAATTAATCGTACGAATGGCACATTATTGTTGATTAACATGATTACAATTCCTCGGTTTGACCTCCCAGGATTCTGACCTGGCACCCGAATTGACAAAGCCTGGTTATTGCCGATTTGATTTTATATAACTCCAGTGTTTAACCTGGTCTCTATGTTAGCGGGAAATTGAAAAATTGTCATTTTCATTGCATTTGTAATTTACGAAGCATTTCCTCAAATAATGGATTAAATCAGAAGCGTGGGCCTGCACTCAATAGTTGTCTGGTGACATGATTAAAGAGACGGCTAGCAAAGCTGGAGATAGTGAGCCAGATCAAAAATCCGTAGAGATCTATTCCAGGGGACTCAGAAGCATTGGAACATCTGCTAATTCTCTATATATCGGAAATATTGGCTTTGTAGGAGCAGCCCAAGATAGCCGCATGCATGATCGTTTATTTAATTATGATCTGAAAAGAGGGTGTATGAATGGAATGCGCCATTCCGAAGGGTCGTTCGGTGCTAGACCGGGGAACTTATTTCCGAGAACGACAAGCAGTAACACCTCAGACTGGAGCTGTAAAGGAAAATTAGCGCGTGTCTAATTTAGAAAAGGTGTTTAGAGGGATAATCAGTGCATATAATTATAAGCTGACACGGAAGGCTTGTTGAAAAGGGTAGCGTGTGCATGCAGGCCTAATAAAGAAAAACCTACAGAAGGGGTATCAAGTGTAAAGAACACAGAAAAACAAATAGTGCAGAACAGATTTAGAACAGATAATTTTATTGTAACGGCAATTTCGAGTTTCTTACTGCGCTCCAAAGTGAAGTCGCTTGAATCAGCTGAGCAAAGGCGCTCAATGAAAAAAAAATCGAGAGGTAGACAAAGACAAGGCAGATATAGTCAAGGCAGGTAAAGGTCAACATGGATAAGGTCAAAGTAAGTGAGGTCAATGTAGACAAGGTTCCAGTCAGTCGGTTCCAGATCAAGATCATAGGCAGAGTGACTGAGGCCCATGAGAGCAGCTGGTTCATTGCCCCAGAGAGCCGGATGTTTAGCTTCCTTGGGCTCATGAAAGCATCACATTTGTGAATTTCCAAGCATACTGATATTATTGTCTGCTTCAACGCAGATAGACAAGGTCATAATCAGTCGGTTCCAGTTATCAATTCCCGCCTGAATTGTTTTTGTGCTTGGCACCGACTCTGTACCTTCTACCAACATCTGCACTGGGTGAAAATGCTAGTCAAGCAGTCTAGAAAATGGATGAGGGTGCTTGCCTGAGCCTGATGTCCCTATTCGGTGCTTCAGGAATTCAGCCAATTGCCTCACAATTTATCGTCATCATTTTGAGATAAAATAATACAGGAGGGCTGTAGGAAATAAACACAATTCATGAAAGTTATTTGAAAGTCTAAGAACTCGAGCAAGTCTCATGTCAGATGATTCACGAAAGTCGCTATGGAAAGTAAGTCCCTAAATGATTAAAAATTTTAACTGCAATTTTTAATAACGTATTTCTACAATTTATACCTACAAAGTTAAGTTTTTTGTGTATTTATTTGTTGCTTGTCGTCCGATATCGCAAACAATCCATCGGCTGACCTGCAATTCAATCAATCAATCAATCAAAAAACTTGATATAGCGCCCCTCAAAGATTTCTACTCAAACGCGCAATCGTTCGAGGCTTAACGACGTGCGCCGGGTACTCAACTACAAGACTGCATGCACAATAGCCACCTCAATCATTCATTCAAATTTAGACTGTAATTCCCTTTTTCATAATATCAACTTTTCGCAAATAAAACACCTCCACACAATTCAGAACGCTCTTGCTCGCGCAGTCACTAAAACCACAAACACCATCATATAACTTCTGTTCTCAAATGACTTCATTGGCCTCTCAAAGCATTCAATCCTCTACAAAATTGTATCTAACACCTACAACGCACTTCAAAACTCTCAACCCTATTAAATTCGTCTACTACTTACAATCCAACCGCCCGGATCAGCTCGCTCATCGTCGCATCTGTCTCTGTCTCGACCTCCAGTCTCATCGTCCCTGAAATTCTGCAACATCTCCCTAGTCTGTGCTGCATCAGCCTTTTGAAACGGACTCCCAAAAGAATTCTGTCAGTTTGCTCATCCTCGCATTCATCTGCAAATATAACCTCTCCTCCCCTTTCACTATATCCTCTGCTACTTTCCATTCACGGATAAAAACCAAACTCTTCAATATGTCCTATCCAAATTCTACTCCTGCGCCACCACATGACCAAACTTATCATCGACTACCACCGTAGCACCATGCTGTCTCCTCTGCTTGACCCCCCCCCCCCCCGGATTTTGACCTGGCATTGGAAAGAAACGAAAGGATTGGCTATTGCGAACTTAATTTTGATTTGGTATAGCGCCGGTGAATAAGCTGGTCTCCCTGACGTGTTTTTGAGGGCGCTGATTTTTCGAAGATTTACATTACACTATGTAGTACGTACATGGTTCGCAAAGCTTGACTTGGCTTCCTGGAGTTCTAAAACAACGTCTCAATCATCATTTCCTTGACGTTACATCCGCTCATTCGACCCTAACTTGGTTGCGAAATTAGTCTTTGCCTCTCGGCTGACGTTCAACTTCTCTGGTTTTAACTATGAGAATCTTTCAGTTTTCTGCTCGTCAAATTATCGATTTGACCACAGCCGTCAAACTAATATCCGTCTCCCCATTTTTCGAAGATTCGCTCCATGCGCTTTCGCTCCTTGCGCTCTGACTTAGTCGCGTTGCCGATCGCTTTGAACTTAAAAAGCTGATCACGTGGTTCATCGATATATCAACATTTAACGTCCAAATTCAACACATAAACGTTACTATTATGATATGGCATCGGTCCTTTCTAAATTATATGCCGCAATTAATTATCTGGTTTATGCTAACACTATATATTGATTAATTAATTTAACAAGGCATTTGATGAACTTTGTATCGTTACGACAGATCAAAGCCTAGTTGCTGATAGCAACCCGATAGTCTCCAGACTGTGTAAGCCGAAGTATAAGCTTTTATGCAATAATCATATGGATCGCATACTTAACACACACTCTGTAGATGATCCACTTTCGGACATCCCCAGCCTCAGAATCACATTTGAATCCGTCATCAAACAAGGCTCACATTCTACACATTCTAGATCACGCGCATGGCAACGAGTTTGCAGTAGCCTATGCACATGTGAGCCCTATATCAAATGCCTTGCAACCATACTCTTAGTAAAGAGACTCTGGGGTGTGCTATGAATTTTGGTTTACTAACAATTACAAGTCTCTGCAAGGCTTTTTGGATCGACGACGATACCGACAATAATTATTGATAAAACCGTTATTTGTAACACAGGTCTGAGCAGAAAATTCAAGAAGCGCAGTTTGGTGAGTTCATGGGAGTTTGAATCATATATTTTGTGGTAATTAAGGCAGGAGCAGTGACCAAAGTTCTTCGTCTGAACCACGCCCCACACTGCACCACGCCTCTGTAACGATCTTCCTTCTGAATTCCGCTACTGTTCTATTCCTCTTTCATCACTGCCAATCCCATCATCCAGCTCCTCTGTCTATCAAACCTTGAACATTCCGCTCATAGCTGAAGTGTATTCAAGTGGCATCTCTTCAAGACTTCCTCTGACTCATATCCGATCCTTTGCTTTCCCATTCTCGCCCTAAACGAAACCCGCATAAACAGCTACTCTTATTCCTCTAGCAAAGCGGACCTGGACCTTTGCTTGGCCACTCTTGGACAGCCACTCGATTTGACGTGAATAAACCGGTGCCCATGGCCTTGCTTGGAGTGGCGTTTCCGAAGTTTAGAGATTGCGATTACAATTACGAAAAAATATTGCATGTTGGTAATAACTGTTGTTCTAATTAAGGGGAACAATCCCGGTACATGGTGAAAAGGTAAATGAATAATATAGGCCTAGTCATAATGTATATGAAAAACCTGGGCACTATTATTCCCAGGCTTAACGGATGGGCTTCTGCGGAATTGTCAACACCTGGCCAATATAGCAGGCCTTATTGTTCCTGCAGGAACCTTCAAATGCACCACTAGCCTAATGGTTCATTGATGGTTTTTAGATGCTGGACCACTAATACATGATATACAATGCACGTTATCGTACTCGGCCGCAAAGACCGCTTATCAAATCGCTGTATGTGCGAAGCCAGTGTCAGGCCGCAGTAGCCTATCCCGGTTGGGGATGTGGGGGTTTAATGTTAGCCTATAGTTGTCTTGAGAGCTGCTGTGAACGTTGCAATATAATATGATAATGTTTGTAGGTATTATGCATAACTCAGATGATATATATATATTCAAGCTTACATCAGTGATTGATCTTAAACAAACTGGAAAAATTTAGAATATTTCATATTATGTTTTTAATATGTACAGTTCTGGCGCATTTATCAATGTCCTTTCAACAGGGATTTGGTCTTGAGACCGCGGTCTCGAGACCGGAAAACTGCGGTCTTGGTCTCGAATGCATCGGTCATGATCTTGGTCTTGGTCTCGGACCATCGGTCTCGGTCTTGGTCTCGAATGCGTCGGTCTTGGTCTTGAGGGAACGGTCTTGGGATTGGTTTCCGTCTCAAATTAGCGTTCTTGGTCTTTCATTTGCCGTATCAGAGTAATTGTTTCGATATTTTCATTATTTTTATGTTATTTTTCTATTATTAGAGCCACCGGTTGTTTATGCTTTACGCGATTGTTATCGATTTATGGCGTGGTGACCAAACTAATAGGTCTTTATATGCATGTTACTGTGGGCAGAAAAAAGCATATGTAAGGGAGCCAGCCATTTCAAAATTTGCTTTCACAGATCTCAAGGTTTTGGAACAATCTAATAGTAACTTTATGTTGTCGGCCACGTGTAGACACTGTAAAATTGACCTAAAATCTCGAGGTCCGTGGTATAGTTGATCTTGTCTTGAGAGCTGCTGTGAACGTTTCAATACGATATGATAATGTACGTATATATCCTATGCATGACTCATAAAATCATGCTATAGGCCCTATATATATATATATATATATATATATATATATATATTCAAGATTACATCAATGATTGATCTTAAACAAATTGGAAAAATTTAGAATATTTCATATTATGCTTTTAATATGTACAGTGCTCGCGCATTTATCAATGTCCTTTCAACGGGGATTTGGTCTTGAGACCGCGGTCTTGGTCTCGACTCTCGAGACGGTCTTTGGTCGAACGGAACTTTAATCTACTTGCTGCAGATGTCTTAAAATATTTACCTATTGTATACTGTAAGTAAGTACTAATTCAGAGTGTGATATTCTCAGGCCGATGCCAAGGGCTGAACCCGCAAAGTTCAGAGTACGTGGCCGGCATAACTGTTTTCTGGACCATTAATATTAAGATTGGTATTCTTCAGCCCAAAATTAATGTTTTAAACGTACTATTCCGTTTTAGCGTCTTAATAAATTGAATTGTTTATAAAAAAGAGCATCGGTCTTGGTCTTGGTCTTGGTCTCGGACCACTCGGTCTCGGTCTTGGTCTTGTTCCTCTCGGTCTTGGTCTCGGTCTTGGTCCTAAGTTTTTGGTCTCGTGTCCAACCCTGCCCTTCAACCAAATAGAGTAAACCAATACACATAATCGGTTAGTTGATCTTCAGTATGACCTGAAGCTCTGGACTCTACCAACATTGGTTTAAAGTCTGCCTTTTCACTTTATGTTGTGCATGCGCAGTGGCGTAGCGAAGCAAAGTGCTGCCTGGGGCGAAGGTACCAAACGCCGCCCCTGTCATTTATTTCCATCACTTTATTCTTGTGCATATCTCGGGATATTATACATTATGATTATTCTATTCAGTATTCAATTCATTATAGGCTTACAGTTAGTAACAGCATCAGCATGCACTGTCAAAATTAAAACTGTTTGATTAATTAAAATGCGTTCCCTGTTGATTTAGAGAATAAATTAGAATAGGATTGTATTAATTAAGAAGTAAAAAACTGATAAAGCAAACAAAAAGCAAGCCTCACAATAAAGTTACCAAACGTCTTGCAGGCTAGATCGAGAAATTATAAAATTTACATGAAACTAAAATAAAAGAGTAGTAAAGTTATTCTTTCTCTCCACTCGGCGCGAACTTGCTTCCTGGATACTTCCGCTACTAAACGCAGCCAATTTAATCTAATAAACGTAAAAGGCAAAAAAATCACAAAATAAATGAATATTTGTCTATTCATAGCTAAAGTTAGTGTAAACATACTTAGCCGGTGAGTTGAAATCAAGTTCAAATAAAAATAACAAATATAAAAAACAGCGCTGCAAGTTTGTATTATATCCAGCGTAAGAGGACGCTACTTAATTTAATTTCGCCATTACTTTTGCACCTATCGAATGAAATCAATTTAGTAATAGTAATAACAAAGATGGTAGAGTCGTAGACTAAGATATAGGCCTATGACACTTCTATCTCGCTGTGTATTTGGTTTTTGTGGTGGTCAAAGCACACAAACCACTTCTCCATTCGCTACGTGGCGCGGTTGACGCCATGCCAGCCGCGACAGGAGAAGTGATATCTCAGTGGTATCATAACAACAACAGTCGATTCCAAGGTAGGTGGCATGAATATTCAGCTACACGGCGGAGATAGGAAGTGTCACATCTTAGTCTGCGACTCTATCATCTTTGGTAATAATGTCTAAATTCTCTTTTGCGCCATGTCTATCAGGGCCGGCTTCTGGCATAGGCGACATTGAAACCGCCTAGGACGCAAGATTTGACGGCGCCGAATTTTAGAAATAATGCGGTGATGTTCTGATGAATAAATTTTTATGATGATACAAAAAGAAATTCAAAAATTAGTTATTACTAACTAGTTTTGAGCTAATTCCAAATCCAACAACGATATTCAATCTCTTAACACCTCATTGAATCTCCCGCTCTTTCCCTATTAATTTTCCTATGCCAGAATCGTCTATATATTCTGACAAAAGCATTTTTATGTGCTCCGTGCATTGTGTGCCTGACCCCATTTCATTTTCTCACAGCTGACTGTTTATGCAACGGGGTGGGGCGGTCTTACATAGATGACTGCCTAGGACGCCAAATTAAATTATCCGAGGACTGCTCTGATGTCTATATAAACACTAGGTGCCATTCGATCATTTCGATAGTACTTCGGTATATTGCATATGTTAGTTTTAAGTCAAGGAAAGCTAAAAGGCACTGTGCCATGATTAGACAAGAGCAACAATAATCTTGAAGAATGCAGCTTATACAACAATATTGTTTAAACATTTTTAACCGAAAATGCCGCCCCTAGGACAAGTGCCGCCTGGGGCGGTTCACCCCCTCGACCCCCGTCGCTACGCCACTGTGCATGCGTTATTGTACATAATTAAGATTAGGCCTATTTGTTTGACATAAAAAGAGTCAAGAACCTCTTATGTATCTCCCTGCATGCTGACCATCTAGAAACTGGGCTCTGATCTCAAACGGACTATATCCTTTTGACAAAAAAATCTCAGGTAAATTGCCCCCCCGGACAATTGCCCCCCCCCATTTTGGCTAGGATATTTCCCTCGGACATCTGCCCCGCATACGGGTATATATGTATGTATTTACGTGTGCATGTATGTACGCATGCATGCATATGTATACATGTATACATACTTGCATGTGGGTACGTATGTATGTATGTATGCATGTATGTATGTATGTATGTATGTATGTATGTATGTATATATGTATGTATGTATGTATGTATGTATTATGTATGTATGTATGTATTATGCATGTATGTATGCATGTATGTATATATGTACGCATATATGTATGACGTATGACCATCTGTACGCATAAGCTTATATAGTTTGGGCGAGCTTGTGGTCTAACCCGGAGGGGCAATTGTCCTAGTTGGGAGGGGTAATTGTCCGGGGGGCAATTGTCCGTTTCCCACCTGGACACCCAAGTATCAATCAAATCACTCCAATCCTTAACATTAAATCACTCCATTGGCTAAAAATCTCAGAGCGCATTCATTTCAGAGTCCTATCACTTATAGGCCTACAACTCCATATGTTCCCAGCCAAATATCTTCGCGAACTCTTCACCAGCCAGTCAACCAGGCCGCTCTATCAGATCGTACTTTTGTACGTCTCACCCTTACTCGATCTCCGATCGGCGGTCACTTCTATTCTCAAGTTCTCAGACCGAGCCATATCCAACGCCTCATTACAACCCTGAAACGATCAACCTCCTGAATTTTGTACATTTTCGGTTCCTCCGCCATCACTGCCTATGTCCTATGTGTGCTGTATCATCAAACATCATCTGCCCCAGGCGCCCCTATATTCACCGATCACCCAGGGCTTTCCATTCTAAACATAAGTCTCATCTTTTCAAGATCTCTTACCCAGACTCCTTATACTTGATCGTCCACCTTTCGATCCTCGCCCAAAACGACATCCTCCTTAGCAGCCACTCTGCCTCCGCTGACCTTCTGGAAGCCGGACTCTGGCCTATCGCGGCCTATACCCTTTGGACAACCTCTGTTATTCGATGCAGCGCTCGTGAATAAACTGCTGCTCAGCGCTTGGCTCTCTTAGAAGCTTGGAGACTACGATTACAATTTCCGAGACATGTACGTGACGTACTGGTCAAGATCTGTCTACATGTATATATACAAAGCCCTATGCATGGGGACCTGACTATTCTAAACATATAGTAGCCAAGAGTTTCTAGGAATTTGCATATAGGGTCAGGGATTTCTACGGAGTAGGCCTATACCGGCCCTCGGAATTTCTGTCAACCGGTGGACCTGTGTGTGTATATGGTGCTCGAGCAAGTTCTTACCTCAGGGACCTCACAATAATAGCTGCGCATTATTACTCCCATTGCGCCAGTGAGGCGTAGGCCTACGTGTATGCACAACTTAATTAGGTCAAATTGTATGAATAGCAATATCAAATTAATACTGTTGTATTGCAATGTGTCAATTTGTGAGGCTAGATCTGGTGGTGGTAGTTCAATTACAGTTTAATGACACTGCTTGTGTTATGACAAAGATCATCAGCGTAGCCCTCCTCCTTCATGAAGGCTAACTTGAGACTGGCACTGTCATAGTGCAGACATTACTTGTCGCCGGTGTTGGAGTTGCATGACTCTCTTCGATTATATTATAGGCCTACTCAGGGCGAACTAGGAATCTCGACTGTACGATTATTAAATTTATTTAAAATTGTGACTTTAATAGTAGCATGTTTAGTCCCAGGTTTAGTTAACCAATCTAGCCTGGGTTAGAGCTCTGCGCCGACCTAGAAGTTTCGGCGGCGGCGCGTCGGTCATTTTTTGTCGACGGCGGCCGGCCGCCGCCGACTCAAAAATTCGGCGGCGGCGGCGCGGCGCGGCGTGATCGGCGCAGTGCTCTATAAGTTTTAGCAAACCTGCTTCAAAAGTTGTTCGACAAGGCAACTTGCATTATAATGTTATGCATATTCTACATTAATTTTTGCCGTTGTCTGATCTCAAATTTTTATTCAAGAGAAACAATTATTCTCAGAGACTCAGAACAGACGTTTAGGAATAAATAGCAAGAAGTAATAAATTTTTCCCTTATCAATAACCCGAATGACTTCCACAAGAAACCTTTTCCATCATTCTGAATTATTATGTACTATTCGTTCAACCTAAGCAGCCCATTCACAACAGTAGTAGTCGTTGTAGCAATGGAAGTAGTAGCAGCAATAGCAGCAGTAGTTGTAGTAGCAGAAGTAGTAGTCGGAGACTATAACACCATACGGTACGAGCAGCGGCAACAACAGCAGGACAATGGATAACATTCATTCTTATCCATCGCCACTGAATGGCTTGGGTCTCCCAGGATCTCATCGTGATGATGCAGATGGAATGTCTTTTTTCTGTTGTCTTAGCTTGCTGCGGTATGTTAACTTGCGTTTCAATGAAGCGCATTTTATAGTGCATATCTCTCAAGGTCTTTTTCTCTTAGCAAGCCATACTAAAGAAGAGAAGAAAAGGAGCAGTCTCTCAAACGAGATTGAAGTATGAAGTGTTACCGACTTCATTATCTGAGCCTCCTCATACGAGGGTGGATGGCCCCCGCTGATTTGAATTTCAAAACACTCGATTGACAGTATAGTTATTAGGCCTACACTATCGCGCGCATGGTGCTTGTTAAATGTCATTTGAATCTAGACTTAATATTACATTAGGCTTAGGAATGCACAATGACCAAGAGAAAATGTCTCCAACTATTAGGGCCCTAATACAAACAATTATTAACGTAATGTAAGTATATTGGTACTTGCACATTTCCATAAACTTGTTTGTCATCCGCCAAAATGAAGTGTGAGTATAGGCCTACTTGCAATAATCCAGGCAGTCGATTACACGGCGAAGATGGTGCTATAGTAGCACGCAAGCGAAATTAGGGTTGTCGTAGGATAATCAGTAAAACTTTTAGTGATTGCCCTAACACTGGCGGCTATGGCAGATTTCCTATGTAGGGCTATTGAGGATTCGATGTCAATGGTTGGGCAGCAGTGCAGTTGCATTTCACGTAGTCACTGCCACCCAAGGCAGAGTGGGTCATTATTTGTCCATGTGCAGCAGCAGCCGCTAATTGAATACCTAACAGTCAGTCCTCTGCAGAATCCTATGAAATGTATCTGCTTAAACTGCATATGAAGACAACCAGACTTTTGTGGGTCTAGGCGTAAGTGACCTGTGACATAGTCTTTCCGGACAGCAGGAACATCGACTTGTGTGATGACGCTTTGCGGCTGTGCACAGACCACGGCATAAATTATCTATGGGTCAGTGACTGAACTTTACTAGTGGAACTGTGAGTTGATATCTATAATAAAATGATGAATGGAACATATGAAAGAGGAAGACCACATAGGGAATGGCAGATGACTTTGAAGAATGGGGTGGAACAAGTCTCCACAAGAGTAATGACGGTGTGGAGAGAAGTGGCTAGAATGCTACCCGACACAAGTCTAATGGCGATGAGTCCATGGTTGTTGATTGATTGAACATATGCCAAGTTCACGAAAGCCACGGACAGACGGTATATGTGGCCAAATATAAATACACGAATATATATATGTATGTATATATAATTATGTACATATATGTGTGTATATCAAGGTGGATATGCATATTGTGCATAATGTGTGTGTGTGCGGCGGCGGCGGCGGCGGCGTCGAGTCCGAGAAATTTCCCTAATGCTATAATACATCCAGTGGCCAAGCTGACTTGTCAATTAGCTTATTTATTTTCAATTTATATTATCTCTCTTTAATGCACATTTATGTTATTGACATTTTTGCAATCATACGCAACAATGGCATCGTCTTCTACAAAAATGAATGCGCTATATAATATAACGGCGTCGCATAAACTTAGGAGCTATTTTAGGCCAATCAGAATCAAAATCTGTTGCGAAGAACCGGAAGTGTTTTATTTGGATTTGATTTCAGAGACATCCTGGAAGTTCTTTGAGATGTGCAGTTAATGTTTTTTATTTTGTTGTCCGTAGCAACACTCTGTTTTAACCAAAGCATCCTTAATAATTTTTCTGTTCCTGACTTTCCGATCTTTAATTTTGCAGCTATAGCCTAGGTATGAAATTTGTTCATTTTTATGCATAACAGTGAATTAACTGAAAGTTTTTCAAGCGACGCTTCCTGGGATAGTAATCTCGATTATGAATTATAGGCGACAAGTAATAGAGTTTATTTGACCCGAGTGCATGTTGTTTTTATATGCTGCATAGTTAAAATTGTACACGTTGATTTATTGGTTAATTTTTTGGTAATCTATTACATTTGTGGGGACATTGCTCTCATACTTTCTCGCAACGTGTTCGTCCCGGCGTTTAGTTTCCGCGACTGCACAAATGCCTGGAGGGAACTGTGTGATATGACGTACTGCAGCGTTTCCCAAAACGATAGGGGTTCCGCGGAAAAGTTTCAGTGTGAAAATTTTTTTGCATTGGAGACTTTTTGCTTGACATCTGCGTATAACTTAATATGGAAGAAAGGTAAACACAATCGTAAAATCTTAGTTTAGCGGGGTAAATTACCCATGTTAATAAATAAGTAGCATCGTAAATTATTCTTCATGGCAAATCTGGCCTTGTTACATCGTTCTAGCTTCCAGTTAAACACAAATTTTCATCGATCCAGCTCCCATTTAAATATAATTCCTTTAATCAATCCAGCTTCCATTTATGCAAGATTCTTAATTAAATACATGCTTCAAACAACGGCAATAATTTACGATGCAAAAATAAGAATTTACCGAAGGAGAATTCAAATCGATGACAGTGACATATATTATATGTCTTTGTCATAAATGTTTGTGTTAGACTTATTATTAATCTAGCCTGATCTTGGCCTAAATCTGTTATTATCTGCATAATCAGGTGTTGTACCTAAAACAGAATATGATGGTTTTGACTGAAATATTTTGAAGATCAAAATGGTTCCACGGTCAAAAAAGATTGTGAAATGCTGACGTACTGTGTCATTTCATGATACAATTAAAATAGTCATAGCTATTAATCCCAATAGAATAATCATAATTATGATTCTGTCATTACCTATTCCTTCGTATGTGACCATGGAAAGGCCATTCGGCTGAGTGTGGTGATTGAGTATTATACAGTGTTAGATACACTCATACAAGAAATGAGTTAAATCAAAACTCATCTCATGCACCTCAAAATGAGTTAAAACAACTCAAATCATCCTCTGTGAAATGAGTTAACTCAAACTCAGTTGTTAAATGAGTTAAATCATCAACTCACACATGTCTAACACTAGCATGTTCTAATCGAACATCGTACAAATATATAGTTACCACGAAATGGTGTCATCACTTTATTATTGCTAGGGCATAACCGAGTAGACAATGTCTACCGAGTACCGAATTCGAGTATTTGGATGAACTATTTTCCGGGTACGAACCGAACAGTAGCGGCAAATCTGGCCGGCAACTCCAAGTACCATCCGTAGGCAAAGCGTAGTTAACCTGCCAAATGCACAGCTATATTCATTATTTAAGTACTTCATTTGTGAAAAAAATGTAAAACCTTGCTATAAAATTTGAAATTTGAAGTTATCAACGACATTTTTACTCTCTAATATTTACCGAAAAGTGGGTGGAGCCAATTCAAGTGAGTAAATTACTGATTTGGTTGCCACCTGGTGAATGCAGCCAAAAGAAATAATAATATATAAATTAACATCATTATTATAAAGAAAAGGCAATGGAATGTTAAGTTCTTGTTTAATTAAGCAAAAGCTTTTAAGTAAGTCTGTTAGTCCTAAATTTATGTGATGAAAAAAAATTATTTTATCAAAAAAAGCTACTTTTAGCCCATGTGTGGTGTAATATTTGCCGAGGCGAATACTTCCGAATAGTTCAATATTCGGCCAAGACAAATGTCCGAGGTGATTTCCGGTTATGCCCTAATTATGACTAATTTGAGTCAGCAATTTCTCATAAGACACACTATGATGGGTTGTAGAATCATTGCACATATTCAAGAATTCATTCTGTACTTCCCCGGTATGCCACGTCAAATCAATCAGTTAAACAACAATTTGCCAAAACACCTCTTGGAATTTTTCTGAATTTTTACATTAAGTACATGCAAAATGAGGAATTACAGTGTCAATTTTAGCATAATGTCTCAAAATTTGACCTGGATATTCATTTTTTTGATAAGGAAAAAAATGGATAGCAAGCAAATGACGTGATACACCAACTTTGGGCTGTTATAAGAGCTGTACCATTATCACTTTTTGCCGATTATGCAGATACAGATTATTGCCGATTATTTCATTGCTGATACCGATTATCTAGCCGATTATTTTACCGATTATATCATTGTGTTTCCCTAGATGTCCGGTTCTAAAAGATATACCTACTGCTGCTGCCTATTGTTGTGATACAAGCAAAACACTTGCTCCATAGGAGACATATACATGTAGTTGGAGACTATTCCTATTCAGGCAATTCAGATTAGGCACACACAGTGTTGGGCACGAGACCAAAACTTCAAGACCAAGACCGAGACCGGGTGGTCCAAGACTGAGACCGGGTGGTCCAAGACAGAGGTCCAAGGCCGATACCCTTTTTTTATAAATAATTAAATTTATTAAGACGAAAGCGGAATAGCACGCTTAAAAACATTAATTTTTTATTGCTGAAGAATACTATTCTTAATAATGGTTCAGAAAACAGTTTTACCGGCCAGTCTGAACATTTGCGGGTTCAGCTCTTGGCTTCGGCCTGAGAATATAACGTATAAATTACGTACAGTACATGATAGGTTATAATTAAGACACCTGAACCAGTAGATTAACATTTCGTTTGAATGGTGTAGGAACTGTAGGCCTACTCTCTTTCGTGGAGAAATCGGCCGAACTTCTCCGCCGAAAGACAGCAGATATCAGGCTATACCTCTAGATTTATCATGGTCGCATGCATTAATATTTATCGGCCCATAGTAAAATATATATTTCGCGGAGAAATGCGCCGAACTTCTCCACTGGGGTTCGATTTATATCCGAGCCATCAATTTTGGATGCTATTTTTGTCCAAAGATTTCACTGCAACTTATACTTGAATCAACTTATTGTCGAGTATATACGGTAAGCAGACTGTTCAACAGCTTTCCCACGTTTAATAGGCTTACTAGCACTATGCCTACTGCATGGGTGGTCTGAAGCCACACGCTATGGGAACGGAACCTAGTGCTGTCCTTCACAGACCCAATGATGTTGCTGTCGTTATTTTGCTCTTAGAGACTGAAATGATATTAAATAAATTTTTTTTAATATCGACACCAATTATCTCACCGATACCGCCGATATCTCCATAATCGGCAGCAATTATGAGTGCTGCCGATGTATCGGTACAGCTCTATGTTATATCTCTTCCAGGAATTGAGCTATGGGGCTGAATTTTTTCCAATGATCAGTTTTTTTTTACTCTTATCTACATATGCAAGAATCTAGGTGGGATTATGTGTGGTTTTTAAATTGTAAATATTGCACAGAAGCCAATTTTCACTCAAGTTCCAAACACTGTATCAGCAGGCAGGAATGATATATTGTGATACTTATACTGCTTTTATATTGAGGTACATGGGTGCTCATAAGACATGTATTAATTGTCTGATTAGTTTCATTATGTCTGGTTTTTCTAAGTGCATTTGCCTTGCCACAGTCATGAAAGTGGGGTTTATGGCTAACCCAAAATTGAAAATGTATAGTTAATCATTTACATTAACATTTTCACATTCATGGTGGATATAAAAAATGTCGTTGTTGACATATTCAGCAGTTTGTTCTGCTCCTTTAAGTGTAAGTAATTTTTTAAAGTTTGCCAGTTTTATGGTGTTGAGAGTTGCAGTTAATAGACCTTTTACTGCATTGTGGTAACTCGTAACTTATTAATTACCAGCTACATACAAGTACTTGATTACTAGCATGACTGTTTTTATCAATACTATGATTGGCGGTCAACCTTTCTCAGTTTGCATCATATTCATGCATACGAAAACAAGTAAAATAATACACACCGCATAAAATCTGGTTGCTACTTTGCAAATTGTGGCACGTCGGAGTATGAAATCTGGATCATTCACGGTAAAATTTACGTTTGAAAACATGCATATATATAGCCTTTGCTGCAATGCAAATTTTGGCACCACATGCTAGCCATTTTTCTCCAGCGAAAGTAGACTTGTAAAAATATGCCATAAAACAATTGTCTGTGTTTTTTACGTGTCTCGCCTATTTCAGCTTTTAGCTCAATTACTAGGAATTGACAAGCGATGGGTTTTGAGCTCTGGCATCACATCGTCCCTGCCTGCTAATACGATGTCTGGAACTTGAGTGAAAATTTCCTTCTGGGCAATATTTGCAAATGTATAAAAAGCACATGTATCATCACTAAGATTCTTGCATTTTTGAGTAGAGCACAACAAACTGATTATATGAAAAACATTTCAGCCCTCTAGCTCTTTTCCTGGCAGAGATATAACAGTCCAGAGTTGGTGGATCATGTAATTTTCTTGTGATCCACTTTTTGCTTATAAAATTAAAAAATTAATATCTCGGTCAAATTTTGAGACATTCTGCTAAAGTTATCACTGTTTTTTTCTCATTTTTCATGTACGTGATGCTCAAATAATTTCTGAAAAATTCAAAGGGGTGTTGTCAATTATTAGATGAACATGGCTCTGCTGCTGTTCTAGCTAAAAAAAAGCCTGTGTGTGACTAGTTGCTGACCAGTAGTTTTGATTCACTAAATGATATTATTGCTAGATAATTAACTACTGATCCACATGTTATTAAAATAGTTTAAAGGTTCTCTGCACTGATGTGATTATACAGTTAAATACACAAAGCAATTGAATGGGTTCTGATATACTACTGAAACTTTTATTTGAAATTGTAACAACAATGGCGGCAAACAGCGAGAACTTGATTAAAGTCTCTAAAGGCCAAGCCAGTTATTATTGTTATTATTACTATTATTACAAACATTTATAAGATGCCCCTTCAAGATTCCTACTCGGAGCTGCGCTGATCTACATGATGTTAAAGTCAATATGATCAAGTAGTCAGACGAACAGAGAGCTCAGCTAATAGATGACAATTAGTTAGTTACCAATCTGTGAACTTAGAATTATGTAGTTCATGATTAGGGATGTTAAACTAAAACCGGAATTCTGGTTTTTGGTTTAGAAAACGGTAACCGATTTATGTCATTTGCAAACTGGTATTCGATTTTTTATATTTTTTTCGCCTTATTATTTATCTCACCTATCCCGGATTAATCCTATAAGATAATGCTCAAGTAAGTCAGTCAACTTCAAAGGTGCAGACGCGTCTAAGCGAAATATTTCCCATCCGTGTCTTTCATCAGTGGAGACGTGAGCTAGGGGAAGGGTAACCTGAGCTGGCCAAGATAGCATCACTCAGATGGAAGACCTGACTTCAAAGCACCACTTAAACTCTTCGGTATCTAGGGTTGACACTGCATTGTGATATGTAATTTATGAAATAACATGCATAGTTAAGTTATATTACGATTCACAATATTTTTCTAAGAAAACCAATAAAAACTGGTAACCAGTTTAAAACCGGATTTTTAATTCCAGTAACCAATTTGCCCCCAAAACAAGTATTAACAACCCTTTTCATGATGCTGTGTGTTGTTAAATATTGCGCTAAGACCTAATTCAGAGTTAGTCATCATTGTCTTGTGCATCTGAAAGTTCTATGTCTTGGAAATTGCTCTCTACTTTCAAATGAATTATCAAAGCACAATTGTAAAATCTTAATTGTTTGCTATGACTATTGAAAGTGCATTTTAAAAAACAAATATATTGTTTAATTTTCTCTTTTTCAGTTGTGATTATCTTTGCATTCATCTAGCTATGTTTTATTGGTTAAAAGTTAGCTTGGCGAATGTTTATTGGATTTGATTTAAAAAATGTTATTTTGTGTTTAGAAATGAATCTGTTAAGCAACTTGTATGTTATTTTCTGGGATGGTTACTGGGATTCCATTTCTAGACCAGGTTTGTAAATATTACAGTGATTGTAGAATTAGTGTTTGCAATTTGTTATTTCTTAAGTCTGACTGTATGTGTGTTTCTTTTTTCAGTATGTAGTTGTTTTCTAATGTCTGATATCATAGTGTCATTGCCATCGTATTTGGCAACTTTAGGTTATTTCATATCTAGGAAAACAAAGTTCTTAGAAAATTACCTCAAGATGTCACTATTTGGATATAAATTGTTGGTGACTTCATTTTTCGTGAAGTAACTGCTGGATTTTGAATAGTATTTATGAATATGCATGTGATAAATTTTAATTTTCTAATTAATTGTTAACTAGGGATTCCATGAACCAACCGATGTAATGTCGCAGAGTCTAATGTACAATTGATCATCTTTGTTTACAAAGCCCGTATGCAGATTATGATCTTTGTATATCCAAAATTTGGCAAAGCCAAACTGATATTGTGTGTTTGACGGATGTCAAGGGTTCTACATCACTTGACAGTTTAACACATTAATGACAAGCTGCATTGGTTTCTCAGCCAATTTTAGTGCATGCTCACAATTAAAGTTTAAGCACTAATTATATTGTATCATATGTTTAGATTTATATAGCTGCTCTCACAGAAAACTAACTATTCAGAGGCGCTCTCAGCACGGAAACCCCGGTAAAAAAGAAATGCCTTTAAAATGTCAGAAGCCAATGGAGAGAAGTCAGTCACTAGTTTAGCCCGATGAATGAGTTGCCCGTCTTGGCCGAATAGGCTTTGATCTTTTGGATTTTATCAGACTTTGATATCCACCACCTCTGGATGAGCAATGTAACCACTAGATAAGTGGCTGTCTCTTTGGTATATACAAGTAGATAGAAAATTCATGGTGGCAACCATTGTACACATAATTTAGTGATGTTATGGTGTATATATAATTTGTCACTTGTATTTTGCTTTAGATGCAAGAGTTGCTGACTGGCTATTGATGGAGTCATATTGGCCCACTTGGATCATCACTGCCATATATCTTCTCACGGTTTATTTCGGTCCCAAAATTATGCATAACCGAGAGGCTTTTCAATTCCGATATACACTGTTTTTCTACAACACGATCTTGGTTATCATGAACTTTCATATTTTCTATCAGGTAATGAATGTGAATTCAAACAATGTTATCTGTAATTTTCATTTAGTTGTATATATACAACTAAATGAAAAAATTATGAAACCATATATGCTCTTTACTCCACTTCATTGATGGGTGCATTCAAATCTAATAATTGTTTATGTGAAATTACTTTTGACTGGTAAGAGACCATTATTAATTGTCAGTAAAAAGTCTGCAATTCCATGGTGAAAAATGTTGTATTTTTTATGCTTATTAATATACCACAGTTGATATTATAGCTATTAGTACAGTATACCCTTGTCATTTTTAGTGTCAGCTTCATTTGCAAGATTGTAGCAACTCATCGTAAGCATGTTGTTGCACAGATTGGCCGTATTCACATATTGCTTTGTAAAATTCTTCCTTCTATCCATGGTCGCATCACCCATTGGTGTCAATCGTTTGTCTCATTCCTTGACTTTCTTCTTTCGCCACTCGTTTCGATCTCCTGTGCCACCCGACTCAGCCTTTGCACATCTATTTTACATCAATCCATTCTATGTTGGATCTAACTCTAAGTTATGTGCCATTGATCCATTCTAATTGCGATCTGATTAGTCAATCCGTATCATGCATCCTACAGTAGTATCCGTAGAATTTGAGCATTATATGTGGTATGATGTTTCTGCTTTTCTAGTGAACTGAACTCTTCATCACACTTCTTTATTCGATATTTTCTGCTGCTTACCATCTTGTGCATAGGGTCCTCCTTCTGTTGCATCTCATCTCAAAGGCTAGCAGTTTGCCATTGTCCAGTTTGTACAATGTCCATGATTCTCAAAAGTATAGTTTAATACCTGTTTTGATGTGCATGTGCACTAATCTCTCGGCTTCTCTGAATGTTTTGATCATTTGCATCAGCCTTCTTTCTATTACGATGGAGTTAGACGGTCTATTCATTCTAGGTGACATTGTTTAAATAAGCAGTAGGACAGATGGTCAGTGGACACCACTCAGATGTATTTGACTCCTTTAATAACTTTTTATCATCTGTTCAAACTATGACTTGCAGTAATGCTGTGTTATGTCAGCTTGAATTATTATTGAATGTGAATATATGTTAAAAACGCTGTTTGATAGGTATATATATGAGCTTTCCCTTTCTGAACAGAGGAAAAGCTTTGTAAAATTAATTGCTAATGATTGCGCTTTTTAGTGTTGCAGGCTAACATTTGCATTTGAACCAGCGACAAATAATGTATGATGATTGTTGAATTGAAAAACAATAGGGCCTGCTTGGTTAGTTTTTCCAAAGTTTCAACTTCCGTAGTTTTCAAGCACCATTTTCTATTGCAAATTTCCAACTTTGAATTCACTCAACAAGTGACATGTTCTGGTATTATCAATCATATTGCTGTAATTGACTGCCACACTGAAACCATACTTGTCTTCTACTTCTCTAATAACTGTTACTTACTACAACTGATAAGTGGCCATTTTAATGTCAATGAGACCTGACCTATACCAAATATCAGAAAGTCTTCAGGTTTGCTGAATCACTGACAACAATCAGTCGATTTTTGATGGTGGATGAAAACTGAACTTGTAATAAAATGTTATTAATTGAAAACAAATATTTATTTAGCAATTCAATAGACCTATTAAGGACCTATTGGAGTTACAATTGCATTTAATATGGCATTTTTGGTGTTTTCTTGCAATCAATAAATGGCTGAGCAGTGAGCACACTGTTGTGGATCATAAAACCAAGATACTACATTTTTTGCTTGAATTTTTTTCGTATTTCACTATTGCGACCGTTAAAAAATTGGGAAGCTTACCTCCAAAATATTTGAATTTTACACGACTGATCCTAATCAAGTGGTTGTTTCATTTTAACTGCTTTCTCATTCTGTGGTATGAGAAATCATTAATTTTCTTTAACTGCCAGTCAGCCATCTAGCTTTACTTTGTTTCTGAATGATTTTGGCTTGCATATCCGAATCATTTTAGTCTTAATAGTAACGTTATTCATTCATTTATTCAGTACACTTATATGGCACTACTTCAAATCACCTACTCAATGGCATCATGTGGTATAAATTCTGACAAGTTCTAAAGCATCTCTCAGAGCACAATGTGGTTAGAGGCGCTACCACTGTGCATGTTTTCTGAGAAAAGATGTCTTAGAACAGCAAGTAAATATAGTAATGCCCTCTGTTAGCTCTCAACCCAACTCTGGAAATATAGAGCAATTTTCAAATGCTTGAAAAATACATACTTTTGGAGCTGCAAATATTTAAGTGTTCTGGGTTTTGTAGTTACTTTCTTCTGCATGGAGACTCAACTACAGTGTTCTCTGTCAACTCGTTGAATACTCTGATGATCCTGATGAAATGAGGGTATGAGCCATGTATTCCTGTGATATTCTTTTTAATTGATGATATGATTTGAACTGCAGAGAATGATTTCTTATTTGTTCACATTCATGTGAATTTGTGTGTTAATCACATTTTGCCAGCAGCAAATGATGAATATGTATTGTACTTGTATGTATATGTATATATATTTGTGTAGCAAATGGACTTGCTCTCTACGCACCAGAAACTAATTACGTCTGCTTTGCCTCACATCGAAAAAAATCCCCTCCATCGAAGTGCAATCGAAACTTACTGATACACCCTTACTTGCAGTCAAATCTGCTAAATTTCTAGGGGTATATGTTGACCAATTTCTTACTTGGAATGCGCATATTGAAAAAATTTCCTCAAAAATGTCTAAAAATACTGGGATTATATCACTCATCGTGTACCTAATACCTAAAACAATTTGCATGAACCTTTCCTTTTCCCTAATTCATCCCTGCTTAATCTACTGCAATGTAATTTGGGCGGCAAACTATCACTCACGGTTGAACAGATTAGTTGTACTTCAAAACTGAGCATTTAAAATCATTAGGAAAACCTCCTTGTCAGATACCTCTTCCCTTCCCATATTGCAAGTATCGCAAATAACACTCTGCCAGGCCAGTGAATTTGTATATAAATTTATGAATAAATTACTAACTTCTGCTTATCTGAACTACCTCAAACCACTTCAACTAGCTAATCCCTATTGTCTTAAAAATTTTAACGATTATCGGCCTATTTTTCCTCGTACAAACACGCGCAAATTCTCGATTGCCTACACTGGTCCCATAGCCTGGAATTTCCTACCAAACAAAATCCGCAATATAAATCACTATGAAACCTTTAAATACCGACTCCGTAAGCACCTATTGACTGACTCTACATGAAGTGCCTATTTCTTTGCTATGTGTTAAGTTTATATACTTTATATTAATTAGCTAGTTAAGTCTGGTAACTTTACCACCTTACTGAATATACTCAATTCGTCATCCACCACTACTTAATTTCATCTCTGTAACTGGGTGACCCTGCTAGCGGGATCTCGGTCCCTTAAGGGTTTTCCATTATTATTTTATTTATTACTCTGTGTAACATAATTCTCATTCTGATGCTAATAGTTTATAACTAAATGATTAATGATGAATAAATTATATACATTGTTCACAAAGAACTTGTTACCTACATTTGTATAATGATGGTGAAACAATAAAAAACTGTGGTTATGGTTATATATTATATGTACATATGTGTATATATATATATCTACATATATATATATATATATATATATATATATATATATATATATATATATATATATCATTATCCCACTTGCCTTAAACAATTGCAACTTCTTAAAAACAGAACCTTAAGAATCATTTGTGACCCATCTGATCAAAAGGAGGCCTAACTCTGATTTTTACAATTTTAGTGTTATATACCATTTTAAAGGGCACAGTCTCTCCGTTAAAATGACACTAACTTTATTGTTCTATGATGTTGCTGTCCAAATGAGCAAAATATATTGCTCAGTTGTTCGATTATAATTCCGAGAAAAATGCATTCAAAGTTTGGTGTAACTTTGAAATTCGAAATTCCTAACCAACCTTGTTCAGAATTGAGTTAAATTTCAGACAGACAATCTAGCTTATATTTGTTGTTTAATGCAGATCATAAGCTAGACGAATGTCTGGGCTTTCTACTTATACCAAGATTGCTGTCCTAGCCCCAAGTTGAGCTTGGCTATTAATGGCGGGAAAATGGCAAATTATAAGAAGTCATTAAATTATCAAAACAGTGACTGCCACAAAGTCATACAAAAGTCAATAAAAATAATTTTTGCCAAAACGTTTTATTTTTTATGTTTAAAACATATTTATATATCAATTTCTATCAAAAACAAGAAATTGGAAAAAAACTGACTTTGTTTCATATTTTTGCAATTATCTCACTAACATGTGTTGCGACATAAGCCTCCTTTCAGTCAGATGGGTCACATTTCTTGTGTCTTCGAACATCCTTCTTCCGCCAGCATTGGGTCCTACTTATGATTGCCCAATTTTATGTATATAAACCTACTCCAGAAAAGAATTTTTGCATAAAGATCATAACCACCTTCTTTGATCATTATTTTGTTTTCTTCATAGCTACAATGATTTTCTTTGAAACTTCACCGCATGTGTTATATAAACAAGATCTGAATTCAAGAGGCACTGTGGTGCAAGAAGAAATTCTGCAGTGGGCTTGGGTTTAAAATTTTAGCTAATTAATGTTGAAGTCACCCATTAAAATATGGTCCTTGGCTTTACTTAGAGTTACACTTAGTTGTGCCTCAAGCTTGGGTTGAAACATTTGTACATCCTGCCCCACGGAAAATCCAACCCCTCTGCCTCTCCCATCCTCCTTGGTTTATGGATAAAGTAATATCCTTGGATAGACACTAAATGGTGCTGATCCTCCCCAGCCAGGTCTTGATCAGAGCCTGCACTGACACAGGAAAAATAGGAGTTTGATAATGACCACATGCTACACAGAAGCAGGTCAATGTGCATACAAGAGGGAATGATGTCGTTTAGGAAGTCCTAGTCTGGGTAAAGCCAAACAGGGTTCAATAAAAATTGATCATTAACTTTGTCAATAGAGGAGTCCAAGTCATTAACATAGGCATTGTTCAAATAGTGGGTCAGGTCATTATAAGATTCATTCCATATGCACAGTAATATCAGTTGAATAGACCAACACAGGGTCATCAACTATCATGCTACATGTACATTCAAATTATTCAATGGGTTATTCAGTAGTTGTTCACAAATCTATCAGAGAGTAATTGGGAATAACCATGTATCCAAACAGAAGAGTTAACTATGAACCTCTAGTTCACGATTTTAGAAAACTGGACATTCACAAATGTAATCGCATGGGGATTAGGTCTAAGGTATCACAAATTATGCAAGTAACAGAACAGAAAAGTTATAAGGAACCTCTTTTTATGTTAATCAAAGACTGGTCAACAGAAATGCAATCACAAAACAATTAGGTTAAATAGTTAAAAACAGAGTTAAAGTACAATAAACAAACACCAAGAAAGATGACAGTATCGTTCACAGAAGAAAAAAAACAAATAGGAATGCAGCACCACTGGGGCTCATGTGCTGTTGGCAGTGAAGAACTACAGAAAAAGATTACCGTATACACTCGACTATAAGTCGATTCAAGGATAAGTCGAAGTGCAATTTGTGGACAAAAATAACATCCAAAATTGACGGCTCGAATGTAAGTCGAACCCATCAAATCGAAAACGAGTGATAAATCAAGAGGTATAGCTTGATATCTGCTGAATTTCGGCGGATTTCTCCACAAAATATTTGTTTTGCTATGGGCAGATCAATATTAATGCATGCGGCTGTCATAAATCGAGAGGTATAGTGTGATATGTGCTGTCTTTCGGCAGAGAAGTTCGGTGGATTTCTCCGCGAAATCTATATTTTGCTTTGGGCAGATCAATATTAATGCATGTGGCCATCATAAATCAAGATATTTAGTTCGATATCTGATGTTGAATATTGGGTCCGAAAATATCCCATTATTTTGTCTCTCGAGTATAAGTCGAAAGACCTATTTTGCTGTCCTGAAATACTCTTAAATTTCTCGACTTATAGTCGAGTATATACTTGGGTGGGTCCGTTATGGTCAGGACAGGCGATAGGGAAACAGGATGAAAACAAAAGAGAGAACGATGATACTTAAGCCAAGACTGAAATGAAACTGAAGTGGTAGGGATCCGACACATCCTGTCTGACTAATTTAGACTAATAATGAATGGTACAAATCATCTATTATAAATCAAAAAGGTACAGTTGGTAGTTGGGTAAGGCGATATTGGCTGTGGCATATGAAAAGAAAATCAATACTGAACCCAGCCATTACAGATAAGTTCCCATATGCCTGGAGTTTAGAAAGGCCCAGTACTCTAGAACTCTTAAGCCGTAAACACAGGTTAATTGCTGCAAAGTAGATATGATTTTCCAAGGTAGGTACTTGAAATGGGAGGTGGTGGTAGGCCCTATGTTGACCAGTAGCAAGAGTATCAATAAGGACCAGCTCATTCCAGATCTTTAGCTCTGTCAATGTATTTATCCTTTTTGGTTTCTCTGGGAGCATAGCTATTGTTTTTATGAAGACTTTGCCAGCTGAGGTCCAGGTTGAATTGAGTTCGTTAGTTTGACGAATTGTCTTGCCCTGGCATAGATCTGAGAGTTTAGGCGTGTGAGATGCTCCAAGATGTAGAGGCCTGACTTTCCTGAGGACTTTTGATCCTTCAGTAGATGTTGAGAATGGAGGATATCATTGCACATTGACCTAGTAGCAATACCAGTGACAAGTGTTCTAGTAAGTAGCCTGCTGTGAATTGGGAATCTGAATGCAAATGATATGTCCTCATCTGTGATTTTTATTTTGAGTACATCCCTGCAATTGTTGTGGACGTCCAGTCATAGGGTATGAAGATACAGTGAATTACCAGACGACTTCCCATTGAGGTTCGACTTGGAGGGATTTCCCGGCAATCTGTGAATGACCAGGTTTGGAAAATCTGTGGATTTTCCATTCTGTCCATTTGTCCAAGCGAGTCCAGGATTTGCATCTTGGACTCGTATTCCAGCGTAAACTTTGAGAAACTCGTATCGGTGATTTGCTTGACAATATTTTCTGTGTCTGCTGTAATAGCCGCATTGATATTTTTCACCGTGCTCTCAACAATACCCTCCACGAGCGGTGTTATCCTTATTCTTAGTCGAGCAAAGTGAGTGTCAACAACCCTCTTGTCCTGTATGACCTCTATTAAATCCTCTGTTTTGATGCTTTTTTTGACATTTTATGATTGTAATGTATCGCTCACAGATAGATGGGTTCAATGACATGCCACAAGTAAATCACCAACACTTTCCAAAATGACAGTAGAGCCCAATATAATCGATTTTTAGGTACGATCGTGCTAACTTATGTACACTGTTATCGATCATCTGAACACTCCAATATGTGGCTTCCAGTATCGCAGTGCATTAGCTACAAGATAGCAACGCTTGTCTTGTGGTGCGTCTTTGGTAGCACTGCATCCTATTTGAGTAGTCTCTTGAGTTGCTCGATTTCAGATATATCCTACAGTAGGGCTCTCCGTTCCTCGGATAGGGGAGCTACTGGTCCTGCGAGCTTGATCCTCGATCAAGCAGCACAGAGCCTTCTCGGTTGTGGGCCCCTCCATTTGGAATGGACTTCTGCTAGCTCTGCACATGCTCCCTAGGAACAATCTGCCAGCCCGGCCTTCTATTGTATCCTCAAATCATTTTTATGTGGCCGCAGCCTGGCTAAGAGCGCCTCCGAGTAAGTTTATTGAAGGGGCGCTGTATAAATTTTTGAAATGATTGAATATCCATAGTGCCTGGTGCCTACATGGATTGCATTATACTTTAATGATATTGTAGATTGCTCATGCCATCTGGTGGTATTACTTCTCGAAGGGTGTAGAGCTCCTTGACACGGTTTTCTTCATTCTTCGTAAGAAGGATAATCAGATTTCATTCCTCCATGTTTACCACCATGCAACAATGTTCCCTATCTGGTGGATTGGAGTGAAATTGGTTCCGGGCGGACAATGTAGGCAGTTAATTGTTGTACTGTATGCTACCATAATCCTTATCATCAGATTTTAAATGTTTTATTTTCATTTCTACCTTCATCTTCAGAGCAACGTATATCTACATCTTTGAATTTCACTTCTCTTTCATCATCTAGACTAGAGGTAATTCTATTATAATTTCTGATTTCATTATATCTAAACCACTGCGGCCATTGTTATCTAACTTATCTGAGCAGTGATGACTTGATAGCCCTTTAACTTCATCTGAGGCCAGTTTAGTTATCAATTGCTCATTTTCTGATAGATGTTAAGGCTTGAATAAGCTATAATTGTTCACATGATGTTGAGTGCCTTGCATTAAGAGGTGCAAGCAGCATGACATTTAGAGCCTGTCGATTAATAGGTTTAAAAAAATCTGAGCAGAACTGTCTCTGGGTTTAATTATGTTCTGATCATCAAACACCTGCTCATCACAATACCTGTTCAGACTTTAAATCATTGTAACGGGACATCGTCACCTTCTTCAGTTCATTATACTTTTGTTTATCTTGTTTCTTTAGTGTTAAGTAATTAGAAGACGACCAGTACATTGCCCTTTAACTTAATGTCAATGTTATGAAACATGCTGAATCTGGTAAAATTGCCAGATCATTGTTGTATCCTCGAATTTCTGAAGAGTCTGTATCATGTTGGTTGGCTATTGTTTTGCATCATCGGCCTTTATGTAGCTAAAGATCAATAGGCATAGGGGTTTATAATGAGTGCTCGTGTGCCTTACTTTGTTCATGTGTTATTTTAGCTGCATTTGGTGCACTCATCAACTCCTTTGTACATGTTTTCATGTATACATACTATGCTGTTTCTGCCCTTGGACCCTCATTCCAGAAGTACGTGTGGTGGAAGAAGTATCTCACCAGATTACAGCTGGTAGGAATGGAGAAGAAAATATATTATCAATTGGACAGTCGAAACAATATTTTTCTCAAAATCTTGAACTGTTTTCTATGATTTAATGATAAAATGGTAAAGACTTTTATAAATCTGTTGTATTTGCCAAATTTTATGGTTTTTATATTACAAATATCTAAAATTGTCAGCAAAGCATCCAGAATGCAATGGTTCAGTGGTTCTGAAAGTCGTGTACCGCGAACCACTGGTGGTCCGCGAAGCTCTGGTCAGTGGTCCGTGAGAATGTTTAGTAAAACAAATTATTTTTACAATATAACACTTCTTTAACATTTATTTAATTTTTTCACTAATTTAACAATCAAACATAATCTATATTAAAAACTGAAACATGTGAGTACAACATAAACTCATAAAGGCATAAGTGTCGTGTGACATTGTGAAGAGATAGATGTAGCAGTAATGTTTCATCTTTGTTTATTTTAATTCCAATAGTCTTTGGAAGATGAATCAAGTTAGGAGAATACTTCCCTAACGAGGAAGATCCTCATGCTGGAAAAGAGTGGATAAGAAATCCACACATCGTTCATGAAGATTTAGCACAAATCTTGATGATAAGCTTATGTTTGAATTAAGAAATAATACTGGTTTGAAAGCAATTTTTGAAAAAAGTGAATCATTGTGTGCATTTTGGATCAGTGTCCGTCCTGAATATCCTAAACTAGCGGAATTAGCCCTAACATCTTTGACTCCTTTTGCTTCAACCTGCATATGTGAACCGGGATTTTCTTCAGGGACACTAATAAAAGCCAAAAACAGGAATCTTTAGATCAAGCCTCACATTGATTTGCTTGTTAGCAGTTACAAACAAGCTCCTACGTGACATTGATTATGATTACTGCTACTAGAATTTTCTGATAAATTTATTGATTTTCTGTGCAGTTTGTAAAATCAAAAAATGTTTTATTATTTTATTAAAACTTTCATTAATTTTGTATAACTTGGTCGTTGTTACAATGGTACAGCCTACTAAATTTATGTTAGCAATAATGTTTATGCAAATAACTTATTTTTTAAAAACTATAATTACATAATCACAATATCAAATGATATTAACAATTTAGTCTTTTTACATTTCAACAAAAAGTATGACATCAAACTGGGGAAGCTTACAACGCTCCCCAGACTCGTGGGGGAGGGGATCAGCGCTTTCGGCGCTCGTTTGTCCACTTAGACTTCGCTATGTACACCAATGTGTTGTCACGTTTGGTGTTAGTGGTCTGCAAAAATTAATAAAAAGTCATTGCTGGTCCCTGGTGTCAAAAAGTATGAGAACTACTGCAATAGTTGATTGATTTTAGCGCGTTAAAGATGAGGATGCCTTGAAAACGCATCCCTCTTGTCATTTAAGGAATTTTATGTTGCTGCTCTTCAGTATTATGAAATTGCAGAGGGTGTTTGGTTGTATATGTTGTTTCTCTGCTCCGATTAGGTTCAGTTTGTCGCGGCAATGGTCCATGCGGGTCAGTCGCTCTATTTCGAATGTGATTTTCCAAAGTGGATGCATTGGGCTTTGATCCTGTATGGAGGATCGATCCTCCTTCTCTTCCTTAATTTCTACTTCCAGGCATACATCAGACCACGGAAAGATACGGTAAGACTTATTGGCTTGTGCTGGTGCTAATGTGCAGAATGTTATTTAATCTTACATTTACCATTGCAAAAATATTTTTATCAATAGTAATGTACAATTGTACATATCATCTGTGCTATTGAGATATCATCAGAGGCAGCTTTCTGTTATGGATATGATTAGTTATTAGCTCTATACTGACCTACCATGGCATACCAGGCTACCTAGACCAAACTATCCTATCATCATTTCAAGCTAGTACATGAGAGCCACATCAAATGTGGAGAGTGTAAACAAGTTGTCCTTGTTGTGTTGCTGTGGTCAAGATTTGTCTTAGGTAATGAACCTAACCAAAGAGTGAAGACCATGGTTTTAAAAAGATGTATGAACATTTATGTTGCATTTGTCGTTATGATTTGAAATGATGCCTGCAAGCTAAATTTGTCCTATTTTTGCTGTCGAAGGCACGGGTCTGTACAGTAGGACAAATTAAGAGTGAATCTGTGTTCATTATGTGATACAAAGTTCAATAATTTATTTTAAGAAAGTAGTGAAGGGATGGGTGGAGAACTTTATGTAAAATTACCTAGTGAGACTAATGTGAATGCTCTGGTATATAGTTACTGCTCTGCTATCATAGATTTGAATATCAAGTGCAATAGAAAGGACATGCACACAATGGTACAGTTGTATAGTAGGGTGCATCAAACCCCCTCATGAGTTAAATTCATATTGGCCCTATAATAAACATGTTCCTTTGGTGTTAAGTAGTTACTTTGTGAAATATTAGGAAATATAATTATTCCTAATGGGTCCACATGAAGCACAAAATTTAGCGTACCACTGCATTATTACAATGTTGTTTCGATACGACGGCCAGCAATACCGGACATGCCAGTGCCGCGTGTGTGGCCCTGCTGCAAAGAATTGGCCGTGCAATGCTCTGGTCTGCATGCCATCATCACGTTGGAGAAGTTATTTTAATGCACGTTTTGAAGCATCAAAATCACCAGAACTTGTATATCATGGGATTTTTTCATTTCGTATATCAGTTACACAGACTGCTGCAATTTTGTGTGTGCAAGTGGCTTAATTCTTTCACAGTGAATATTATAATTATTTTCCATTTTAAAAATAATATGAAATATGTTGTGCTACAGTTAAGATAATAGCTGCAAAGTTAGTGTGATTTTGTTTACTTCTTGCATAGCCAACGATGGGGGCCAATGATGAATTTCAGGACGTTGCCAGGGAAGCTTCCGGACTTTCTAATGGTTACGTGAAACAAAAAGACACCTGAAGACTTGACAGAAACCTATTGTTGCATTGGAATTAATTGTCTGTTGGTATTCCAAGTGTGCATGTATGTGTGGATAATAGTTGTTAAGTTTATTGTTAGGCACAATACATTCTGTATTGAAAGCTGTTGCTATTTTTAAGATTGTCCTTCCTGCTCACTTGGCCTTAAATTGTAAGCATTTCTATAGATAGAATATCGATGCATGAACTTTACTTGATTTCAAATAGCTGTTCGTGTGAAAGCCCAATTTAACTTGACAGTCAATTTTAATTGTTTGTAAAGAGCTCAACTTTGCCATGCTCGACATTGAGATGTTTGAGCAGATTGTAACTGAGCATTGGTGATGTAAAAAGTTTGTGTCTGTTCAAAATGTATCCAATATAGTATTTTTTCACTTCTTTAATGTTTTTTGTTTACTTTTTGATTTTGCATTTTTTAGAACTTATGTTTCGGGTCATTGATGATATGAGATGGCATATTTGTTTTAATTAGTTTTCAAGTAGCTAAGTTTACTGTGGACTGAAAGTTTTACCTCTGACAGATCTCATGGACAGATGAAGTCCTTAGATGATTCAGTAGCTGACAAAAGATTGATTATCCATGTAATTAAAACATGATGCCACTCAATGTATTAAATTACACATTTCTAAAGATTCTGTGATGTGCTGGGTGCCATGTAGTTGGGTCTGTTATGATAAGCATTTGGCTTTGGTCATGCTCTTGGGCTTAATGTTCTGTTTTAAGTTTGGCAAAGCAGTTATGTAAAAATCCAACTGCAACCTCGGTGACAATCAAAAATTGTTTTTTTTTATTGCTTCAAACATATTTTAACCGCACCTTTCTAGTTTGGTGCAGTAAAAAAATGCATCACTGTTTGCAACTTGTCTTTTTGAGATGTAAAATTTCCATTGGTTCTAGTTCTATATACAATATTTCTGTATATATTCAATGAAACGAGTTGTACTTCCATATAGGTAATTGAACATTATTATGTTTGTTTTGCTGTGTTACACAATTCTTTGTGCCTTGCTAGCAATGAACCATTTGCCTAAGAAATCTCTTTACCATTCTAGGAGTGTATTCCAAGTGGAAGAATACTCAGACCTTTATTAAGAGCATGTTGTTTTTTTCAAAACTTAAATGGTTTTAAATCTTCATAAAAAAACTTTTTTTTATTCATTGCTTAATTGCTTTACCTCTTATTTGCTGTAAAACTGTGTTTGTGTATTTAAAATATTTGTTTACACAGTTGTTTCAGTTGGTAAGAAGTGCTGTTCTTGATCTGGTTATTTTGACTTGTGGAGCACATTATTGAAATAAAAATCTCTGAATGTGCAATATATTCTTTGACTGGGTTTGCTACTGATGAAAATGTTCCATTAAGGACTAAGATAAATGTTGGTATTTGAGAGCTAAAATGACACTGTGATCTTTTCTGCTGGTATCTAATGCTGACGATATAATTTTATTGGTCTGTAGGACATTGCTTAACTGTTGACAACGTTTTACTATTGTTTTGCCAAATAAAAATCCTATCATATTTTACGGCTTATTCTGTGGTATTTACTTTTTTGTCTTATTTTTTCACTGAGCATCTGTGAAATAAAATATTTTTATTGAAGTTATGATCCATTGCTGAATGTTGTTTAGGATATTTTACTGGAAGATTGATCTCAAAGTATGTATTTAGCCAGTTCAGCTTCTGTAATAAGCCTATCTGCCTATGTGATAAAAAAACCTTCAGCCTCTGTCATTACCCTATGTCATAAGCCTATCTGCCTACGTCATAAAAAAGCTATCAGCCTCTATCATAAGCTTATGGGCCTCTGTCATAAGCCTCTGTCGCAAGCCTATCAGTCTCTGTCATGGACCTATCAGTCACTGTCATAAGCCTATCAACCTTTGTCATACGCCTTTCAGCCTCTCATAAGCTATCAGCCGAACAATCTTTGCTATAAGTTGAACTCTTGGTTTCTGTTTTATTAAGATTTTGTGTGAGGGGAACACATAAGTTGTGAATCTTTAAATTATGCCACTCCACATCCATCATCTAGAATCCCTTGCCTACTTTCTTCTTTGGTTGCTGTGCCTGTAAACTATCCACAGTTGATTGTTAGTGTTTATTTGATTGAATACAATCAGTTGACTGTAATACGATGAAAATCAAGTGTACATCATCTCCACATATGGCAGAAGGCAGTAGCATGGCGCAGAAAGTTGGCTGCGAATTCATGTGCAATGTAATAATATATGTTTACCATTTACGATGCATCCTTCGAAGTATTTGACTTCTGTTCCCAAGACCACTGCTGTGAAAATTCCGGGTAGGACAAGCATGTTAAACTGATTCTGATGATCGTTTGGCAGAGGAATATTGCACATGGAGTTGGAGAACATCTCAAGGGTTGGGCATTTGTGTTTTTCAGATCTCTCTATACTGTGTTTCAAACTACTGTTAAGAGTTGTAAGAATACATGAATATTTATGTCTCTGGTGCCGCTTTGTCAGTCGTTAGTTTATCGCACTCTATGAATTCTTTTACTGATGCTTAAGTATCATGCCTTTGTTCATTTGCAATTGGTTTATTGTTTTCTTGTCATTGAAAACGAGACATACATGGTATATTTGATTGCACATTAGAATTTTGTGATCAGCCAAAGTTTCTTTTTGAAAGTCTTGAATAGCTTCAACTGATTTTTTTAGATTTTGAACAACAGAGATAAATGCAGAACAGTTTTGTCTGTTATCTTAAACAGCTATGGGATCATTTGAAATTTTTTTACATATTTTTACTTTAAGAGGCTGGTGATTCTATGACAATTGACATTCTGCAGCTAAGTAACAGAAGCACTGTGGTGTTTATTGGATATTGTTTTGGTGCAGGAGATTTTGCATTTTGCAGTTGAGAGCATAGGCATTTGAGCTTGGGCTGTTTGGAGCACAATTGCAGGTGCGAATTGGATGTTAGCGCTGTGGATCAGCAATTTCGTGCTGCTTGTTCCAACTTCTACTGAATCCAAACATTCTTATTTATTTGAAGAGAGAAAGTGAGAAAGCAAGTTTATATTTCAACATAACGAAGGCAAAGATCATGACAACAGCCGATTGGGACAGTTTTGAGATAGATGGAGAGGAAATAGAGGTGGTAACAAGCTTCCCTCTTTTTCTGTTAACGCTCCCAAGAATGTGAAAGTGTGATTTGGAAATAAAAAGAAGGGTGGGGATAGGGAAAGCTGCAATGAATGGACTGGAAAAGAATTGGAAGGATAAACACGTGAGCATAGAAGAAAAAGGCTAGTGAGGGCAATGATCTTTCCTACAGTACTATATGGCTGTGAGACATGGACAATGACAAAGAACATGGAGAAAAAGATTAACACATGTGAAATGTGGATATGGAGGAAGATGCAGAGAATATTGTGGACGGAGAAAAAAGCGAATGAAAGGGTGCGCATGGAGATTGGAGTTGAGAATGATGAGACGTTACAACAAACAGCGCTGAGAAGGAAGCTGGGTTACTTCGGACATCTCATGCGAGCGGATGGATTAGAAAAGGAAATGATGTTGGCGTGCGGAGAAGGAAGGAGAAAACAGGGATGACCAAGGAAAAAATGGATGGACGAGATACACGAAAGAACCAGAATGAACCTGGAGGAATTAAAAGATGGGACTTCAAAAAGAAAGTATTGGAGACGTTTTTCCGCTGCGATCGCTAAAGTTCCAAGAACTGACAGTGCAAGGTGACTGAATCTATATAATTCTGCAACTTAAACTTGATTTGTTATTAAGCAAGTTAGGCTAATTCATGCAGACAAATTGTAATTGGCAAAAGCTACCATGACTCAGGCTCATCCTAATCTCTATTATTATTATTTAACAGGGTTTGTTTAAGTGTGTCAATAGTATACAAGCATAAATTTTTACAAGCCTGCAGCGTTTATATATTTAATATTTAATTCTGATTTGCCTCTTTCTTAAATTGATCTAAATTAGTATATGAGGTCGAAGCTATTGACTAGTACGTAAAGTTTTTAACGGTTAATGCTAGAAAAATTAAAGCGAATTCACTTACATTAATTGTTCGTCTAAGCAGTATGTCTTGTATCTTTACATTTGGTGTAGGCCTCCTCGTGTAATAAGTGCATAAATCAGGCAAAAAATAAAGAGAGCGAATTGATGATAAAAGGATCAAATGTATTAGAAGAGAATGGATGATGGTTCATACTAAACCAGTATATCTGGTTTAGTATAAATGGTTCATACTAAACCAGTATATCTGGCGGCAAAAACAATGTTGCTGCCGCCTGAATTTTTTTATGATTTAAGAACCAGACATCAGGTCTGGACGGAAGTATATTATAATGGCCACAACTCTTTTGTGCTAGACACTCTTTGAGATATATTATTGATATCAGCCCACATAGGCCTACTTAGCAGAAAATCATGACCATAATTTCTAGATTTTGCACCACTGTAGGCCTACAAAATATGAAACATCTTCATTATAGTCAGTAGACATCATACAGTACAAGCAATGGGAGAACAAGATTGAGAACACATGCATAGACTCATGTTGTTTATTTCGCCTTTTGAGCCATTTCCAAATCTTTCACCCTCGTGGGCAACGATCAACATATTTGTCTGGCAGAGCTTCATTATTTCTGCAGACTATAATGCCACAAATCCATATACTTCAATTGTCTATAGTGGTTGGGTTTGGCTCGCTATGCATCGGTGGTACAATTTCACGGGTGTATGCTGTAGCTATAAGACAAGGGGCGCAAACACTGTCCACATCCAGAAACGTCGAGACCAAAACTCATGACCGAGAGGTCCAAGACCCAGTGGTCCAAGACCGAGACTGACGATCCAAGACCAAGACCGATATACTTTTTTTATAAACAATTCAATTAAGACCATAAAACGGAATGACACGGTCAAAACATTAATTTAATTGCTGAATAACACTAATCTTAAAAATGACCCAAAAAACAGTTTTACCAGCTACTCTGAGCCTTTGGGGGTTCAGGCTTTGGCTTCGGCCTAAGAATATCACACAATAAATAATAGTATACGATACGTAAATACTTTAAGACATCTGAACAAGTAGATTAACGTTCCGTTTCAGTGGTGTAGGGCTACTGGTACCACGGACCTCTGAATTGTAGGTTTAACAGTGTCTACACGTGGCCGACGAAATAATTCCAAAACCTTGAAATTTGTGAATGCAAATTTTGAAATCCTGGCTCAGTTGCGAATGCATATAAAGATGGTCAGCACGCCATAAATCGATAACAAGCGCGCAGGGGCTAAACATCCGGTGTCTCTAATAAGCGAAATAACCGACAAAATCTAAAAAATTTACGCGGCAAATGACCAAGAACGCTAATTTAAGACGGAGACCAATCCCAAGACCGCTTCTTTAAGACCAAGACCGACGCATTCGAGACCAACACTGATTATCCGAGACCGAGACCGCCACGATCTCGAGACCACATCCCTGGCTCGATCTGATGCTGGCCTATCTCAGTATCTGCACATCAATTCGACTAATGCTGAAGTTCTTGTCAAAGGCCAACAGCCCGGGTTGGATAGAGAGCGCACCTGAATAGTAACCGCCTCTGTTCAATCACGCATGCGTACGAGAACCGTGCCTGTGATGGTTTCAGCTAAACCAGGTCTTCGGCACTTTGTTCTGCTGCCTGTGGGGCTCTTCTGATCCCTCGCTTATCTACGTCAACAAGTGTGCGCTCTCATGTATTGGGACAGCCCTTCGGAACAATCTTCCCGGTTGACATTCGAAACATCTCTCTATAGACTCTGCTCAAAATTATTAGCTCTTTCTAGAAATGCTAGACCCATCTTGCTGTTCGGTTGTATCTTGTACACCTATGTTCTTAGTGTATTTGAGGGGTTCATAAAATTCGTTTGATAAAAGTCAGGGTACGTACGTACGTATGTACGTACATACATACATACAATGATATGTACATATATAAATCGTCATCTGCTTCTTCATCACAAGCATCACTGGCATCTTCCTAATCATCCTAATGGACCTATTTAGTCCTGTTGCAATCATCATCATGGTCGTTGCAATCATCTTCATCGTCATCATCATCGTCTTTATCTTCTTCATCCAAAGAATCGAGCGAGCATCGTTATCGTCTACGACGTCATTTTTACGATTGTTTTTGACCATCAGCACCGTCATCATCACACGTTCGTCGTCGTCATCATCATCATTAGCAGCAACGACCGTAAACGAGACGCGGCGTGTAGAGAGAGAGAGAGAGAGGGAGGGAGAGGGAGAGGGAGAGGGGGGAAACCTGGTTGCAGGTAAAATCTTAGTCGTTATCGATATCTAATTATGTCTTCGATACCAGTTGGAGGAGGGTGAAAGGGGGGTGAGCGACACCTGAGGTTCCTTTATAATTAGTCCGGTTATTTCAGACGACAGGCGCCGTCAAACAGACGCACTCATACAGACGCAGACATGCAGACAGACGAAGAGAAACATACACTGAATGTCGTAATTCCTAATGAGACTCTACTAATATATCTGGCTACGCATTTTACACGGGCATGTAGATCATTATTCCTTGCGCCAAATCAATTTTGCATCTACCCACCCTTCCACTGCCACCCTCCCACCGACACCACTGCCACCTTTCCACCGACATCACTGGCACACTTCCAATGCCACCTTTCCACTGCCACCCTTCCACACACAGCTCATTCCGATTTCAACCAGGTTTATTTCCCCTACCGTACCTCCTGTTCAGTCCTGCTTGCCTGTCTACCCCTCTCCCTGCTTATCTCTCCCACACCCTCTGCGTCGCAGTGAGAATCAATTGGAAGCCACACCTAGTGTTAGGACTTGCGTGCCTGCGTCCATTTCGGAGTGGGACAGGCTGCCAGCCGACTGGGTGTGGCTGGGCCCACCTCTGAATAAACCTAATCATCTCACCTGTGTGAATCGGTATCCGTGACACTTCAAGGCTACAGCGACGAGGCCTCGGCCGTCCCACTGTTCATCCCTCTGCCTCTCACTGCGGGCCAACCCTCGTCCGTCCTTCCGTCCATCATCCGTCCATTTGACTCTGGTTCAATCTCTGCCTCCGTAATCTGCATTCTGTTCATCCATGATCCGTCTCAGGATTCTCTTGTGCATCAATCATCCAAAATTCACATTTATTCCAGTTTTCCTGTGCCCGTATCTATGTCCACCTATGTCAGTCTGTCTGTATCTCTGTAACTATCTGTCAGTGTCTGTCTGCCTGTGTCTTTGCGTCTCTGCCTGTATATATATCTGTGGCTGTATATGTCTCTGTATGTCTGCTTGTATGTCTGTATGTCTGTGTGTCTGTGTATCTGTCCGTGTTTCGGTCTGTGTCAGCCTGCAGAGACGAGAGGAGCAGTCGCTTAGATGAATGTCACGAGATAAAATATCAGGATTGCAATGATGTGACAGGTTTTTAGAATTTGAATAGAATATCGAAGCAAGCGATGATTCGGACATCGACAGCATCCACAGCTGACGTCGTCATCGTCCATGTTCCCCTGCAGCAGTTGACCAACCACTGCAATTGATGTCTGACTATGCGCCTCTTTCGCTGTCTCTGTCTGTGTTCCCGTGTGCCTTGTTTAATGTCTCCGTATCTCGTACTGACTTTCTTTTGCGTTTTCGCTGACCATGTTTAGTTTTTAGTTTGACGGAACGACGAACTGTTATTTATTTCCATCTTAATTGTTATTTTCTTCAAAACTGTTATTAATTATAATTCTAATGTTTCATCAACGATTTAATTGTGTTGTTGTTGCTGCTGTTGCTGCTGCTGCTGCTGATGATGATGATGACGACGATGACGATGATGTCGATGACGGCGACGACGTTGATGCTTGTGGGACAACCTAGTGACAAAGTGATAGGTGCACATATAATCTACAGATAACGAACTAGAATTGATACCGGTATTGAACATGGCACTTTACCTTTGAGTTCCTTAAGCTCAAATGATCAACCTGCAGCATTTGTAGACCCGATTCATTTTAATTGGCAGTCTCAGCTGCCAAGAACATCGTTGTCCTCGTTGCTTACGACGTTGTCAACGACAACGACGTTGAAAACTGGCTTCATCACTGACAGTTGACCCAGGTTTCGATGGCATTGACCTTGGTGACTCCAAGGTCAATGCTTCTGATGCCACAACTTAGCATCACCCGCTGAGAAATAAGATGTTGGAATAGAATGGCAACGGACAGATGCCGAGAGAGAGAGGGGAGAGAGAGAGAGAGATTAGAGAGGGAGATATAGAGAGATCAGAGAGACTAGAGAGCGAGAGAGACATTAAGAGACTAGAGAGAGAGAGAGAGAGACATTGAGAGACTAGAGAGCGAGAGAGACATTGAGAGACTAGAGAGAGAGACATTGAGAGACTGGAGAGAGAGAGAGAGACATTGAGAGACTAGAGAGAGAGACATTGAGAGACTAGAGAGAGAGAGAGACATTGAGAGACTAGAGAGAGAGAGACATTGAGAGACTAGAGAGAGAGAGAGAGAGAGAGAGAGAGAGAGAGAGAGAGACATTGAGAGACTAGAGAGAGAGAGAGACATTGAGAGACTAGAGAGAGAGAGAGACATTGAGAGACTAGAGAGAGAGACATTGAGAGACTAGAGAGAGAGAGAGAGAGAGACATTGAGAGACTAGAGAGAGAGACATTGAGAGACTAGAGAGAGAGAGAGACATTGAGAGACTAGAGAGAGAGAGACATTGAGAGACTAGAGAGAGAGAGAGAGAGAGAGAGAGAGAGAGAGAGAGAGAGAGAGACATTGAGAGACTAGAGAGAGAGAGAGACATTGAGAGACTAGAGAGAGAGACATTGAGAGACTAGAGAGAGAGAGAGAGAGACATTGAGAGACTAGAGAGAGAGACATTGAGAGACTAGAGAGAGAGAGAGAGAGAGAGAGACATTGAGAGACTAGAGAGAGAGAGAGACATTGAGAGACTAGAGAGAGAGAGAGACATTGAGAGACTAGAGAGAGAGAGAGACATTGAGAGACTAGAGAGAGAGAGAGACATTGAGAGACTAGAGAGAGAGAGACATTGAGAGACTAGAGAGAGAGAGAGAGAGAGAGAGAGAGAGAGAGAGAGAGAGAGAGAGAGAGAGAGAGAGACATTGAGAGACTAGAGAGAGAGACATTGAGAGACTAGAGAGAGAGAGAGACATTGAGAGACTAGAGAGAGAGAGACATTGAGAGACTAGAGAGAGAGAGAGAGAGAGAGAGAGAGAGAGAGAGAGAGAGACATTGAGAGACTAGAGAGAGAGAGAGACATTGAGAGACTAGAGAGAGAGAGAGACATTGAGAGACTAGAGAGAGAGACATTGAGAGACTAGAGAGAGAGAGAGAGAGAGACATTGAGAGACTAGAGAGAGAGACATTGAGAGACTAGAGAGAGAGAGAGAGACATTGAGAGACTAGAGAGAGAGAGACATTGAGAGACTAGAGAGAGAGAGAGAGAGAGAGAGAGAGAGAGAGAGAGAGAGAGAGAGAGAGACATTGAGAGACTAGAGAGAGAGAGAGACATTGAGAGACTAGAGAGAGAGACATTGAGAGACTAGAGAGAGAGAGAGAGAGACATTGAGAGACTAGAGAGAGAGACATTGAGAGACTAGAGAGAGAGAGAGACATTGAGAGACTAGAGAGAGAGAGACATTGAGAGACTAGAGAGAGAGAGAGAGAGAGAGAGAGAGAGAGAGAGAGAGACATTGAGAGACTAGAGAGAGAGAGAGACATTGAGAGACTAGAGAGAGAGAGAGACATTGAGAGACTAGAGAGAGAGAGAGACATTGAGAGACTAGAGAGAGAGAGACATTGAGAGACTAGAGAGAGAGAGAGAGAGAGAGAGAGAGAGAGAGAGAGAGAGAGAGAGACATTGAGAGACTAGAGAGAGAGAGAGACATTGAGAGACTAGAGAGAGAGAGAGACATTGAGAGACTAGAGAGAGAGAGAGACATTGAGAGACTAGAGAGAGAGAGAGACATTGAGAGACTAGAGAGAGAGAGAGACATTGAGAGACTAGAGAGAGAGACATTGAGAGACTAGAGAGAGAGAGAGAGAGAGACATTGAGAGACTAGAGAGAGAGACATTGAGAGACTAGAGAGAGAGAGAGACATTGAGAGACTAGAGAGAGAGAGACATTGAGAGACTAGAGAGAGAGAGAGAGAGAGAGAGAGAGAGAGAGAGAGAGAGAGAGAGAGACATTGAGAGACTAGAGAGAGAGAGAGACATTGAGAGACTAGAGAGAGAGAGAGACATTGAGAGACTAGAGAGAGAGACATTGAGAGACTAGAGAGAGAGAGAGAGAGACATTGAGAGACTAGAGAGAGAGACATTGAGAGACTAGAGAGAGAGAGAGACATTGAGAGACTAGAGAGAGAGAGACATTGAGAGACTAGAGAGAGAGAGAGAGAGAGAGAGAGAGAGAGAGAGAGAGACATTGAGAGACTAGAGAGAGAGAGAGACATTGAGAGACTAGAGAGAGAGAGAGACATTGAGAGACTAGAGAGAGAGAGAGACATTGAGAGACTAGAGAGAGAGAGAGAGAGAGACATTGAGAGACTAGAGAGAGAGAGAGAGAGTGAGAGAGAGAGAGAGAGAGAGAGAGAGAGAGAGAGAGAGAGAGAGAGAGAGAGAGAGAGATAGAGACTAGAGAGGGGGATAGAGATAAACTGGAGAGGAAGAGAGAGAAACGAGAGCTAGAAAAGAGAGAGTGTGTGTGAGTTCGTGTGTGAGTGTGTGTAGGTGTGTGTGCGTGTTGTAGGTACGTGTGTGTGGGTGTGAGTGAGAGAGAGAGAGAGGGACAGACAGACAGAGACAGAGACAGACAAAGAAGTCTCTTGAACATTCTAGGAATGTATTCCAAGTGGAAGAATACTCAGACCGTTATTAAGGGCATGTTCTTTCAAAGCTTAAATGGTTTTAAATCTCTATAAAGAAATTGTTTATGTTATTCAGAGTTTAATTGCTTTACCTCTTATTTGCTGTAAAACTGTGCTTGTGTATTTAAAATATTTGTTTACACAGTTGTTTCGGTTGGTAAGAAATGCGGTTCTTGATCTGGTTATTTTGACTTGTGGAGCACATTATTAAAATAATGTGCTCCACACATATGGAGAGGGCTATATATTATAGACGGATACATTAGTAGTAAAGTGACATGTAAAAGAAGGTGACCTAGAGAATAATATGAGTGAAAAGACGCTTGGTTGGGTATCGGAGAACATCAGCTGCAAAAGGGATGCCGCTGCCACCGCTGCCTCCGCCACCGCCGTCGTAATCAGCGGCGCCACATCAAAGGCCTTTAATGTTCCGTCAGCTGGTCGGCCTTTGATGTTGAGCACACGGAAGCTGACTTGGCTCTGTCGATAATGTGGGAAGTACGTGGCCTGAACGGACATCCGAGAAGACACACACGGACTGAAGGACAGACGGAAAACGATACTGGCCGAGATACCTCAAAGCCTGTTCCGGGCAGAGAGGCGCGCGACAGGTATGCCTACGGAAGAGGAGAAGTCTGTATCTAGATGAGGACTGATAAAGACCCTGACAAAGAGGAAGACACAGAGACCGCAGAAGACGGACATTGATAGGAGAAGAACGTTTATGATGCACTGACCGCCTCCTGATAGACTGAACGACCGAAGAAACGTCAGGGTCAGTTTATTCGGTCATTCCAGCCACTGACCAATTGGCATCAACAGTCGCACAGAAAGACCCGATGTGTGAATGGCTGACTGAATACACACCCGGTGGTAAATGGTGAATGGCTGGCTGAATACTTTACCTCATGGAAAATAAGAAAGTGGTTGGCCGAATACTTACCTCATGGTCAAATGGGTGAATGACTGACTTTAACACTTACCTTATGGTAAAATGGGTCATTGGCTGGCTGAATACTTACCTCATGGTGGGATGGGTGAATGGCTGGCTGAATACTTACCTCATGGTAGGATGGGTGAATGGCTGGCTGAATACTTACCTAATGGTAGAATGGGTGAATGGCTAACTTTAACACTTATCTTAAAGTAAAATGGGTCATTGGCTGGCTGAATACTTACCTCATGGTAAATTGAATGAATGGGTGGTTTAGTACTTACCTCATGGCAGAATGGATGAATGGCTGGCTGAATAGTTACCCCGTAGTAAAATGTGAGAGTGACTGATTAAATACTTACCTTATGGTGACATGAGTTGGTGGCTTTAGATTCAGTTGTGCTTTGTCTCGGAAGTTGTTGACTGTCTCCTTCACTCGTTGGTTTCTCAGGTTCAAAGAGCAGCGAGAGACAGGTCTCTCGAACCAACGTCTTTGCTTCCATATGCCTCCTATCGCTATCAAAGCCGTAACTTGGAGCCTATATAGTATCATAGCAGCTGCCAGCAATAGTTGACTTGTGTAGAGCTGGGCTTAAAAACATAAATTCCAGCCAGACTCTTTGCTTCTACGAGCTCAGTCTGAGTGATGTACAATAACTTTCAATCGTTATTCGTATTACCACGTCTCGTTGGCTGTTCACAAAAGACAACGAGACGTAATATAACTTATTCATCATTCGATTCACGATATCTCACTCTACACTTGTAACGTCATTAATCATATTTTTCCTAATTTCATCAAATTGAAATTCTCTCTCTTTCTCTTAGTTCCTCCTATTGGAGTGTAAATATATAGTGAAAATTATGTACTAAGGAAGAACGCATATTATCATTAAATCTTTATTACTCGCAACCGTAATCTCCAAACGACTAAAAGCTGCTCATAAGACAAGCGCAGGGCAATCACGAGAGCTGCGTCAAGGCAGATGGGTTGTCGAATGAGTAGTTAAAAGGAGGCCCGAGTCCGGTTTCGAAGGAATCCAGAACGAGAGAGGGGAACGCAGCAGTTGCTAAGTCATAAGTCGTTTGCACGGGTCGACATGAATTTGAATAGAATCAAGCAAGAATTGAAATTCAGAACGGAAATTGGTGTCTAGTTGAAAGTGAAATTGGAATGCAGAGGAATAAAATTTAATGAACTGCTGATGATATATGCAGCTTGGTAGCATGTTATAGCCAGCTTGGTAGCATGCTAGAGCCAGCTTGGTAGCATGCTATAGCCTACTGTACGTAGGCTAAAATACAAGCAACATAGAAAATTCCAGTTTGACCCAAATCATTGGTGTGCACAATTTTGAAAATTATATGGGCACGGTAAATGTACGAGATGGAATTTGCGAAGCATTTACGAAAAAGTCTGTTTTACATTTGTGTAAATTTGTCTAATATGCTTACTTAATGGATCTAGTAAGATAAGAAGCAATTGTCTCTTATAAATAGATCCAGTATTGGTTTTGGCAATGTGCATAGTCTGGTTGATTAGAAAATTGATCAAATAATTTTACTTTTGATTTGTTCAGATAAACGCCTTTCTTTGATCCACCAACGGTAACGTAACTAAGGGTCTACGCAGCCAGTCCCCTTCGACAGAAAATAAAAGGGGGGGCCTTAACCCATGTCTGTCCGCTTCAAGTGCACGGTACTGACGACTCGGCTACGGTAGCAATGACTGGATGGTAGAAGACATGCGTACTCCATCAGTTTCTGATTATAACTGCTGTGGTAGCAATAGATTGATAGCAAAATCATCCATAATTTGTTTCTATTTGATTTTGAAAAGAAGGAGGTTAGTCCGGATGGCGTGACTGCCGAAGTGACCACTCAATCTCATCAATGGTGTAACTGCTGATATACCTGAAAGCCTTCTGGTGCTCAGGATCGAACCATATCAACAGTTACCCAATGACGAGGCGGAATGGACCAAGATATGTCCTCTGTCACCCTCTTCGCTCGTTATGCCTCATCTCAGTAGGCCTATCAACACGATAGAAACGCACGATTATTATCAAAAAAACATATTGTTCTTCTGGGCGCGTCTTTTATCGTTTTTCCTCCGATTTTCTATTGCAGCGTATTCTACTTTAACAATTACTTTACTTTTGAATGTGTTGCGCCGTCGAGGCGTGTGTGCACTTCGGAGATAAATTGTAAGAAGGGCGATATCAAATTACAGTTTTATTGTATTCTTGTATTAGTAGGCCAAATGACGAAGTGAGTTAGCTGCATTTAACTAAAATACATGTAGCTCACCACTATCTTTGTATCTATCTCTTCCTCTGTCTCTTCCTCTGTCTCTGTCTCTGTTCCTTCTCCTCTCTGCTGTATCTGTTTGTCGATTTCCATTACAGGAAGTACCTCTAATATGTAGCCAAATGATTGAAAAATGTGTCGAAGCATAATAGAAAGCCGTTAAGTTTCGATGATCATCCTCCTTCAACTGTTTTCGCCACGACAGAATGCGCTCATTGCTTACTTGCCTACTTACTTGCCTACCAAACAACCGATGTCTTAATATATTATGCTTCTCAGTGATTCCTAAACTCACATTATGCTTTACGTTAGAAAGTGTTGTAATCAAACAAACGGTGAAATGATCTCAAAAGATTAATAATTCGATTGGAATTTTAACAGGGTGACTAAGTATCAGATTCTATAACATAGACGCCACTGCTGGTTGTAGAAGTCCTTTTTTCCAGGTCACCACCAACACACACATACACACACACACACACACTCACCGTATTCAGTCTTAAATTCCTTTTCATGGCTCATGTACCTATTCAATTTTCACCGATACTTTCCATTCCTCTTTACTTCATAATATGCTGAGAGTGAAAAATAATAATTAATTTTGAATGTCTAATGCCTTTCTGATACCATGCCAAAGCAAGCATCCATGGCTGGTTCTGTGGATATCCAGAGTAGCGTGTGCTGCCAACTAGCCACCGAGTTATCAAACTGCTGACAGGTGTCGATACCACTTTACTGCCAGCAGCCTAACATCGATGCCAGGAAGCTACTGATTAATATCCTAATTTATCCTAATTTTTGTCTCAATTTACCAAGATATAAGCCTAACTGCTGATCTTACCACAAAACTGTTATCTTAATTATTATCTTAACCGAGAAATAAGCCTTACTATTGACCTTATAAACAACAAGGCTTGTCTTTACTGATATTTCTTACCTTATCGGATCATCTTCGTATCAACGATATATGGTGTGTTTTAAGAGAGCGTCCTTGAAATTGAAGTTATGAACAGGTAGGCTAAAACTTGTAAAATCCTTAACTTTAAAATGACTTTTCACCTAATAAAAGCCTTGTAAGCTTAGCGACGAGATGAGAAGGCGAGATTGCAAACAGTTCACGAATGTTCATGTTTTGGGTTCGTACCTGAAATAGCAATTTCAACAGTGGACAACTTAGGCAGCGTAGTGGCGTAGAGCAAGAAAATAATGAATACTTTTTTACTCACGTACCTATTTAACATCTAATTAAATTCTAGAATCAGAGCCAGAATAGTAGCAGAGTTCATCCAAAGTGAAATTGGAAGATTTTGAGCATGTCGCAATGCTCGCTTTATCTAAAGTGTTTTAAAGGACATCATAGTTGCTCTTCTGAATTCATGCGAATATATTTCTGCTTACTGTACTTTATCAGCAGCGTCGTCTACTCACACCTACGAACAAGATTGCAGATTTATATAGAGCATGTTGAATGAAACTATGCAAAAAATGACGTGAGCTATCAGCTATGGAAGGACATCACCTGAACAGTTTTACCTGGATAGAACGGATTGACCCGAGGCCACCTGCGTAATCTCACATGGCTGCGAACGGCAGCGCTCTAAGGCTCGTCGAGGTGGCATCGGTTTCAGCGGCTGAGAAAACTCGTCGTACGATGATAGTTTCGTCGCTCTTCTTTGATGCCCTCTGTTGCGCATTCGGAGGTGCATCTGATGCTTGGCGATGACTGCGGACTCCAACGAGGGCCACCACCTCCTCCTCCTCTGCCTCTGCAACAGCCACCGCCTGCCCGCCCGTCCGCCCGCCTTCCAGCTCACTCGCTCTCACGGCTCATTGTTATCACCTGTGGATGTAGTAGTAAGATGACTGATGCTGTTGTTGCGGCGCTGGCCGTCAATTACGTCGATTAGTCCCCATCCCTGATACGTCCTACACGTCATTCGTCTATCTGTCTACCCGTCATTCATTATCTGTGGGTACCATCATCTTCACATGCGCTCAAAATTGGAAGAAAAAGAGGAAATTGGGAGGGATGGACAGACGGACGGAGGAGCGAGGGGAAGCAGGTTAAGAAGGAGGACATGAAGCAAGGAATATTGTGAGGAGCGAACCAAGGAAGAACTAGAGAGAAGTGAAACGGAATAGGTAGACTTACGTCTAAGGAGAGTGAATTGAGGAAGACGCTACGCAAGTTGGACAAACCAATCGAGTTTCAGCTGGCTTATTATTATTAGTCAACAATTTTTGAAACAACAACTCTGGAGCGTGGTACGAAAATTAGACTGAATTCCTACATTACAGTATCCGGACATTTCCCTCTGGACATTCCGCCTCGCAACATTGCCCCCCCCCATTGCCTTCGGACATTTTCCCTCGGACAATTTCCCAGACATTTCCTCCTCTTTGGTCATATGCCTAGCATAACTTGTGTGGCACGGTGGCCGATCGGGTAGAGCGGTCAGCCCGTAACGTTCAGTGTGTGCTGAGCGCGCGGGTTCGACCCTCGTCCAAGGCGTCAGTCATTGTGTTGGGACCTTGAGCAAGTCCTTTGCACACCATTGCTCTGCAGTACAACAGCAATTGCGCTGCTGAGCAGAAGATGTTGAATGAAGGGCCATATCAAATTTCGGAATAAATAAAAAATATAACTATTGATAAGACAAATCATGTCATTGGCCATTAATTGCTTAAATAGCTGTTTTGATTATCAATCAATATTAACGTGCATTAATATTCAGTGAGTTCTATACACGAATTATAATACTGTTGCATAAACTTCCGTAATGTAGTAGAAATATTAATTTTAAACTTGCTGCAATAATAGAATCGAATTTTATGCGAATTTAGTATGAAAATAAAAGGCTAAATTGCAGTAATTATGACTTCTTTGCGATTACTTTCTCCATTTACAACGTAATTACGGAAGTTCGGATATTGAAGTTCAAATTATAAGTGGGATCTTTATAACGTACGCATAAAACACTCAAAATATTACTGCACGTTAATAATGGTTGATAATAAAATAAGCTTTTAAAATAATTAATATTTAATTGAAATAACCAATTAAATTAACTTTCTCATCGATGTTTATAATGGGTAAGTCACCGTAAGTGATCAAAAATAGGAAACGTCATGAGGAATAATTATTGTCCTAGGGGGAATGTCTGGAGACGTCCGTCGGAATCTCCAGAGGGAAATTTCCTTGTGCTGTCTAAGACTCACAAATTGCACATAAACAATTTTCCAGTTTGCCTGATATGCAAAGAAAAGTAAAATCGACTTCACTCAATCAACCATCTGAACAAGTAAAAATGTGCAAGTAAAGTGATTATCAAAGGCACAAGGACAATAAAGTACAGTGGCGTTGCTGTCTCTGTGGCGCCCTGGAGCGAACCTTACTCAAACGCACTCCCACTGAGCAAGGTCCATTCTCAGTGCTGAAAATGTGTTGATTTCAACGAACACAGCTAAGTACTGCGTTTAGATGCAGCCGAGCAACTGATCTAAATATGAGTAACGTCCTATTTAGACTACATTTGTGCAAGCATTACGTATTTATGCCATGCGGAACGAGTGGAATCGTGTCAACCAGTTTTTTTTGCTCTCACTTAACTTAATGGCTTAATTTTAATAATGTGAAAGCATGTGTGCATGCTGATATTGAAGGTTGTTTGTTTATATGCACCGTTTGGACGCAAGATGCTATTAACTGATGCGTGATAAATACCGCGAATCTATTACGCGTATATTCAGACGCGTACGGCTACAACAACATTCGTCATATGCGTACGGGCCACGATGCTAAGGCTTGAGAATTTGTTAATCTAACCATCCGCCGAAATTATAAGAAAAAATAATTTTACATCGGCCGAGGAGGCGTCCGTCAGCCCTTGGGGCTCTGGAGCAATTGCTCCACTTCGCTCCATGACGCTACGCCACTATTAAGTAACTTAGGGCCGAGCACAGAGCGCTTGTGATTATCGTCTCTTCATGTGGCAATACTCATATACATTTCTAATTACAATGACAATAAATTATAATTATAAGCAGCTAGCTATAACAGACAATAATTGCTGGTTATATTTGAAGTATCGGTGTAATTGTCGCTGATGTTTTGAACTAGGCATATTCCTCGGACAAAAAGGACTCCAACATACATGTATATAATGATGCGACTCTGGTAACTCCACCAATAAAAATTCTGGAGATAATGTAAAATAATAATATGGGATACAACCGTACAAAATAATGCAATAAGTGCATCACTATGGTTCAACTACGGTGTAGGCCTACTCGCTTACGTGCACTGTTTAGGCCTATGAACAGGTCAGACAAGATGGAACACACAATAACGTATTAGACCTGATCAGTACGGTATCCGGCCATAAAGCCCCTAGAAAAATAACCCTTTAGGAAAATAACCCCACAGCCAAATCCCCCATTGTCTCTTCTGCTCTATACACTACACTGTTAGTGTCACTTGTACCAGGCAGGCAGGCAGACAGGGCAGGCAGGCAGGCAATCAGGCAGACAGGCAAGCAGACAGACAGGCAGGCAGACAGTTAGAAAATCAAGCAGACAGGTAGGCAGTCAAGCAGGCAGTACCAGGCACTGCCAGGCACTGCAGGCATTGCCAGGTAGGCAGGCAGACAGGCAGCCATTCTGAATTTCCAGTCAGTCCTAAACGTTTTTACCAGTCTGTTGGCATCGTCCTGTTGCAATTTATGTAGTCCTATTTCCACACCGATTTTATTTTAGTTTGAGAAGCTTATTCCTACGACTAACAGCACACAAAAGCTAATTAGATTATTAGTGCAGTAGAAATCCAGACATTACGATTGCGAAAGGCTTGTACATTATGGATGGCTTACATACATTATGAAGACTGTTTGGCAAATTTCTCTTGTTTCTCTTCTCTCTACGATTAGGCCATTGGGGGTTATTTGCACCGGGGTAATTTTCCTAAGGGGTTACAGGCCGGGACTATTGGCCCGGGTTAATGGCCAGTTTTTTTAAACCTAGAACCGATCAGAACAGACCAGACCAGACCAGAACACAATAGAACAGCATCGAGCAGATAAAAACGGAATAGAACAGAACAGAATATGGAGTAGAAAATAGAATATTACACTAGAGAGAATGCAACAGGATTCTGAAGATTACAGCAGTGATCCAGACTGAAATCTTACAACGGATTATGGATAAGGTCAATCAACATAGAAGGGCCCACGATGACAGAGGCGTGGCATTGGGTTCTTTCCGGGGGAACTAGGAAATTGAGTCGATCAACAAACAAACTCATGCATGAGCTAAGTAGAACCAATACCAATGCCTTCCGACAAAACGCCTACTCTTTGGCTTCTTAAATGCGGGATAAATTGAGTAGGGCAGCTTGAAACGCATCACATGAGTCAGACACGTTTGGTAATCGTTGTCCTCGGACGATGATACTAATCGGAGTATAATGAGAAATTGGAAAGAGATGAGGATTAGGATATGAAGAGATGGGAAAGAACGATGACGACTAAGAGCAAGAGGAGGAGGAGAAGAAGAAAGAGAAGAAAGAGGAGGAGGAGTAGGAGGAGGAGAAAGGTGATAGGTGGAAATGGATTTCAAGAAAGGTCACCGTTGAGGACAACTTTCAACATGATCATTGCTAATGTACTTTCAGTGTCAATCTCAACCCTCACATGCATCACAGAGTATGTATAATCATTTTATATATTTTCTTTTTATGTCATTTTAGTAGGTCATATGATATTTCAATATATATATATATATATATATATCTATCGAGGTGTATATCTGGTAGTCTATAGATATACATGAATGATGCTAGAAGTGTGACTTATTGTTGCAGTTAGGTAGACACGCCTCTACGTCAGAACAATCAGTCAAATCTGCTGTCGTCATTCATGGTTCGCTCATGTTGCGCTAGACACTCTCTCCTATTTTCTTTCTCTCTATCCCGCTCTCCCGCTTCCTATTCTTCAAAACTCTCTCTTGCGCAAAACTACCTTTCAGTTTTCATTAATTCACTCATTGTTATCATCATAGTAATCGTCACTTTTTTAATCATCGTGATCATTATCATCAGCACCTCTCTTCCTTCAGCTACGTCATCGTCATCATCATCATCATCATCATCATCATCATCATCATCATCATCATCATCGTCATCGTCATCGTCATCGTCATCGTCGTCGTCGTCGTCGTCATCATCGTCGTCGTCATCGTCGTCGCGTCGTCGTCGTCGTCATCGTTATCATCATAATTGATTAATGTATATCATGGTTAGGCTTAACAAGGTTATTCAAACGACGGATCCTGAGTTCTTCTGTGGATGGATGGAGTTCATGAAGGACATTTCGTCTCGTTCACGAAGAAACATGTTTTTCATATATCTACTTTGGACCCGTGTCATCCGGTGCAATTTGGTTGCCATGACAGCACATTTCCGCCTTAAGGGTTCGGTCGCCCCCTCGCCTAGCCCACCCCACCCTCCGCTACTCTCTGTCCAATAATTACGAGTCCGCAGCTTCGTTGTTTTTCAGCCAAGAGCATCATCAGCGACTGCCGCTGGTGCAGAAGCAGCCCAGGTGTAAGCAGCAGCCACCACAATCGTAGTCGTTGGTACCTGTTTCTCTTTGTACGATCGTAGTCGTAGGGAAGTGCGTTGGTGCCAGCGCCGCCGTCGTCGTCGTAGTCGTCGTAGGATATTAGGACCTATCATTCAGATGCAATTATCGACGACCAGAAATGAACTGATACGACTGTTGTTGCTGCTGCTGCTGCTGCAGTTGCTGAGGAGGAGGTGAAGGAGGAAGAAGAGGATGCATACGAGGAGGATGAGGATGAAGCAGAGCTGTATGACGCTAAGATGCAGCGAGTGTCATCCCTGCATGACGTTGTAAGTGCGCGCATTGCCTTTAACGCACACGTGTGTGTGTGTGTGTGTGTGTGTGTGTGTGTGTGTGTGTGTGTGCGTGCAAGCGGACTTATGCGTGTAGACCTATGCACGCATATGTCGTCTTCTGCACATATGACCGCGTGATCGCGGATGATGCACAATGTGCAAGAATCTTTGTGTGCTACTCAGGCATCATTCCAACTCAAGCACACGATCGGTCGTATTCAGAGTCAACTCCAGATTCCGTTTTCCACTTCATCATAGTCTTCCAAATTTTATTTTCCTCTGTTCCTTCTACCAGTTTCCTATTTGTGTTCTACCTAGTGATTCACTTTCAACTCTCATGATTCCAGAGGCCTCAGACTGGCTTCACAATGTGAAATACTAATAAGACGCTATTAGTAGCTGATGACGTTTACCCTTTTATTGCAGCAGCTGATGCTGTTACTCATCTGCTTTTGCTTATCTGCTGTTGCATATCAGTTGTTGCTTATCTGCTGTTACTTATCTATTTTTACTCAATTGTTGTTACTTACTTACACACGGACCATTCTCTCTATCTTCATTTACTGATCTTCTGGAATTATCCATTTACTGGGTGCACACAATATAGAAACAAACAGCGATCCACGTCATGTTTCACAACGATATTTTTCATTATCAATGCTGACTTCATAGCTGAGTCTAATAAGGTTAATTATGAACAGATGTGCGATCTATTCTCATGATTAATTTGAACTGGCTTGAGCATCAGGAATTTTCAGGCTCCAATGCACGATACTTTCTCAGGTTGAACATCGCGCGATTCGTTGCCATTTAACTGCAAATTGATTGTGAAAATGGGCAACCTTGACTCCGATTCAGAACATTCTCAGGTGTAACGTGTCATTACGTGAAGAAATGGTCACGCAACTATCAGCTTGACCTTAACGCACGTGTACAATCAATCTACACTCTAACCTACACATATATGAGCTTATGATACTATTGTGAAGTTTACGTACACGCCTGTAGGTAGAATAAAAGCAATAATTACCTTATCCGAAGAAAACATGAAGATGTAGTCATTTATTGGTCTAAGGAGATTAAATTACTTGTTTGTCCATCAGCGAATATTAAAAAGTGTAGACTGTCTATCAGAAGAGTTCAAGAACATAAATCATTCTTGTCCCAGTAAGAAGCACCTATCTGCGTGAAGCTAATTACAAGTTTTAAAAAGAAAGTTGAAACCGTTTGATTTATTGAATCTAACTCGTTGCCTAAGTAAGTAAGTAATTAAGCATTTTCTTTAGCGTCTGCGATTGAATACATATGGGTCATAATATAGACCATCACACATTTAAATAGCGCTTGAATTTCGTTCAGATTCGTTCCAAGCGTAGTTGAAGCTGGGCCGATTGTTCGCACTTATGATATCTGCTAAATAATAATTATATGCACGATCATATGTTAAAAAAATCAACTTCTATAGGCTTGCAAGAGTAAGATCGGCTACTCTTTCCGCTAATTTAGGTCTTATTGCTGCTGAGCCACTTGAATATATTTTTCAGTTAATTTCCTGAACACGGTTAGTGCCTAATTTCATTGACCACCCAACCTACACACCTGTAGCTTAGCAGAGCAGGAGGAAGAAAATGGGAAAAACGAGAGGTCTTATATATGGGTTAATGTAGTCTTCGATGATCGTGGCACTAATAACAATATATATATATATATATATATTCACTTAATGTCAAGTAGGTTGTAACATACAACCTGTTTGACTGCCTGTTAGGCGCTCATCCTGAAGCTCATGTAAATTTTAAGTGATGTTGGATCAGGAAAAGTTCAAAACGCTTTTAGCAGCTACAGAATTATGATGTTTCTGAGGCTGGATTCAAGAATGGCTGGATCCGATCCTTAGTTCCGTGTCATCGCTTCTTGCACTCCGTGTCGTAGCTACTACTTACTACTATCCATGAAAACGAGATGACATTGGATCTGAAAAGCACCAGAATGTGAATGTTTGAATAGAGATTAGCTTGCGAGGCTTGGAATAAAGATTGGTCTTTAGGTTTTGAGATCGATGCCTATGCAATTAAGCGTAGAAAAAAATGTATCTGTCATTATAACAAACAAATTATTTTTGGAGAACAAGATTTTCTGCTGCTGGACCTACTTTCTGGAAACGTCTCTATGTGTATGTGCGCTCTGCTGAGACGCTAATGCAATTTCGTTCAAATTGCTTTGTTATGGAGCGCCATCGGTCGAAGCCTTGTGCATTGACCACCGGCGCAATAGAAGTTGGTAATTACAATTTCAACCAAACGAAACAGCGATTGATTTTGGTGATTTTTTCGCACTTGACCATATTCAGAGAGCAGTACAGTCGAGAGGGGGTCAGAGGGGGTTGCTGCCCTGGGGCCCGGCTCTATGGCAGGGACCCGTAGATGTCTAACACTTTTTCTAACTGAGGAAATCTATGAGGCTGTGCAAGAACAAGCTTGGTTAAATTTGATGTGTAGCGTAATGGGAGCCTGGCATGGCTGCCGAAAGTAAAATTCAACTCCTATTGCAACTTTCATCGTTCGTTAAATCTTACTGTGTCGCAGGATCTATTACATGAAATAAAAAATTTGAGAGCAATTCGTGCTGCCAATTTTGGATACGCACCTTTATCACCACTTAAATATTAAACACACTTCAAAAGTTGAAACTCGATACCCTTTTCCCGAACATTGTCGTCGTGCTTAGAATCTTGTGTACCCTTACAGTTACTGTTGCACAAGCGGAACGGTCATTCAGCACACTAGCAAGAATAAAACATGCTTTACGTTCCACACTGTGTCAAGGACGACTGACAAGGTTAGGGACGCTTGCAGCTGAGGGTTCCCTGGCGAGAAAATTGTAAGATTTAACGAACGATGAAAGTTGCAATAGGAGTTGAATTTTACTTTCGGCAGCCATGCCAGGCTCCCATTACGCTACACATCAAATTTAACCAAGCTTGTTCTTGCACAGCCTCATAGATTTCCTCAGTTAGAAAAAGTGTTAGACATCTACGGGTCCCTGCCATAGAGCCGGGCCCCAGGGCAGCAACCCCCTCTGACCCCCTCTCGACTGTACTGCTCTCTGAATATGGTCAAGTGCGAAAAAATCACCAAAATCAATCGCTGTTTCGTTTGGTTCTTCAGTTCTTTTCGTTTGGTTCTTCAGACTTCAGTGGAATTATTGATTTGTTTGCAAGCCGGAATGCTCGCAAACCACGTTTCGACTGAGATTACATTTAAAGTTTTGGACTATGTAGTGAGGCTTAACAATTGAAATTGTTTATCACATTGACAAACTCACATTTCATGTTTATGTAAATTTCCTTATAATTAGCGTCAGAGTTGAACCTGTGAAGTCAATATTCTTGTATGATTAATTTCAGTTGCATTATTTATATAAACATTCATTAAATATGGTTATTTTTAATTAAATATAGTTTCATAGCGTTTTGATAGGTCTGCATCAGACTTGGAATTACTGATAAAATTGAAAACACAAGGGACCCTAAGGAGTTGCTGTCCCGGGGCCCATTGTGGCTCTCGACGCCCCTTTCCGAGAATATGCAGACTGATTTCCATCAGAATAATTGACCATTGAACAGCCGAGGACGTGTTACTTGGAGGCGAATCACTCGGTCACTCTTCAGAGTGTACACAGGACAAGAAGATACTGAATCAGGTCCATCAGTGACTGAGAAGCCTTCCCCGGACGTACGTATTAAGGCATTTAAGTGCCTACCGATTTGTATTGGATTACGAGGCATTAAAGAACAAATTTGAGGAGATTGGGCAAATCATCATCATCATCATCATCGTCGTCGTCGTCGTCATCATCAACATCATCATCGTCGTCGTCGTCATCATCATCCTTATCATCATCTTCATCATCGTCATAATCATCATCATCATTATCATCGTCATCATCATTATCAGTATGCAAATTCTCATTGTTATCTTTGTCGTAGCTGTCATCTTTGATGCACTAAGTTTGTCTCTTACTAATGTCTTTCGGTCTGTCTGCCTGCCTACTTCTAAACTTGCTTGTTTTTTGCCTCTCTCCATCTTTCATGACACCCTATGCTGTTGTCTTTATGTCCACTTACCTGTGTGCCTACTTGCCTGTCTATCTGCGCGCTTGTCTGCGAGCTTGCCTGTCTGTGTATCTGATTTTCTATCCGACCTCCTGCCCTCGTGCTTTTATGCCCGATGTACTGTCTATCTGCTAGCCTGCCCGTATGCCTGCTTGCCCGTCTGTATGTAAAGCTGCCTGCCTGTCTGTATGGTTGCCTTCCTGTCTCTCTGTATGGCAGTCTGCCTGTCTACGTGTCTGTCATCATGTCCGCAATCCTGCCTGCGCGTTTGTGTTCCTGTTGCTCTGTCTATATGCCTGTCTGTCTGACTGTATGTCTTCCCTGTTAAGACGTGAAGTTCCGCTGTTTGCCATTGCAACGTGTACATAGTCTCACTTTTCAGACGTTAAGTTTCTTACATCGGTGTGCGCATGCGCGTTGCGTGCTTCTGTGTCGTGATGTTCTTCCCTTTGGGCGAATGAAGTGAGTTGCCATGGAGAAACTATACCTGGAAAACCGGATGAGGCAGATGAGCAGAGAAAATCAGGAGTGAGATTAAGACACGCTCCATCGTCGTCATCATCGTCACCATCAGCGGCAGCAACAGCGACGGCATAAAGGTAAGATAATGATTGGCTCCAGAGGCAGGTGCCACGACAAGCAAAGACGTCGATGGCATTCCTCATGTATGCTGTACATATATATATATATATATATATATATGCCAGATATATATATATATGTATATATATATGCCTGCGTTATAGTTAGTAAGCCAGTGTGAGTGAGTAAAGTTCTGGTAAGATCATGGTGAGGTGTGACAAGGTATGCGATAAGATAAACCTCGGTCCACGATAAAATTTATTCTATCTTTTATAAAGCAGGGCTTCATGCAGTGGCATGTAAACGTTTTATATATATACACATAGATATAGTATGCATATACGTACATATCCTATATAATAGTCAGTAGGTAATAGACAGCCTCCCTATGAGCACACTGAATTAGGTAGGTCTCAAGACAATATAAGAAAGATCAGAAAGAGAATAAACTGAATTTGGATCAAATACATGTATGCATTCGAGAGATTTTATAAGGCGCTGTATAAATAGCCAGATACATGTTATTCCATTTACGAAGTCAGCCGGATCAGTGAAGATTATTTCATCGAGAACCACTTTCAATCAATCAGTCAATCAATCAATGACTAAAATAAGGACAGGAGTGAACACCACGTGAAAACAATCGATCGCATGAGGAGGATCATGTTTGCTAGGATAATGGCAATCGTTGTTGTGCATTCACGTAGTCCTAGTATCTCTCGAGATTAACGTCCTAATCACGCAATTCTCTCTCGTCCACGATCAATCCGGATGACTTTCGTGTTCTCAAGGACAGGTAGGAAAGAATCTAAAGAGTTCACATCTCTGGTTTGCTAGGCATATTTCATTGGGAAACTTGAATGACCACAACGAGCCTGAACGAAGCTTGTCTGCCTTACAGTATAATCTGGGCCTGGAAGGATAAAATTGTCACCTAGGGTTGTAGAATGAAAGGATATATTATACAGGGCCAGGTATGGAGTAGTCCCTGATACTCAGTTAACAGAGGCGGATTTTACACATAACTATCATTCGCTAAAATAATTATGTTCTCCTTCCATGCGGAATGGCATACCTAATTCCTAAGCAAAATCACTGTCTGTATCTATACCACAGAACGATCCCAACAATTAACTTGTGCACTTCTTTTGTCACTTTCTCAGGAAATGGAATGAGGAATGCGAAAGGCGTCGAAAGTTTCAACTGAGCGATAAATCAGCCATGCACAAAAAACGATGAAGCACAAGACAGTTCAACACCTTTAAGAAGGAATCGGATATAAGTCAGCGACTCTATAATTATTGAAAATATATATTTTTAGATCTTAGAGAATGTTGTGAACTTTTGAACTTCTATAATACGATCATTTTCCTACATCTCTTCAACGTTCGATGACATCAGCTGAACGATAAACAGACAGCTTTAAAAATCTCAACCTTGTTCCTAAATCTTAGACTCACAATTCTAAAGTGGCATACATGCTCTAAAGATAGGCACAGGGCCGCAACTTGTTCACGAGCGATTCATCACTTCAGAGAGACTTCCACGAGTGTCAAGTAGGGATTCGTGTCGGAGAGACCAGATAGAGAAGGAACCGCTAAGAAGGGTTTGCGGGGGGGTGTTGTGAACGAGAAGGCTTGGAAGGCGGAGGATTGTATGGAATCCTTACAGAGGTGGAACTTCCAAGTTTGACTGGAGGATCTGTGGGGTGACAGGCAGAGGAGTCTGAGGTATGAGGGGGGGGGGGGTTGCGGTCTTTGTGGAGGAGTTGAGAATTTGCATAGTTCAGCAGAGTGCCGTTCTATACCAGTGGTCAATACACAGGTGAGTATTGACAGAGGACGGGAAAGATTGAAGGAGAATGATCGAGTAGAACTGGGTTTCTGGACGGGGAAGGGTTTGCTCAAGTATGTAAACTGGGAATATGGTAGGTAGTCGTAGGTTGGCAATAGGACTTATAAAGTGGGTGCCTTGTGAAATTTTAATTCAGTGGAGCGATTTAAGGAGGGATGTTATATTGGGTGGCACAGTATACTTGACAGCTCGGGCGTGTGAGTCTAGGGTTAGTTCAAGACATTTTATTTTGCGTCGATTCAAAGTAGAGGAAAATTCAATTACAGTAATCAAAATAGAGGTAGCAAAATGGACACCTTGTTAAAGTTAGGCATGAATCAGATGCGTGCAGATGAGAGGTCGGAATAATTAGAGTAGGAGAGATGCGGATCAAACGTGGTGACAAGATAACGTAGTCTACAGGTGTCTTCAGGTGAGCGTGGTCTTCAGGTGAGCGTGGTCTTCAGGTGAGCGTGGTCTTCAGGTGAGTCGAAGGTGAAGTTGAGAGATGAGGAGTTGGAGGATTGGTGCATATAAGGGTCTAAGCTTTTAATGGCGCTAAATTAAAATCAGTGAAGATGAAAGCGATAAGAAATCTAGAATTGAAAAACTGCCTTTGTGGTTAAGATTTTAGTTTGGAAGTATACCTACATGTAGACCACACAAGGGCGTATACAACTATCTATAAATTTTATGAATCCGGTTAATTTATGATCGGGTCACCAATCCATTCCTCTTCACTTTATCGTATCCCCCTAGCTGTAACATATTTACTCCGTTTTATACCTGTGTCAACGTCCACATTTCGTTCTTAAATTCTAAACTATGGCGATAAATCAAATGTTGTACAAAAGAATATATTCCAGGTGCAATCGAAACATCTCAGTTAAGGAGATCAATTATGGCTAATAAATTTGAAGATGAAAGTTGAAGTGAGAGATGGTGATGACGACGACAATAATTATGTATGAGAATAAGAAGAACACGAATCAAATTACAACGCATTTACTTAACAACAGAAAGGTGTTCATAAGACAGGTTATTATGCTTCTTTAAATTGTTAAGCTCAACCATTATAATTGTCTTGTCGCGTTCAATATTTTATTGCAAATGCTTGAATATAAATAAAAAGTCGGGTTCTCAAATAACTCGGCGTCAATTTGCTGATTATGATGCGATTATACATATTCCACTATAAATGAATAAGCAATAGCAAGATAGGAGGTTTTGTTAGTATTCTCGCATTCAACGCCTAGCGACTGCATTTGACATTAAAACTATTCGATCAGTCGATTTGTTCCGAGCTGATAAGTCCATCTAGCGATTGGATGGGTTAAATGGCTTAAAACTTCAATAGTTTCATCCACAGTCAAGGATATGATATCCAATCGAATACAACAATTTATTCTATAGTTAATCTATGCAGCTGTTGTCCTTTGCTTTTGAGAACCAGCCTTGGATGGCGATGAATGATATTAATTCTCTTAACCCTGGGAAAAAAATTCTGCTGTTGAGCAATAATTCTCAACAGCCTAAAAGTTTCGATTGGTCTATAGATTTGAAACTCGTTCATTAATCTAGGCCCTAATTAGAATAACTTATTACTTTGACTGATTCTATTCGTAACCTGGGTATTGTTTTCATCTCTACTACATTTCTTACCTCATCCAGGATCGTATTATTCTCTAGACAGTGACTGACGCCTTGGATGAGGGTCGAACCCGCTCGGTCAGCGCACACTCAACGTTACGGGCTGACCGCTCTAACCGATCTGACACTGTGTTGTGGACCCTATGCTGTATGTATCCAGATCCAGGTCCTCCAAAGGCCTTAAATCGACCTTGTACCATGCCAATTGCATTTGTTAATTTATCATACATGCGTTTCGCTAAGCCCCCGGGATGGCTGTGGCTGGATGCTTCCTGATATCGTTAAGTCTAATTTGCATAAGCTCTACTTGATAATTCAGAGCGCATTGGCTGATTCGTCAATAAAGTGATGAGCAATTGAGCATTATATAGCGCTATACTTTATTTACCTGAATCATTGCATCGGCTTTCTGTTCAGCAGTAAAACAATCTCTTTGAAGCCGCATGTTCTGTCCCATTAAATATTCACGAGTTATTGCCGACTGCGATTTTTAAAACAGGTTAAACTAAAAACATGGGTTTTTCGGGACCCTCTTATATCTGGTAGATGGAAAAATCGCTCCATTTCCTTAAGAGATTTTTTATTGCATATCGTTGATGATGTAAAGTTGCCGGAGTGGAGCTCGTCAAGGAGGACTCGTTCGATTGGTTAGACGATATTTAACTTTATCAAATTTTTCAATTTTTCAGTTATGTCCGTAAAAATTGGATACATTGCATTGTCTTGCAAGCCTGAAATGTGTGCAAAATTTCAGCTCTGTAGGTCGACGAAATATACACGAAATGGAGTTGAAAGATGATCGATCGACACTGACAAACTTTACTCAAGCCAAGTGAAAAAGGAGTACTCGTTCACGATATTTAATTGCTGTATTTAAACAAAAAACTTTTCTCAATTTTTTAGATAGGTCCATTAAAATTTGATACATTGCATTGTCATGCAAGCCCGAAATGTGTGCAACATTTCAGCTGTGTAGGCCGACTGGAACATATCGAAAAAGAGTTGAAAGAACTCCGACGATCCAACATCACAAATTTTACCCAAGCCAAGTTAAATAAAATAGGGTAATAAGAATCTGTTCTTATTTTTCAGTCTTACAACAATAGTCAACGAGTTTGCCTCTAAGTCGCTTTGCATTGCGTTCGCAATTTTAAAGGTAGGCCTAATTGATTCATAGATCATCCACTAATGACTGTCTGTATGTCTATCTGTGTGCCTACCTGCCTGACTGTCTGTCTGTCTGTCTCAGCGGAACAATCTGTGGATGTGGAGATGATAACGTCTGGGGTTAATGTGCATGCGGTTGGCGGTTTGTGTGATAGACACCGGCATTAAACGAAGCCTGTGTATACTGCCTGACACTTTGATAAATGGTTCCAGCGTGTTGTGCATTGTTTTGATTGTTGATGAAATTCCAGTTCATAATGACATTCTGCAACGTCATGTACGAGGATGACGTAGAGATCCGTCTTGATTAGTTTGCTCTGAAATGACGCTACATGAATTTCCAATCACGACTACTAATGATGATGATGATGATGATGAGCCCATTAGGACAAACTGCGCATGCATACTACGCGTGCATTATTACTCGACTTACGGCTCTCGTAATGTAACACACATCGAGGCTATCTATCAATCAACTGAGGATTTCCTCAATTGCTTTTACATGTTATTGAGCGTCGAATGATCACGCAACGTTTTTTTCCAATTTATTGGTAAGGAAAATAAGAAAACATTACAAATGCAATTTCTGAAAACTGCTAATAGATTGATCGCATAGTCGGTCGTCTGGTTAAACTTTGTAATTTGTAATTCTAATGAAGCACTTATATAGCGCCACTCGAATCAGAGGCGTTCACGACTCAACACAGAACAGGAAAGTCTTCAGGCGCTTCCGGAAGGCAGCAGAGGATAGAGATCGATGAGCTCCGCCGGAAGAGGAAGAGGAGGCTGCTCCAGCTATTGGGACCCACGTATACTCGAAGCTCCTGGATTGGGCCGCGGCAAAGCACATGCGGGGATTTTGCTATTTACTCGTGAGGAACAAACTGTTCATTATTTTATATAGACAAATTTCAAATCGATCAGTGTCATTAATCTTTAGTATAAATTAATCAATAAATAAAAATATTCATCTGCACGAATTCAATAAACATTCCGCAAACGTCGAGGACTCATCAATTATTCTTAGTAACACTTCTCGTCAAAGTGTTGTCTTCTTTAAGCAGATGAAGTGACCCGACCGACTTGACCTTCACAGAAGAAGACCTGACCGTCTTGGCTGCTGACTTGAACTCATTGACCTATGACCTGACCGCTTTTGCTGTTGATCGGACTGGCTTCAGAGCTTAAATAGACGCCTTGTTTCTTGAGAAAATTATGACGATGTTCTGAAGAAAAAAACAATTAGACTGTAACTAAAAACTACGATTTCAGACACATCAATTGTACTGAAATAAATGTCAGCATATTATGCTGTTTGTTCTCAAACAGGTATTTCTAATACGCACACCACTCCATTCCTTCTTCCATGCATCCATCATTCACTTAACTCATCGATCAATTAGATAAGACATTATTGTTGTTTCGCTCCTTATTCTCGTTACTTGATTCGACCCATTTCTTCCATAAATCAATCCCTTCGAGGCTTTTCTTAATTTGTGTGACATCATCTGCCGTTAAGAATTCGTTGTTGCCTACGTCATTCAGATCTTCTCTTCTAGACCTTCTCTTCTAGACCTTCTCTTCTAGACCTTCGCTTATATTTGTCCATTTCTTCGTCCATTTATCTTTCTCATTCTTTTAATTAATTCGCTCATGCATGCTGCAGTCTTTGTAGCACTTCACATTCAGGCAACGAAAACACAGTCTGTAGAATTAAAAATAGTAACTAAAATGAGTTAAATTAAAATCCGAATTGTTTGCTTGTTAACGTACACATAGAATGTTTTCTAAACGCATAATTGGTGGTACAAAAGGACATCATGCAAATTTTGTCAACATCTGCTGTTACTTGTGACCTCTCCGACTGGAATGGCGACTACAGAATTTGCTTTCATCAGATATACTTTTAATAACGACAGTGAAAATAAACTCCAATGCAGCTGATGGATATAGATTCGAGTGTTAGCCTCAGCTGGGTTTAATTGACACTGGGTTGAATTGAAAAGGTGGACCAGCTGCCATATGGAAAGAGAGAATAGACCTTCGTCTGTATACCTAACGCCTCGGTTCCCCGTGAACTAGCTATAAGTTCGACTTCATACGCTAACGATATTAATAACAAATGTAAACCGTCCTCTGGTAATAAGATGAACAATGGGATTTTGGGTTATCACAACAGTTGCAATTTGACAGAGGGGTTCTCAAAACACGCAGCGCAGATACTGAAGATTTCTGTGTAATGGCGCAGACCATAATATTGTTATCTAACTATATTAATTTCTCAATTTAGGCGATGCATTCACTGTATCCCAGACCCAAGCTAAATAAGCGTAAGCCTTAGCTAATTCAAAACTAAATAAAAATTCTGTACTTCATTTTGAATTAGCTACGCTACTCACAATACATCAATTTTGCATTCTCAGAAATTCAGAAAAGCAAATAGACACTGCATCTCTCTCTGTCCCATTGGGCTGTCTTTCTTGCATTGACCTGAATATGATAATCATTGGTTTGGCGTGCCATCGGTTGACGTCTTGTACATTAAACAGTTGTAATATAGAATTTGCTAGATATTGTTATTATTCTCATTATTACAAATGACGTTATTATTAGCGTTAATAATGCTTTTTAGATTAACACTAGCATTAGTTTTATATTCCACATGTAATTAGGCCATATGCACTTTCTTCTTGTCTTTCATGGCTGCCATTCTCTGCAGGTGACACGAATAACCTTTACACTTAATATAATTAAGGGATTACGTCCACAAGGTTTCGTGGATACCTGATGGGTATCGATCAAACTCACGAAGTCGTTTTGCTTGACTTAGTTATTAGACGTCTTTGCAGTCTGCATGATACTATTGATCCTAGTCTGACCGAAATACTGGCACATCCGGGCAACGTAGACTACAACAGACGGCGAAGAATTGATCTAGAGCCGAGATCTGAGACCCGTCAGTGGCAACTGACGACGAAGGGGTCAGTTAGGAACGTTCAAACAAGACGCGTCGACGAACCCGCTCATCCTATTCCTCACCGTATGCTACTCCACCAGCGGCACGTGCGTTGCCCGTATGCATGGGTGAGTCGAGGGGGGTGTGGTGACAGGGTGCACCGTCGTAAGATCCTTTTCTTGACCTTCAATTGCTTTTCAACGAAACGGGGAGAGGGGCTTCGACACATTCAAACAAATCCTTGCTAGAGGGTATTTGCCAGCTGATCATTTTCCTCCCCACCTATCCTTCCTCCACACCCCTCCTTAGCCGACAGTCGTGTGCCAATTCCCCTCTCAATCACACGCAATCAAAGGACAAACTTTCGGTTTATTTACGGAAGGTGTGGGTGGTCTGCGGTGGTAAGGCTCACCAAGCAGCGGAGCCATGAATACTAATTAACCCGTCTGACTGATCATCTCTCGATCTAATCAACGATTTTCTATGCGCGCGCATTTACATCGGGCGCGTGGTAGACACGCTCCTGTCTATTTTTTGTTTAAACAAGAAAATTGTGAAGTGCGTGTTTGAATAGTTTACAAGTTATACAAGAAAGTCGATTTGCATGAATGCCTCCCTCCTCTGCTTCTTAAAACTGAAGCTGTAGTCTTCGCAATCGTAGATAATAACTTTGTTCACGTAATCGTAATCCCAGCATTTCTACCGCGCCCACAAAAGCCAAGTCGCGGGAACCAGCTTATTCGGAGACGCTTAATCAAAACAGAATAGATAGGCAGGGGGTCAATATCCAGAGAGTCAGGCAGGCATACAGGCAGACAGTTAAGGCGGGTGGTGTTTGGAGTTGAAACAGCGAGGAAGGTAGGGCGATGGGGAGTAATAGACCTATATCAACTTTTGGTAATCTCCGACTGATCTGGTACCGTAATGTCTTCCTCTCTTTTCGTAGCAAGCTTAATAGGCTTAAAATAATCCTTATGCTAACACTAATTTATTTATTGTCAATTCCTCCAAAGAAAACTAGGCGAATTTAATGATTCGTTCTTCATTCTGGGTTAATGAACGGTTTTGACTTCGCGTGATACATTTGCCTACTATCACCGATGCAGTACATCAATCGAACAGTCTCCTCCTATCCACGGCAATTGGTAAAGCAGTATTTCCCTCTAAGTTGTGGATAGATTCCATTCCATAAGGATTTCTCACAAGAGACAGCGTCGTATTTCATGGTGATAAATAAAATGCGTGATAAATATCACTCTATGCCCCCTTTCTGCCTCTCTCCGGCTATCTGACTCACGGTCTGTCTGTCTGTCTGTCTCCCTGCCTGTCTGCCTGCTTGTCTCCATCCACCCACCCATCCATCCACCGATCCATCCATCCATCCATCAATTCATCAATCAATCAATCCATACAATCAACAAGGCAGACTTTTTGAGTCCCAGAAGCCAGGCTGTTCTACCCTCTTTACTCAAAGGCATGGCCATCATTAATCAAATGCAAAATGGCGAGATTGCCTCATGCCTCTCGGATCCGTCTTATACCAATTTCAAATTGGGTTGGCTTCTGTTCCTCTGTGACTCACAGTTGATTATTTGGCTTAATATATCTTACAATGACTTCACGAATAATTTACATTTGCACTGAAAAAATCTTCTGGATACCAATCTCCAGACAATAATCAAGCATCCTATTTCAGAACTGTTAGGTAGCTTCGTGAGGTTTGTGTAGGGCGCTACATAAATGTTCAGATACATACAAACCTACATCCTAGACACGTGACTTCTGGATGATCTCGCCCCAAGTGTTGTAATTGTCCCCAGTTACTGAATGTCTGGTCTAGCTTCCAGTTGCCCGAACAGCAGCAAGCAGTCATTTCGAACTCTTTAATCTCATAAGGTATGAGCGTGACATGAGCATGGCATGAGCAAAGCATGAGCATTGGCATGAGCATGGCATGAACAAGGCATGAGCATGGTATGAACAAGGCATGAGCATGGAATGAACAAGACATGAGCATGGTATGAGCAAGGATTCGTCGTGTTTTTATTGCTAATAAAAATTCAAGTGGACAATTTAACACACGTTCTTCGCCTTCGTAAAATTGAGATTTCCCCAGCTATAGAAGCTACAAAATAGGAACGTAAGAAGGAAATGAAAGTAGGAGACTAGGAGTATGGTAGTGGTAGATATTGTTGCTTCTGCTGATGTGATTGCGCTCAAAACCACTTAAAGGTCCGGTTCCATGAGCAATGAATGAGCCGTGAATTTGTGCTGTGTTTACTACCTGTGGCATTCGTGATTCCTGTCAAATTCGCTAATAAAAAGCAACAGCTCATACAAAGTCCTCGGATGACCATACCCTTGATTATCTTACACTTGTTTACTTTACCCTTGATGACCGTACCCTTGATAATCTTATCCCTGAATGACCTTACCCTTGGTATTCGATTGCACTTCCGGTAGAGCAGGGACATCGACGACGTCATAGTTCTGGATGAAGCTGCTCAGCTGACGGATGTAGTGGATGGCCAGTCGCAGAATGTCCACCTTGGTCGGTTTTTTCGATGATCCGGTGGCTGTCAGTGGAATCCTCGAACGCAGGCCATCGAAGGCCGCGTTCATTGTCTTCATGCGCTTCCTCTCTCTCACGTTGGCCGCTTGTCTTTGATGCCACTTGTTCGGCGGCGAAGAAAAACTGCAAGACACTGAGGAGGGGGATGGGGAGGCGGTAGATGGAGAGTCAGAGGTGGGGATGGGCGAGGACTGAGACGCTGGAGAGGATTGGCAGACAGAGTCTAAGCTGAACTTCGTAACTTTTCGTTTACTTCGTTTCTGTGATGATTCTTTGGCAGATATCGCTGCTTGTTCGTCGGATTGGGTTAGACTTGTTCCGTCCAAAGTGCCGTGTACAACGTCGTGGCATCTCTGGCCTTCGACAAAGCACGCATCCGCAAAGTACTGAGCATAAGACGGTTGCGAAGAGTTTGGATGAAGTAAGGACAGAACGTCTTCCTGCTGTTCATAATACGACGATGCCAAAGTATCAGCGACTGGCGGATAGGTATCTCCCGCAACTGGTAGAGTCTTCGACCAAGTGCTGCTATCGTCGAAGGGATATCCTCTGTGATAGAACTGCGAAACGGAGAATGCTGTGCTGTCAAGACGACTCTCAGCGTAGTCAAAGGATGGAGATGCGGTGGGAGAGGGAGATACAGGAGGAGACAAATATCTAAAGTCACCTCGAATGAGGCTGGAATCAGTCAAGTTCCTGGATAAATGGAGGCCCGACGGGTCGAAGACAAGGTTCTCTGGGTCAACGTCGCCGAAAGAGGAAGCAGCACAATTCTGCTGACTGTAACCTTCAACGCCTTCGCGGTGGTTGAAGATCCACGTGGCCACGCATCGATCACCCGAAAGGTCATTACCCGGGTCACTGGCAAAGTCACTAGAGCAGCAAAAGTTCTTAGTCGAAAGTATGGCCATTTGCTCCATCTTGTTTGCTACGTGACCTATCCCAACATTTCGTTCCACTTCGTCGATTTCTAGACCGATGTGTGTGACTGTGAACGACCCTTTTATATAAAACACTTTCTCTGCCCCTCTGTGCTCGTCTTCTTAATTCTCTGCATTTATCCGCCTCTTCTGCTAACTCCCGCTCAATCTGAACAATCTGTCGGTGCTGTTATCTGTTCATCTGTCCGTCTCCGTATCTGTTTCCGTCTCTTCGTCTCTGCTCGTCTGACATCTGCTGTATGCATTTGACAATTCGAGTCACTTTCATCCCATTGACGAAGGATGTGTAAACAGAATCGTCGCCCATTGATCAGGCGAATAAGGGGAAAGGCAAAAAGCTTGATGCTAGAGGTAGAGGGGGCGGGATGGCGATGGAGAGCCCCAAGGTGTGCTGACGGTGTAGGCAGGGGACCACGAAGAAAAGGACGACTCATCAACGAAAACAGGGCGGAGATTACAGCTAAAAGCATAACCGTTAAAATACTGCAACCGAATCAAAGGAAAGACAAGGGAGATGGGAGAGAGAGAGAGACAGAGAGAGAGAGAGAGAGAGACAGAGAGAGAGAGAGACAGAGAGAGAGAGAGGAAGAGAAAAAGATACAGGAGAGAGAGAGGAAGAGAGAGAGAGGAGAGAGAGAGGAAGAGAGACATGAGAGAGAGTGAGACGTGCAGTCACATCGATAGACGTGCATAGACTGGCAGACGGATTGACAAAATGTCTGTATGCATATACCTGTGCCATGCAGTCCCTCTATTTTGTCTGTTTATCAGACAGACAAATAAAGAGATAGGCACAGGTATACAGAAAAACTAAGAAGCAGACAGAGGCTGAACGACAGAAATGAAACATAGATTGACTGAGTAACAACAGTTAATTAAACCAGTTCGGTCGACACACGTGGTGAACTATCTAACAATTAGAATAAGATTGAACGGTAGAGTTAATTTAGATCACAAAAGCAACCCCGAAAATAAAACATAAACTTCAGTTTAGAATCGCTTATGAAATTATTTTCCAATAAACAGCATATGCGGAAACATAATTATTCTTCAGCATATGTGTACACGACGAAGGTAGGTCCAGCACACCGTGTAAAACAGGCCTATCATCTATTTGATTAACGAAGTCAATTGGTGACTCTGTTTCAAATAACGGCAAAGCGACTCATTAATCGATCATATTTACTTTACTATCTACTTCCTGTTCGAGATCCTATGACAGTCTAAAATATATTTTCGAAAGTGTAGCTGTGACTTCTTGCCAGAGGAGCAAGTTTTTGTTGTGAAGTCACGTTTCATTTTAATTATATGTTGAGAAGCATCTCTAATAGTGTAGATTGAGCCTCCCCGAATCACTGTCTACAACGAGATTTCGTCGTAAGAAGTGTAATGAACTTCGCATCTAAGTTCCAACATTGGACCATGTCCTCCACCAGTTATATAGTTTATCTTCCAAGGCTAATATTTGGAGGTATGCACGATTTGCATTTGCAAAATACTAAGTGGAAGAGGATTGGCGATTAAGAGAACATAACTTGCGGAGTTAATTTTTCAATCAACCTTGGGTGGATGACAATTGGTCTCTGGTGGTTAAGCATACCACAAAATAACTGGACTTTCATTGATTAGAAGTATAAAAAATAGAAAAATTCGTTTGAATCTTTGAATCTTGAAAGACAATCGCTTAGTTTCGTATGCGGTTTATGGATAATTATCGGATCTGAACTTTGTCGAAGTGCTGCATGGACTGGTTAAAAACAACTCTGGTCAATGTCTAAACCACGGGTTGAGGTAACTTTTGCCCCATAGGGTTGATTCGTCTAATTATCTGGTAAATCCAACGTTGCACCCCCTCCAAATGAAATTCTCCTTTGTGTAATTTGCAGAATCTTCGTTGACGATCGTTCTGAACTTTCTGTGCATTTAGTTGTTACACATATTTTACAAGAAATGAAGATAAGAAATTAATTACCATTTAAACCGTTTTCAACTGCATCGACTATATTATTTTGTATGTCATCTGTCCTCTACCTAATTATTTCCTACAGAAATCAAATCGAGAGAATTAAAATATTTTGCTTCGCATTGGCTTTTGTGTGACTATCTTTCTGTTTATCTTAATTGTTTAGTTTCTCATCTTTCACACCGTCGTCTTTTCTTGTGTCCTTTATTTCTTTTAATTTTGTACTTCTTCCTCGTATCTTGCATTCTTCTAAGTCATTCCTTGTCCATCCTCTCTTGCTCTTCTCTCTCTCTCTCTCTCTCTCTCTCTCTCTCTCTCTCTCTCTCTCTCTCTCTCTCTCTATCTATCTCTCTCTCTCTCTTTCTCTCTCTCTCTCTCTCTCTCTCTCTCTCTCTCTCTCTCTCTCTCTCTCTCTCTCTCTCACTCCTTTGATGTTTATCTCTCTCGCTCCTTTGATGTTTATCTCTCTCATTCCTTTTATGTTTATCTCTCTCATTCCTTGGATTTTTATCTCTCTCACTCCTTTGATGTTTATCTCTCTCGCTCCTTTGATGTTTATCTCTCTCATTCTTTTTATGGTTATCTCTCTCATTCCTTGGATTTTTATCTCTCTCACTCCTTTGATGTGCCTCTCTCTACTACTTCCTCGTGTTTCTCTTTTCCTCTTTCTTGCTCTATTTCTTTATCTTGTCTTGCCTTTCTTACTCTCATTATTCTCTCTCTTCTCTTCATTTTTCCACGAGATGCGACATCTGTTTTTCATTATCAATTACCTTTCGTCATTCCGTCGTTTGACTCAGTAGAACACACAACGCCTATCATTGCCTCCGATGACATATAGACGTCGCTTCTGTCTTCAAACAGACAATACGGAATTGATTGGGGCGCGTTTGCTTTAAATCGGCTTTTGAACTAACTTAATAAGGCACGTGTCCGATTCAGAGATCGACTTTTCCACTGCATAATCTCTATTCACGTCTATTCACTCCTGCCCTAATTTCCCTCCCTCCCTCAGGCCAGACCCCTCCTCCGCAGTTTCCAGGCCGCCCGCTCCGTTTGCGTGATATGCTTTCAAAGCCATGTCTGTGATCATATCCGGAGCATGTTGACTTAGCAACACATGTTCCCGGCCCATCATTATCGATCGCCCAATCGACGCCGATGAAGGAGGCTATGCAGGCGTCGACTCAAAGACGGAAGGATGCTCGGTTTCGAACCGCAGACCGAGATGCCGACCGATCGGCGGCGGCGGTACTGAAGAGGAGAAGCGGGAGGAGGAGCTGAGACATCAGAGACAGACCTATCGACTGAGGGGAGAAGGATGCTGTCAAGTGTGATGTAAGGAAGCACTTGATATCGAATGTCACTTCAGAAGACAACGCACAACACAACTGAACAGACGACGACTGAAGATCTAAAGCCAAAGGCAACGCACAGCCGTTAAGTCAACGTAAGGCTAACAAACACGTCGATGTAAAAGTTATAAGGAAGTGAGTAAGTAAGACACGAATGTCTTGTCGGCATTTTCCAAGTATCCACAGTTTCATACATATCCGCGTGCACAGCCACAAGCACACATTTAATACCTAAACAACATTTTCGGAATGAAGGCCGTTTCAGTTAAATCGAAGTTGCAGAGGAGAAGAGTTTTCTTGAATCGAAAATCTCGATCGTTTCCAGTTACAGCCAATCCTTTAAATCTCTCTGTACAACCCCGAAATGTCTCTATACAATCCACGATATTTCAGTCACAGCCCCACACCTCCACACACGCACTCACACACGCATACATACAGACACTGACCAACAGAGATCGAGAGACAGACAGAGAGACAAACACATAAACTCATGCAAAATAATGGACAGATACATAACGACACAGCTGGACAGACGGTACGAAAACACAAATAATCACAGAGAAAATTGTAATTGTAATTACGAAAATTTGTATAGCGCCGCCTATAAATACACAGAAACAGACGAACGCAGCCATTAAGTGAAGACACACGCATTAAGACAGATAGAAAGAGAAGGACAGAGACACAGGCAGAGACTAAGGCACACATCCATGGAGGCCTTATATGTACGTACAGAGAGGAAGCGAGACAGGCCATTGTTGATTGGTTTCAGTCATCGCTGAAAGATGAATTTATCGCAGCCTTCGTAGCACTGTTGCTGCCGCTGGCATCGTTTAGCCTATCTTAGTCGACCCCATCAGCAACACCAGCCTGAGTAGCAGCATAATCATCCTAGGCATCGCTACTAACCTGCATCTTCGTCCGGTCTTTCTCAGGTCAAATTCTTCCATCGATGCACTAAAACCCAGAGTACACGTCAAAGATTAATCGAAAACTGCATATCTAAACAACAGACCAAACCCCTCCAGGAGATTCCTCTCTCCATTTATCCCACCAACCTTCTTCACTCTCCCTCTCTTCAATCATTCATTTACCCATACTCCATTTCCTCCTTCCATCCATCCAACTACCATTCATTCACTGTCGCGCCAACCATTCATCTCTCTTTTCATCCAATCTTTCTGTCCGTCCTCGTCTCTCCTCTTCCTTCCTTCTCCCACTCCGCTCATTCGCCATTGGTCCCATATGCGCTTATTTCAATCCAGGCGTTCAATCCAGGCTATGACTATCTGGTGATTGGCTGAGTTTGCGGATAAGACCTGAGTCCAGGTTCAGGAGCAGAGAAAAGAATAAGATCTCCATTCGCAACAGACCTGTTGCTTGAAGCATCTGCGGTGACCTCTGCCTCTGCAACTAGTGTTATTGCGTCGTCATACTAAATCAGTCCCTGTGCAGGTAACAACTTAAGATTCCTCTGATGGCTGGCAGACTGCAACCTCCAGATTCCATCGGACAGACACTCCACAACAGACACTTCGTTCGTGGAGGTGATAACGTCCGGTCCGACTGAGAGCCCAAAAACAGAATAAGAACTCCTGTCGACAAAAAAGAACAAACACGAACTCTTTGCAGAAAAGTCAGTCATGGACTGAGACCAATTGGCGGATTTAAATTGTAAATTCATATTTATGTGACGCCATAGTAAACATCAGAAGCTCGAACTACGCCAATCTAAATTAGGTCAAATGTCATTTAGAAAAACAAGTGTTTACAAACTTGATCAGACATTGTTCTGTTTGCAAGAGATGTAATGTAATGTGATCAAGCATTTATATATCGCCGCTCAAATCAGCAGCGCTCCCAGCGGGCGTCTGTGCGTGGTAAAAGAAAGGTCTTAAGGCGCTTCCGAAACTGACAAGGTGAACGGGTCAGTAACTCCAGGCGCAGGGACTGTTGATGTCACAAGCGTAGGCTTCGAACACACAGGCTGAGCTCAACCAACGACAGATGGTGTTTCTTAAGAGTTCCTGAACCGAACAGAGTCAATGACCCTGAAAGACGGCGGGAAATTACATCATTGGCGCACTGCTGTTAAGACTCTATCGAATACGGTCCTCACCTGAGTTACCATCTAAGACTGACATTCATCTCATAGATTGATCGGTGACTATTTTCAGGTAGACGACTGACGCCATTAAATAACTTCCTTCTGACTTTCAACGATAAAGATAATGATGCACGTGTGAACATCGACTTATATATATATATATATATATATATATATATGAATATATATATATATATATAAAGGGAAGATTTTGTGTGTCTGTCCGGCTATGCATTTGCACAGTTTTAGAGCTATTGACTCGAAACCTTCGCCGTTGGCTCGGGGAACACCTGGGACACGTAGTCGAGGGGTTGATAAAACCCGCGGCCGCCATCTGCCTGGTCTCCAGGACAAAAAGACCTGTCTCAGGACCCCAAGGAGTCCACATAAAAGCAAAGTTTCCTTTTCATTTGCCAAGATCGTGTTGACGAAACACCTGCTCCACATTGCCGACATGTGCATGTGATATATGTCTGCCACACCTCGTCTTCTTTTACACCCCCAAACATGAATGATTGGGCGGTTTGGGAGATATCGTACAGGTAGCACGTTTAATAGTATGCAGTAGTTGGCCATCGTTTACACAGTCTGTCAAGTGGATATGTACTTTCTACGCATCAGTGTCTATACACAATTCCGTTTTTGCATTTCCACACTTTTACAGCTATTCCCTCGAAACTTCGCCGTTCGCTCGAAGAACACCTGTGGCACGCAGTAGAGGGTTTGGTGAACTCCGCGGCCGCCGTCTTCCTGCTCTCCAGGGCCAAATACCTGTCTCAAACCGGGAAACGCTGCGTACCCCAGCTAGTTCCTATATAAAGCCAAAGGATGTAATCAGAAACTAATAATAAAAGATAATAAATATAGACAATAATCGTTAGAAACTCAACATCCAAAGACTCAGATAGATGGATGGATGGATGGATGGATGGATGGATGGATGGATGGATGGATGGATGGATGGATGGATGGATGGATGGATGGATGGATGGATGGATGGATGGATAGATGGATAGATGGATAGATGGATGGATGGATTAGAACAGGTTGATTGCTGGATATGCAATCCGTATTTTTCCGTTGTGGCCTTGTTTGTGATTCGGTGACATAGCATCACTTGCGTTGGCCTTGTCCTCAACCAATAATCCATCGAGGGCTACAAGTGGTTCAAGTGCGCATGACTGAAGCACCATTAGCCAATCAGGCGAGGTCTTCTGAACTGTCGTCATAGATACTACATACAAGAGGTTCGCGTTCTCTCTGAGTGGACGACATGATTCTTTATAACCTCCTTTAACCATATTTTTAACGAGAAAACATGGATTGGTTTCGGAAATGGAAGGTTGAAGAATGTGCTGAATAGAGTATAAATATCAAATCCGTCCACCTGCATTCAGCCAGATTGAAGCTAGAGTTCTTAATAGATGATAATAGATGATAATAGATGACAATAGATGATGCTGGGTGTCATATAGTTTCAAACTTCTTTAGAGAAAAGTTTCATCCCTCCACTTCGTTTCTACACCAGAATTAACAAGAAAATACTTTGAAGAGAGGTTGAACTATTTTGAAGATCTGCATCAGGTGTTCAGAATCCAAGTACTGCAAAAAAAGCAGAAGTCGGCTTTAAATCACAGCAGAAGACAATCCCCTATCGCGGATATATCACTAAGCCATGGTCCACAGCGCCTTCGTTGCCAAGTCCTCAAATCGAAATCAGTCTCTATGCTATTCTGATTATTGCTTAAATCGAATTTGGGATTTTGACATAGAAAAATTTTAACAGCAGGAGAGGAGCAGAACTAGCTCTTAAGGTATGACTGACATTGCAAAAGACCAACAGATTAACGAGACGATTACCAAGATTACCAAGACGATGCTGGGTCACCAGTTCTTTACCTATAGGCCTACTACGTTACCTTCCCAAGTGGTGCGTGACGTCTCGCAATCGTTTTCATTCAAAACGGTGGCTGTTCACACAGGATAGAGTTGCGTTAAATAATACGTTGGTCTACGACCAGACGACGAAACTCGTGAAGTCAATCACTAACTCGTCAAGTCAATTGATAATTCTTAAGCGACTGGGGCTACTATAGCACGCTGCACCGGAAAGAACCAACACAGAAAGGGACGGAAAGACGGATTAGATATAGGAGAAAGCGGAAATCAAATGAAGAAAGCATCATAGGGTTGTCATCGGGTTGTCATAATGAACGCGCAAATTAATTTTTATGGCGGCAGTGGTCAAATGGCCGAAGAACGAATAAAGCGATCGCATAGTGATCCATCCTCCATGACGGATGAGGCAAATATCCAGGGAGTTACTAGTTTCGGGGTCCTATACTGTACGGTCTGCAATTATCTTACGGGGTATTATAAACGATTTTTTGGCAGCTGAGGCTAGACAGTTGCTTTGTAAAAGATGGCTTAGAAGCCCGTCACAACCCATACCTAATTGGGACCCAGTATTTCTGTCGCCGCCATTTAGTCAGTCAATTGACCGCAGAGTGAACTAAAAGACCACAGAGCGATTCAAATGACCTTAGAGTGAATCAAACGACCGTAGAGTGAATCAAATGACTTCAGTTTGATGAAACATGTGACCCCAGAGTGAATCAAACGGGCCGCAAGAGTGAATCAAACGATCACAGAGTGCGTCTAATAGCCACAGAGTCTGTAGAATTGTCGTTTTTAAATTCAGAAAAGCGGAATTCACGAAAAACAATAACACAAAGACTCAAAAGTATAATATATAGAGTGGCCCAGTGGCTGATTGGTTAGAGCGGTCAGCCTGCAACGTTCAGTGTGCGCTGAGCGAGCGGGTTCAACCCTCGTCCGGGAGGTCAATGTGTAGGGACCTTGAGCGCACAATTGCTCTGCAGTACAACTGCAATTGTGCAGTCGAGGCGTGTGTGTAAACTTCTGAGAAAACATTTTGGAAGAAGGACGGTATCAAATTTCGGTAATAATAATAATGACAATAATAATAATAATAATAATAATAATAATAATAATAATCACGATAGAATCGCCCATGCTATGAAAAATGCGAGTTCTGACGCAAGAAAACTTTTAAATATACAGGCGATCGTTAGCAGCGTCATGCGGGGAAATGCTACAGAAACGGAGGCGCAAGTGACCGGCGCAGGAATCTAATAATTAAGACTAGTTACGGCATCACTAGAGTGCTACTCCGTTGATCAGATCATTTGAGATTCTATTGATTTAAGGTGATACCATAATGTCTGACGTCAGTTGTTATGTCTTCCATCTGGACAGCTGTTAATTTCAGCTTCCCATGTTAGTCCGACAGCAGCTGTTCTCGTCTCATTCGCCCATCCTGCCCTCCACTCCTCCCCTTCTCCTGCTATTCCATTCATTTCTTCCACAGCGAGGCGCCATTCGAGTAAAACAGGAGATGGCTAAACAGATCGGCGCCCCTTCCGAGCCTCTCCTTGACACTGCTATACTTCTTCGCTTGAAAACAAACGGCGGTTTGATCACCTGGGATGAGACGGTCGACCGTTTCGAGTTCAGCTGCGATTGGGAGCATTTGACCCTGCACCTAGTCACCTCGTGAACTGAAGTTCGTTAAAGACCGCAGCAGGTGTGTCCTCCTCTGCCTCTGCCTCTGTCTGCGCCTTCCATGGCAACGCTTTTGCATTGTTCGAACGGCGCTTGAAAGATTCAACAGAGTTCTCCTATTTTCACCGATCGTCGAACATCTTGGCTCTTGATAAGGTTTTGATACAGTGAAAAATAGGTTGCAATGTCGTCTTGTAAAAACAAAAATTAGGAAATATTTTGAGAACGAGAATAGAATCTAAACGGAAATACACTGCAGAGAATGGAAATAAGAATAGAAATAGGAATTCTGTTTAGAAATGAAACATCATTGATTTGAACCTCCGACCTCTGGATCGACTCTACCAGCATGCTATCCGCTGGACTACCCAGCATCCTATGTATGTATGTATATATGTCTGTATGCATGTATGTGTGGCTGTATGTATGTATGAATGTATGTATGCATGTATGTATGTATTTATGTATGTAATAGTAGCAATCGATTAGAGCGGTCGGCCCGTAACAGTCAGTGTGCACTGACTGAGTGGGTTAGACCCTCTTCCGAGGCGTCAGTCACTTTGACTTGAACAAGTCCTTCGTGCACAATTGCTCTGCTGTACAACTTCAATTGCGCCTCGTGTGGACTTCTGAGCAAAAGATGATGGAAGAAGGGCGATATCAAATTTCATTTATTTGTATTATTATTATTATTACTGCTACTACTACTGATACTACTATTACTTCCCCTACTACTTCCACTACTTCCACTACTTCTACTACTACTACTACTACTACTACTACTACTACTACTACTATAAAGATGAAAAGACAACGTGAGGCGTGGTTAGTGAGTAACCGGGTGTTGGGTAGTTCGATATCCAGATAGAGACATATGTTGCATAGTGGGTTTCTTGAATCGAAATGTCAATCAAAAGGCACATTACTTCTTAGTGGATCGAAAAGAAATGCCAGGCAAATACGGACTTCTATTCAGCTGCCTTGAATAGATATGCCAATCAATGAGCACAGTTGAGTGACTCCCTAGTCATTTACCTAGAAAAGGCAACTGCTGAATGTCACGTGGGCTGTTTGATGTGTCTCGTAGGATTAAGACCCATCACTTCCTTTCTAAATCCCAGTGGACGTCGTGTCCACTACAGCAACTTGTCGATATTTGCTGATATCTGGCCATTTATTACTATTATTATCTGAGTGAGGAGAAAAAGAGACCCGCAGCCAGAGCCAGGCATGCTTTATTTAACGACTGAAAAAAGTGATATGTTACATGGAATACTTCTTATTTAAAAGTCAGTAAATATGAACGGTTTGCGAATGAGAACGGATGAGTCATAGGCGCTGAAGATTCATAGCATTTATGTCTGCGATTCTGCTCCAAATACAGAGTTATTTCTTCAGTATAATGTAGGCAAAGATTTATCCAACGCCCTGTCAGAAATCTAAAGAGTTTAACTGGTTGACCTGCAACAACCTTAGTTTCCAATGTAGAGAAACGAACCATTTGCATTCCATTCAGCAGAATTTATCTGATTGGAGTCAGTAAATAGGAATATCGTCATCTATAGTCAGTGCTATATACTGTATGTTGCGCTATGACCCTCCGGGTTACTGAGTACAGGGCGGTGGCGGCTCCATGGAATATGAGCTACAAAATAACTCTATCTTAGGCAATGCAGATTTGAAGATGAAGGCCGCCGCCGCTGCTGCTGCTGGTGCTGATATGATGATGATGGATTAAGTGGCAGGAATTGATTGGATTGCTTGAGGCTGAATGGCCGGCCAGCCGGCCGGCCTAAAAGATGTATGCTGCGTTAAGCTGGCTGAGCTGTTGACGGAGGGTCGGTCGATTGCAGTTGTTGGCCTGCGGAAGGAAATGCAAGGAACCTGTAAGAGTGACGTGAAGGATGGAGAGAAGAGTGGAACAGCAGCACGAGAAAGATGAAGAAAAAGAGCAGCAGCAGCAGCAGCAAGAGGTGAGGCTGCAATTCGCATCAAGCGGTGTTGGCTTCAATTCCATCGTCTGCTGATTTCGACGTCCATCAACAGAACATGGCAAAGATTAACAACCGTTAATATGGAAAACTATGAGTGCATATATACAATATATATACATATAATATACACACATATATATATTAAATATATATATTAAATATATATATTAAATATATATATTAAATATATGTATTAAATATATATATTAAATATATATATTAAATATATACGCCGTGGATCGAATGACAAACAGGAACTAAACAGAGCATGAAGCATTACGAGGAATGAGATAAGGAAGAAGGGGGAAGAGATGTGTGAGAACGAGGCACTCGGAAAAGTACAACAAAGAGGGGCAGAAGCAGGATAAGAGGGAAAAATAGAGCATTGTATTGAAAATAGGCTCACATTTCAAGGAAGGAACGCAGGGAAACCAGAGAGGGTGGGGTGAATCGCAGCAGCATGCGAAGGTAATGAAGAGTCAAGGGAAGAAGCAGTGACTCTGTGAAAAAGAGAAATAGAGCGAGGATTGATGATGATGATGATTATGATGATGATAACGACAACTACGAAGACGACGACGAAGACGATGACGACGATGATGACGATGCTTTTTTTTTAGTTTGACTGCTCTTGAACTGATCAACGGGTAGGATTTCTGAATGGACAACTCATTCAAACTCTTTTCGGGAAATGTTGACTGATGAAATTGGTCATTTCGTAAGTCAATAATGACCTGCTCTTCCTTACCGGTATATCAATTGTATCAATTGAACAGATTTGCTTTTAAAAAGCCCGTTATATCTCTCTCGTAGAGTTTTGAATCGTTATTAATAATTATTTATAACATAATTATTAGAATTTTTCGCGGCTAAGTGCTCTCAGCAAACTAGTGTGCCGCGGCGTACAGGTTGGAAATCACTGATCACTGATCAACCCAATAGGCTGCGGTGTACCAAAGCGTGGACGCAGAGAAGGTTGGATGGACAGATGGAAAAAATGAATAAAAGACGAAGCGCGAGATGGGGATAAATAGGGAGGGACGGGGGAAGAAAGATGAAAAGACTGAGGAAGAAATGTCTTAAGCGGAGCTATCAATATAAGATTCGCACCTGCACGTATTTGTGATTGAGCAAACCACTTCGATTAATTGAAATGCCTAATCAGACCTACTGTTATTTTGTTCATAGCTTCGTAGACAGAAGCTACATGGACTACAGCACGAATCTAGCGATGATAAATGCTAGCAAAGCGGTGCATCGCTGTATACAACTGATTGCGGGGGGGGGCTACTGGCGCAAAATACAAGACAACGCCTTGACTTGTCTAATGCTTCGGTAGAATGAGCTTCGCTTTTCAAGACGTCGGTCATTAACCTCTCCGATCGGTCAGTCGGTATCTCAGTCATTTAGTCGGTCTCGCACTCGGTCGTTGCTATGTCGGTATCTCAGTCATTTAGTCGGTCTCGCACTCGGTCGTTGCTATGTCGGTATCTCGGTCATTTAGTCGGTCTCGCACTCGGTCGTTGCTATGTCGGTATCTCAGTCATTTAGTCGGTCTCGCACTCTATGTCATTGCTATGTCGGTATCTCGGTCATTTAGTCGGTCTCGCACTCTATGTCATTGCTATGTCGGTATCTCGGTCATTTAGTCGGTCTCGCACTCGGTCGTTGCTATGTCGGTCTCTCAGTCATTTAGTCGGTCTCGCACTCTATGTCATTGCTATGTCGGTATCTCGGTCATTTAGTCGGTCTCGCACTCGGTCATTGCTATGTCGGTCTCTCGGTCGTTTAGTCGGTCTCGCACCCGGTCGTTACTCTGTCGGTCTCTCTGTCGGTCATTCGGTCGTTTAGTCGGCCGATTAGTCGGCCATTTAATTGGACTATCGTGAAGCTGGCGAATTGTTGTCTTCCGTTATCTACTGACGATATGTTTAAGTAGGATTCGGCTCTATTTAGGCTGGTGGTGTTGAATTGTGTCTTAGACGAAAGATTCTGTTTAAACCCAGGACCCGCTGTTTGCAATTGTTAAAGATACAAATGAACGACTGTTTACCTCAGTTCATCTTGATTGTGATTTTCTCTTCCGCTATCTCACTCTAACTCTATCTCTGTCTGTCTCTCTGTCACTCTTTCTCTGTCTCTCACTGTCTCTCTCTCTCTCACTCTGTCTCTCTCAGTCTCTCTGTATCTCTCTCTCATCCTCTCTATCTTCCCTTGCTCATATACTTCCTCCTATCTTCCTCCCCTCTCTCTCTCGCTCTCTGTCTCTGTCTGTCTGTCTCTGACTGTCTGTCTCTCTCATCCTCTCCATCTTTTTCTTTTTGTCCGTTGTTCTGTCTGCTCGTATGTGGCTTTGTCTCTATCCCTGCAGAAAATCCACATTGATTGTGGCTTGACCTCCATCCTGAGTGGATGAGCGACGATCTTTTTCAGTCTTCATAATTGTTCTGATGCTTCATCTGAAAACTCATTTCACCCTTATCATAAACGTATTTGAGATTACTGTCTCTTGAATCATCAAAACTCATCCAGTCTCGGTTCAAGCACCCCTCAGGGCCCACACGCACACACACGTAGACTGTCAATTCACATTTTTCACATCAGAAACCGAGTTTGGGAAGTAGAAACCAGATGATTCGCCAGACAAACGTTTGCGGCGTCTCATTAATTTTTATTTTTGGGGTTCGAAATAGAAACCTCTTAAGAACTGGGTTGCATCTGTGGTGGTTTATTTTTGTCTGTATAAACAACAGACAATTAGGAGGCCATTATGAACTCTGCATCCGACATTCCGAGCGTCTTCTTCCTGGAGCTGGAGTGGGGTCTGTTCTTACTTTTACACTTTCCATGCCTTCAATTGCGAGGTGTTTTAAGCCCTTCTTGGCAATGGTTGCTGCTATAAATTTGTTGTGAATGAGTGACATTCTCCTTTGACTAGATAAACAAACTCAAGCAAGTTCCAGGAATTAGGTCGTTCCCCAGGAGGGCTATTTCCACCAAGACAAATCATTCGAGAAGGACAGGTTAGCTGCATTCGAACAGACGACTCATTCGTTAGATAGTGGTGAGACCCACAACGTACGTTGAGCCTAAGTGCTTAACAAGTGCCTGACAAGTAAATACTGACCCTCTGCAGTTGGAACCGATCTAGTCTCCGAGATGAAATCCATGTCTTCTGAGACGATCTTTGATGATCAATTCCCTAAACGTACGACAAGATCGTTATGACGACTGTTCCTCGCTTCCTTCCTTCCGTTGCCTAAGGACCTTTGATGTCTCAAAATGCAGAAAGTCGTTCAACTGAATCAGGACTCAGCGTATGCATTGCAACTTGCAACTACACCGGATACAACTGGACTTTACTATCACCACAACCATCAATACCACGTCCACAGTCATCACCACCCACACTCACCACCACTACACACCAACATTTCTCACCACCCATACTCACCACCCATACTCACCATCTATACTCATCACCTATATTCACCACCACTACTCACCAACATTACACACCACCCCTACTCACCACCCTATATCCTATATTCACCACCACTACTCACCAACATTACACACCACCCATACTCACCACCAATACTCACCACCCATACTCACCGCCCATACTAAACAGAGTCGCCACCACTACCCACCAACATTACGCACCACCCATACTCACAATCTATATATGCTCACCACCCATACTCACCACTCATACTCACCACCCATACTAGCCACCATAAGGCACCAACATTTCTCACAATACTACTCGCCACCACCCCAGCCACCTCTACTATCGCCACTGCATGCCATCACGCACACCACGATGCCAAACAGATCACGCACACCACAACCAACCACCAATAATACTACCCCCATCACCCACCATCACCCACCATCAACCACAATCGTCCATCACCACGATAGCAACTGTTGTCTAACAACTAATTTGTTCCATTCAATAATCTTTGCGTATTTTCATGGATGGACTGACGTCTGTATGAACAGCTTGAATGAGTTGTCGAGGCTTCGATGTTTTACCGCTTCAGTGAACAATTAGAATTTGTCCGACGCCGAACAGATTTCTTTTAGACAGGACATCAAGGCAGAACTGATAGAGTCCGACAGCAACATCCGTATGGACGGAATCAGATAATGCCATATTTCGCGCAGATGCTATGACCAAGACACAAGAATACCTTTCATATATCAGGCTGTACAAAATGCATATTTTATGGCAGAATAACTACTAACACGATCATCTGCAATTCCGCATGGCATTGATAACTGCATTTTATTGCAGTTCGGCAGGTGGAATGAAATCTCTGTTGCAATATCCGATGACGTCATTCTTCTACGTCTAACTGTTAAGGTTCGTTTGATAGATTAAATTGCTTTTATTTGGTCGTATTCATAATTGGCGATGCCTAATTTATTGCGCATAAATTAGTGCAGAAAATGCTTTTACCGTTTTCTTATATTTATTTTTATTTCTTCTTTATTTTTTCCTGCAGTCGTCTTGTTTTGTTCATCTACCTTCTGACTTTGATTTACTTCTCAATAATAGGCTATAATACACCGAATGGCGCTCGGAGTACATTAGGTTCATACTTATATAATGGGCTTATACAGCGTAAACAAATAAACGTGTGTTTTTAATTGTTTAGTAATCTCGATTGTTCGTTGGATCAATTGCGTGAACTGAAAGACGTAGTTCGATCTGTGCTGATGATCAATTGAACAGTGCATCGACTGCTTTATATTGTAGAATATCTAACCATGCTTAGGTCATATATAGCAATCTCAGCATTCTCTCACTGACATGATTATTGGCCTAATTGCGAGCGTTGCTAAATAAGCCCTTACAAAGCGTGATAAGTTAGTGGGTCATAATGAGTTCTTTGCAGATTTATACTCCCTCTGTATACGCCAGTATATGAGCTATATCATTATTGAGTAATTGAATTGCATTTTGGACAGAGACAATCAAGATCACTGAAGCCCAAATTCGATCTGCATAGACAATAGACACAGTTTTTAAGGGATATCGACACATTCGTGTTGTCAGAGGAACAACCATGTTACCTTAACGTCTTTCATCTATATTACGGCCAAGAACCTGTTAATTTTTAAGATTTTTGACATATGCGATTACTCTTCGAACGTAGCTAAAGCAGAAACACTTTTTTGTCGACAGTCGACACCTCAAAAAGCCCTAAATCGTGAGACGTCTATAGATGAGGCTCTGCATGCAACCATTCGGCAAGGTGTTAAAATTGATAGATGAAAGCTTCCCAGTGGCAGAGCTAATCCAATCAACCTCAGCTATTATTCATCGTTAGCAATTTCTGATTCATTATTCATTGTAGTTTCTGTTCCGGCATGATATGCAATACTGTTGCACAGACAACTTGAAAGACGAACTCTTCTCCGATTGAACAGTTATCCGCCTCATCCTCTACTTCCTTCTCCTCCTCTTCTTCCTCTTCCTCTTCCTTTTCTTCCTCCTTCTATTTCTACCATCCGTTGATACACTGAGGAATTGTCAGGTTCCGCCGATCGATACCCATCCACTGATTAACAGGACATAAATCAAAATTAACCCCCGCAAAACACGGACCCAGATCGATGGCTTCTCGTGGTTTTTTAAAACCACTCGACCATCTTGGAAGTTGGAAGCCACTCAACCATCGTGGAAGCCGTCCTAGAGCCATAATTATTTGATCGGAGAGACATAAGGATTCAGAAAACGTCACAACAGTCCTAAGCAAAACACGGAAGGTAGACTCACCGGCGTTGAAAGTTTCCAGACCAAATAAGCTATAAACAGATCGGACGTAGTGTTGCACATAGACGCAACGGATTCAACAGGAAACATTGTAAGCAGAAAGGAAAAACATTCAAAACTATTAGAGAAAAGAGCGGAAAGGAATCAACATTAAATATGATCGGGAAGCAAAGAAGACAATATAAGAAATAAATAGTTCGTGCTTTGTAGGAACAATGGGAGACAAGAGAGAAATGAGGGCTGACGGCAGAAGAACCGAGAAAAAAGTGGTCGAAGAATGTAAGGGATTTATTTGAGATCATATATGAAGCTGTATTTTGATAAAGCAAGAGAAAGCTGACGATGAACAGAGATGAGAGGAAGTAAAACTATAGCCGCTGTTTTATGTATAAACTTACACAGCATCGACTAGGTGCTAATTAAGTAAGTACTAGAAGGAATAACTATGTGAGTTACTTGTGAGCATATGTTGCTCACTGCATGGCTCATTGTTCCAGGAGAACGGTCGCATGAATGAAACGGCACGATGTGTTTGTATCATCATTTTGGAATGAGGTATTAATCAAATGGTCCCCCGAGCTGCAGAAATGCGTTGATCGTCAACCCATTTGGTTCCACATAGGTTCCACATGGGAGCACATTACTGAGCGATCTATACGGTACTTTCCGAGACTACATATTGCGCTGGCTACTGAGACTCGCACAAGAAGAAGACTCCTGAGTATAATCTTTTGCTCCATCACGGTCAGTTGCGAGCGGACTAAATTGGATGCACCTGGCAATTCTTCAGGCATTAGTTATAATAATCAGCTTTAAAAGAGTTTTAAAGCTCACTGAGCAGTGCCACCACTCTCCTCTATCGGAAATCCCAAGATCTTGGTACCAAAACGCCATAATTGGCAAAAATTGCGCTAAAAATCAAAAATAAGTTAAACGAAAAATGTTTTGCTGAAATATATGCAATGTGTTTTAACAAATCACAATTATTCACAAAAACGTCGAGCTAAGAACCGGCAAAGAACAAAGCTGGAGCATGACATTGAATTAACATATTTAGAAGTTGTAAGTTGCAATAATAATAAACGTATTTCAGACAAATCCAAGGAGCGTTTATGTTCTAATCAGGTTCAATTCATATTGTGAGATGTACTCTATTTTGTTGTTGATTACAATAAAACAGTTTTTGATTTGATTTTGAATGCCAATGTTGGGAAGTCTGACAGACGTCCAAAGAAGTTGGTTCGCTGGTATTGAGTAAATTGATAAGAGTTGTAGCAATATATATTATCAGGTGTAGTTTTTGCTTCTATCTATTGATTAGCCAGGGTCCGAAATGGAAGTAGTTCTACGTGTACATGAAAATGTGCGCATGCGCGATGTTTTGAGTGTTCCATTTCAACATTGCCATGGACATCGTTCCTTATTTATCTTTGCGCATGTTTGTCACATGCAGAACAATCTTCTTTGCCGACGTATTTACCGCCACTCCTCAGTTGTCAGTCTGTATGCCAGCTTCGGTATGTCTGTCCGTCTGCCTTTCTTCCTGCATATGACTGTGCGTTTCCTGCTACATGTATGCCGTTCGCAAAGCATCACTTATTCGTGTCTGTTGTCCTAAAGCGCCTTTTATTCTCTTCTCGTGTATTTGCGTTTGCCTATCAATGCATTTGTTCCGTTCCAGTAAACGGCTGGCGCTATATAAATGCTAATGGAGAATCCGTCGCAGTTCATTCGTTTGCATAAGTTTCTCTATTTTGACGGATATAAAATATTCACACAGAGCGACCAGCATAGAGAGACTCAGTAGTAAAGCCTATGCGCTGCATTTCCTGCAGTCGTCTTCCCTCTTCCTTGTCTCTTCCTGTTTCTACTTCTTTCTCTCTGTCTGTCCGTCTGTCTATCCGTCTGTCTGCCTGTCTGTCTAGCTTTCTCCCGCCTCCTGACGTCGCTCAGTTCTCCCTGTTCACCGTATTCATTAACTTCGTTTCCGATAAGCATTCCTTCTTGTTTGTTTTCTCAGTCTTGCTAATCCCAGCGTCTCCCTCGCAGACTCCTCTTTAATGTCTTTTCTCGCTTCTATTTCTGTTCTTCTTTCTTTTCTGACTGTCTTCTATATCACTTAATTTGGTTTAGTCACCTATTCCTTCCACGTAGCTCTCTATTCGTTCAGAGGCAGAGATTTCAGAGTGACAAGAGGGGACGTCCTGTCCAATATGTTGGGTGGAGATGGAGGTGCTCACATCCCTCAAAATTTCTATAGTTTTTCACTGATAATTTTTTTGCTACGTCCAAGTCTAGGAAGTGAATTTTATCGATTTGTTCCAAAAGCTCATCTTAGTCGACCTATCCATCAAACTCAGAAACACGTCTTAGCCTATGTATTCCTTCCTATTCTCCACATTCTACTTCGTCCTTAGCATTCTCGACATTCTCCCCATTCTCCATCCTCATTGACATCGTTCCGATTTGCCTCTCCCTGTTCACTTTCACTCAGGATCTTGTTATTGTTCATCGATGCTAGATACAACTTGATGAGCTTTTAGGGGCCGTCCGTAAATGACGTCATGCAATTGAGAACCATTATTGACCCCTCCCCTTCGCCACACGTCGCCACAAATGCCATGACCTCTCAAATATGACGTCACAAAGCTCTGACCATCTCCCTCCGAAAAAAAAGATGTCCAGAATGTAATATTTTATTTTAATTACCACAAAAGTATTTAAAAACTATAAAAAAAATACTTGAAACTATAATAGTAGAACGAAGAAAACGGGTGAAAATAAAATTATTACAATCGTATGCATTCCTTTGGCAAAATCATCACAATTCTTAAAAAATGTTTAAAAACATTGACTCGAAACAATCCAGACTTTATGCTTCTCCATCCCCCATGGTGAAGCAAAATGCTTCGTCATGGAATAAATAGTTATGCAATACACGCACTCTCCACTATCTTCGTTTCTGCGACTCTCTGCGACCTGTGCGTTTTAGCGGGATATTTCATTCCTGCTTGTGTGTTACAGAATTGCTGCCTCACATCCAAAACCCCAAAATTGACACCGAATGTAAAGCAAACAATACAAAAATTAGGAATGCAAAAATCATGATTAGTGTTGCTAAACTTTGGTAACAATATTGCTGTTAGCTATGTGAAACTTATCTAATCGAGTACAATTTTTAATAAAGTTACGCATTAAGATATTTGATGTGATGATGTGACGTCACATTTCGTCGACCACCCTCCCCTCGTCACACATCGTCACAGATGTCTGACCTCCTTTCCCCTAGGCGCGTGACGTCATTTATGGACGGTCCCTTACTTCGTTCTCGCATCCTCTTCACCTATCAATTCATCCTCTCTTTTCTCTAGCATCCGTTCGTTATATATCATATATATCTTCATATATATCTTCAATATATCTTCCATCCTTGCTTTCTTTTCGGTCACGTACGTCTCTGATATTTCTGTCAGCTTGTTCCCCTTTATCAGCCTACCTCGACGCTAATCTCTTCCTAGTTTCATTCTGTGCCTCCCTTCTTCCTGCCTCCATCTCGCAATTATTTTCTACTTACTGCTGTGTCTTATTGTTTCCTCGGCCTTCTCCACCTTCTTCTCTCCCTCTCTCCCTCTCTCCCCCTCTCTTTGGTTCACCAAGAAGTAACTTCACATTCGAAGTCCGATCAATCGCTCTCATTTATATAGCACCAGTGCCTCCTGCTTAATCTGTAGGCCTACAACTTTCAAAGAATTTTTATATTTTTACCAAGATGTTTACCTAGTTTACCCATACATCTTGTATTTATCGATGTCAATCTGGGTCAGGCTGGTAGAGTTCAACACTGTTTCTACAAAATATCTTTTGATTCAACAGTTCACAAATTCGCTTCTCTGGGCGATGTTTTCAGTCGAACGATTGTTGCAAACAATTGTATTTTCATTCGGTAAGCATCAGTGCGCCATGTGGCGAGATGCTCAGACAGGCGAACTTCAATTTCAGACTGCGATGGACCTAATCATAAATTCGTCGCAACTCATTTTGCTATCGAGAAAATTATGTTTGCGATTCAGCGCAGCATACGTTCGCTTGTGAATAATTGATTGCACCGGCGTGAAGAGTTGCACGCAGCCGTATGGCAATGTAATAATAAGTGGCAATGTTGCGAGACCAATTATATAAGACCTTTGAGGACGGATGGGAGGATGGGTTAAAGCCAGAATATTCCCGCATGCAGAGGCCGCTGCTAAGTAGACAGAGGACAGATCATCGTTATAAGAATAAAATTGGAAGTCAAATTATCCCAAATGTTTTTTCTTGTTCGCAAGAGCAGTCTACCTACCTACCTACCTACCTACCTACATGTAACTATATAGAACATGACACTTTGATCGTTGACTGGAACTTCTATAAAGATATATATGCTATTTATGAAACACTTTCGCGAATATCTTCGCTCAAAAGGCAGACCTATTCTTTCTTCTGACTTTGTCCATGATTCTATCTTGATATTGTCCTTTGCGTGTCGAAGTTAAAGGGCTGTGAAACAACAATTACTCCGCGGAAGGACTTTATTTCCTCGGTTTATACATGGCAAAATAAACTTGAAGCTGCAGAATTTATCTAAATAATTGTGTTCGATTCCTCAATAGAAAAGCCTGCTACGCGATTGAACTTTTATTAGTTATCAATAGTACTTATAAGAATCACATATATAAGGTGCAGCACACATACACACACATGTATATATATATATGATACATGTACAATATACATGTCTAATTTTTTCAGCTTAGTCATATAGATATATGCAGAGAAAGAGAGAGAGAGACAGACAGACAGACAGACAGAGAGGGGGAGAGAAAGCGGGATACTTAGAGACTGACACATCATTAAGCCCCTTATAGGAGTATACATAGCACCAACATCCTGAGTGTTATTTAATGGTGTAGTTAAAAGCTACACTTGATTAGTCTGTAGATATCTGCTGGATAAACATAGACTGCTGTTTGAGTAGATGTCTATTTTGCAAAAATAGATCGGTGCAGCACATTAATATCACATAGGCCTAAGAACTTTATGGATGCAATATCATTTGATCAAAAACAGCCGAAGTAAAATTCACCATGTTCTGGATCGTTTCTAATGTTTTTGAGTGGCTATATACACCCACCGTGGCACCGATTGATACCTTGGTCATCACGACGAGGGCGCTACAGAAGTCATTATTAGACTGTATATGCCCCTATATATTCGTTTAGTCGAAAGTTTAATCTCTCTTTCCAGTATTTCTGTTCTATATAATCGCACTGATGCATGTATGCTAAACGCATGTTATCATCCCATTCAATGCCGTTGTTAGCTCGGTCTTCCAATAATTAGTCTGCGTTCTATTATCCGTTCTGCAGTGTATTCATCTCGATCCCAACCTCCTCCACCCCTAATTTCCTGGATGCTTTAATAATATCCCTAATTAAGACATCGCCACGGCTTCGTTCTCCTATTCATTGGCTTTGTTAGAATTCACCCGGGTTTTCTTCGTCCGTTCCTTCTCATCCAAGTTCTGCGTCTGATCCGTCTCTTCCCTCTCCTCCTCTTCTCTCTCCTTCCATTCCCTCTCCTCCTCTTTCCTTTCTCCTTATCTTTCCTCTCCTCCTCTTTCCATTCTCTTTCTCTTCCCTCTCCTCCTCTTTCCCTTCTCCTTCTCTTCCCTCTCCTCCTCTTTCCCTTCTCCTTCCCTCTCCTCCTCTTTCCCTTCTCCTTCTCTTCTCTCTCCTCCTATTCCCTTCTCTCACTCCTTTTGAAATTGGACAGAAGCTGCGACTTCCTTTTCGCAGCTCGTTATCTCAATGTAAACATTGGCGTTGTTTATTCTCGCTTCCGTGTCTCCATGCTAGTCCTGTCTCTCCTGTTCCCCTCCTCTTTCCATCGCCTCCCATTTTCTGCTCTGTCTCCTTCGGACATTCAATGTCCCCAAAATAGATGCCCACTCCTCAGCTACTGCTGCTGCTGCTGCTGAATCTGTAGCATCGTCCTAATACGAATGTCGGCCGCCTGCATCTCCATGCCACACCGACGATGTCCATCGGTGGCCGACTCAGCGACGAACATAATGATACGGCGACCTCAAGAAGATGTTGCTGCCATCTGAGGCGCGTTTTGTCTCAGCAGCCATTTACGTCATGCCGACAGACTGGTCTCGACACTCAGCATCTCGGTTCCTCCTCCTCCTCCTCCTTCTCCTCCTCCTCCTCCTCCTCCTCCTCCTCCTCATCATCATCCCGTGCAATCATGTCTTCTGAATAGAAATCCGGTTTCCATCGATCGCGTTCGGAAGCAGGCGATCGAGCAACAGGAGATAAACGACGTCATAGATGACGTATCTCTTTGAGAGCTAAACCAAACATGGGGAATTATAGTATATGGCGCTGGTATAAATAGGATAGTTTAGGATTATGATGTACTTAAAAATTCGACACGTCATTTCGAAATGCAATACGTAACTCTAATCTGATTAAATAAAGATGCGTTAACGGTATTGATGCATAAGACGAATAAATGGAGCGTTGGAGAGAATTAAGAGAAAAGGATTCAATAGGTAGAACATTATATTGTTTTATTTCAGAAGTACGGAAATAAAACGCTTGGCTGAGAAGCAACGTATACAAAAAGCAAGTAACGATAGACAAGTCACTAGAGAGGGACAGAGAGAGAGACAGACAGACAGACAGAGACAGAGAAAAAGAGACAGAGACAGAGACAGAGAGTGACCGAGAGCGAGAGAGCGAAAGAGCGCCAGAGACAGAGACATAGAGAGAGAGACTGACCGACAGAGACAGACAGAGACAGAGCGAGACAGAGCGAGACAGAGCGAGAGAGACATAGGAGGAAGAAAATGAGCGAGGGAAGGGCACATCGTACGGTGACAGATAATGGGAAGTCTCAGTTGATGTCCAGTATAAAGTAGAATTCAGATTGTCTCGTTTCATCTAGGCTGCAAGGTCGAATCAACAAAATGTGGTGGCCTTATTCAGTTGAACAATGGGGCTCTAGCCTCACAACATCACAATAAAAGAATAAAACGACACGGACACAGGTGTTACAAACAAATATATTTTCGTAGTAATACCAGTAGCAATTCTTTATAACACAAGTGACATAGTATAAGGGGGCTGCACGTTCGACCATGCAGACATGTCGAGCATGCCTTAATTAATCCGATGAGTCATTCCCCGTTTATTGTTTTTATCACTTCATTCGTCAAACACGCACAAAGCCAACCAACACTTCTCTTACTTCCTGCTGGTGTATCTCTTCTATTCTCTCTCTGTCTCTCTCTGTCTCTCTCTCTGTCTCTCTCTCTTTTCGTTGTCTTCATTCATTTCTCATTCGCTGCTGCCATCCATCATTGCTTTCCTTGTTTCCGATGTAGAACCGTAAAACTCGTGACTGAATTAGTTATCTATGACGTTCAAGTGCCTGGATTGAGTTAAGTAGACGATTGTTGTCACGATGCAATGTAGGAAGACTGTTGGCAGCGCTCTGTGACTCAGTTCGGATCTAGACGTATAAACAATCGCCCATGAGCTAAATGGATTGAGAAGGGAAGGATGGTGAGCGAGTGAGTGAGTGAGAAAGAGAGAGACAGACAGACAGAGAGATAGACAGACAGACAGACAGACAGAGATAGAGAGACGAAGAGAGACAGAGAGAGACAGAAACTGAGAGACAGACAGAGAGAGACAGACAGACAGAGGGTGAGAGAGAGATAGATAGAGAGAGGGATATATATATATATATATATATAGAGAGAGAGAGAGATTGAGAGACAGAGAGACAGAGACAGACAGAGACAGAGACAGAGAGACTTAGACAGAGACAGAGACAGACAGATAGACAGACAGACAAACAGGAGTGAGACACACACAGATAGACAGACAAACAGGCAGACAGATAGAGAGAATCGGTCGAATTTGGATCACTTGGGTCTCATCGCAGTCAGGATAAGTCTATCGACCACTAATTGATTTCTCTTCTTCGATTTCTTGTGTACGACGCTTTGAGGGAAAATGGTGCAGAGGTGGCGGCGGCTTTATGTTGGCATTGTGGCGGACGCGGCAGCAATAGTGTTGGTTGTGGCATGGTAGTGTTGGTGGCGGATTTGGTAGCGTTGGCTGTGGGATTAGTAGTGTTGGTGGCGAATTTGGTAGTGTCGCTGGTGTCATTGCTAGTTTTATTTATTCTGAAATTTGATATTGCCCTCTTCCAACATCTTTTGCTGAGAAGTACACACACACACGCCTCGACTGCGCAATTGCAGTTGTACTGCAGAGCAATTGTGCGCAAAGGACTTGCTCAAGGTCCCTACACAGTGACTGACGCCTCGGACGAGGGTCAAACCAGGTCCCTCAGCGCGCACTGAGCGTTACGGGCAGACCGCTCTGATCAACCGGCCACCGTGCCAAACAATGGAGGATTGGCGGCATTAGTGGTTTTGGTGGTGGCATTAATGGTGTTAGAGGTGGCATTGGCAGTGATGTTGGTGTCATTGGTAGTGTTGGTGGTAGCATCGGTAGGGCTGGTGGTAACCTTGATAATGTTTGTGGTGGCATTGGTAGTGTTGGTGGTGGCATTCGATGAATTCCAGTGGAGTGATCAGGCAACATACGGTTCTCAAGTAAAGATATTGAGATAAATGTATGATTTAGTCCAATTGACGACAGATATCAGAAGAAGGAAGTAGAAAAGATGAATGGAGAGGCATGGATGCATAGACGGAGAGAGAGAGAAATAGAGACAGACAGACAGAGACAGACAGAGACAGACAGAGACATAGAGAGAGAGAGAGAGAGAGAGAGAGAGAGAGAGAGAGAGAGAGAGAGAGAGAGAGAGACTGATGACCTATGGGTGTGCATGAGTGAATAGAGATCAATGGGATGAACGAAAACAAGCGTATCGATAGGTTGACATATTATTGCGTGAACAGTTGAAACAAAGGCGAACGAATAGATTTAATGTGCGTCTTTTCTTTATCTTCAATCTGAGAATCTTTATCGTCCGTTGCGTTAAATTAGAATTAGGCTATGTTTCATCATCATTATCATCATCATCATCATCAAAATCTACGCCATCGTCGATTTTGTCATCCAGATAGAACATGAAAAAAACGAGAATGCCATCAATTGTAATACCAACCATTTCTACCTGTATTACATTGGCTACATAGGTAGACAGTGCATTCGATTCGTCTCTGCATTCAATTTCATAAAGGAGCCTTAGAGATTGATTTTAAAAAGAGGGCCTGAAATAGACATACATGAAATGTCTAGGGATTATGGACACTTATCCCCAGAGTCTCATAACCATTAACCCAGCAATGGGATAAATTGACAAAGAGATCGAGGAGGAGAGAGAGGGAACTTTAAAAGGAAAGAAACGCGAGAAGAAAAGGAGAAATGTCATTTAATTTATTTATGTATTCCACGAAAGAGGCGGAAAGTGGCAGACTAAGAGAGTAAAAAAGAAAGAGAGAGAGAGAGAGAGAGAGAGAGAGAGGGTGAAAGAGAGAGAGAGAGTGAGAGAGAGATAGACTGGAAGAGAAATCGGAGAGAGAAGGCAGGAGAGGAAACGGAGATCTGGACAGTGCAGGACTCTAGAAAGTCGAATCCGGCTTAAAGGTCTTCGTCTTTTTGTCTATAAGGAAATTTGGGTCCATGAGTTTAAAAACAGAACAAGACATCTCTCTATTGTGGCTGAATATTAGTCGTCGAGACAGATTGAAGAAGGGAGAGAACGATATAGGAAGCGAAAGAGGCAGAATACAGACGGAAGGACGATGACAGGGACGAGCGTGTAGTGGCGTCATAAAAGCTCTTTGAAGCTATGTGCTCATCCGGGTGTCAGTCTGACGTCAGCTCATTAGTAATGGCCTTCATCGTCAGAAAGGAAACGAAATGACCAAAGGGCGCCATCGTCTCTGCTTCACATCCACAATCATTCAGTTTCGCGACATTGCTGACCATCCACCAGTAACTGCTGACCGCTAACTACTGACCGTTGAATACTGATCAATGAGCGCAATCCACGGCCAACGACTAAAATTGTCATAATCGGTTTCCCTCACCGACGCCTCTGACCTACGACAGCCGATCATTTCAACCCGCTCATGACTGGCCCTAAATACTGACCGTCTCATAATCGCCGATCTTCAACTCGGCCCTCTAGAACGGTCAGTTATAGTATATCAGACCGTCAGCAGCCGTCGTCATTCCAGACAAAACAGCCGATGTATATATAATTTTCGGCCATCAGTGTGTGCGGGTGTATACGATGCAACGACAGTCTGTTGCTCGGCAGGCGGCCGAACTCTCACGTACTCTTCAACTCCTGACAATCATTGTTATTCGGCGTCTTTTCTTGTTCCGTCTTCGGCGCCGTTGCCCGCAGTTAAGGCGGAAATATTTCCCGGATTTCGTGTATAGCGCGAATACTCTCTTGGCACTGCAAGACAGGCTCAGAGACGCGTATAGGAAAATCCGACGCCGAACGCGTGTATACGTATACACGCCGGCAGCGGTAGCAGGACGAGGAGGAGGAGGCCGGCAGAACGCTTGTTTGAGATATAGGGTCGAGTTCTTCGGTTGGTCGTTGGAGGAATAAGTCACCGACAGAGGCTGAATTGAACGGGACGAAGGATCGTACGTACAGGCGGTTCTACTAGGGACGACGACGACGACAACGAAATGAATTCTCAGCATTGGGACTACCGTCAATGACGTTGACTCTGCTGTCATACGACAAGCAAAAGAAGTAAGCCAGTTGCTCAATTTCGTCAAATACTACGTCGACCGATTTCAATCTGGTCGCCACATATTCCGAGATTTTGGCTACCCTGCTGTTGCCTGAATTCATCCGGTTGCTATGGCGACAATTCATTCAACGACCCTCTCCATGTGTCTGTCTGTTTGTCTTTTCTTTTTCTCCCTCTCTCTCTCTACCTCTCTCTGTCCTTCTACCGCTTTCAATGTAATCATTAACTACATCTATTAGATTAGACTATTAGACACTAGGCATACTGCGACAAAGCGAACAATTGCGACGATATTCATCGTCGGCGCCGCTTGTACTCATGAATATTTACTACTGAAAGTTAGACGTATAATTGGCTCAAATACAAGCGGCACTCAGGCTCACATAGGCACACATAGGCACACATAGGCCTACACACGTATATAATATACATGCGTCACTAGTCGCGTACATTTTTCCCAGGAGTAGAGTAAATTACTCTGCTCCTGGAAAAAATTGTTTGCGAAATCACTAGTCGCATACAGTGGCAGATTCGTAAACGCATTATCAACAACAAAACAAAATTCTACTTTCAGCGATTCTATTTGCAATGCTTATTTACAACATTATACTTATATTGATCCTATATATTTTGTGTAATGGAATGTCTGCCATAGATTCTCCCTTCTCTATCTTTCTTCTATCTCAGTTGGGCTGGCTGGCAAACCGCTAGAATGGCCTTCCTCCTTGCTCCCAGGGCCCACTAATTGTGTTGTTGCTGACTCCTCTATGTCCCTTTGGGTCGTTGCTCCTTTTGATGTAGGCCTGCTTCACGAGTCGGTTTTGAACCCTTTGCTTTTACATCCTCAATAATATCTGACGCTATAGCTTCCAACTACGGTCTAGTGGGATTTTGAGTCAGCCATATGCTGACGATATACAATTGTATGTCCACTGTCGTTTACGGTTAATGTTGGTGGCCACTGTTGAGCCGAAGTGCCGCGCTGTTGATGTCCTCTCTGGTAGGAAGACTTCAAACGGTCTGTTCCTGAACCCATAAAAGTCTGAGTTAATCTGGATTGGCAGTTGCGGACAGCTGGCCGGTGTAGATATACACAGATTGCACCTGTTGGCTCAAGCCGCCTTCCTTAGTATCATTTCCTCACTAACTGTTCGTGATTTTGGGGTGACCGCCGCGACCAAGAACTCAGTTTTTCACAACACGTTAACAGTCTCGCCAGCCACGCAGTACGTTCTGCTCTCTCTCTCTCTCTCTCTCTCTCTCTCTCTCTCTCTCTCTCTCTCTCTGTCTCTCTCTTTGTCTCTCTCTCTACTCCGTGATGCTGACGCTGATTTTGTGCACACCTTTGTTACCATCAGCGTTGATCACTGTTATTCGACTCTTGCTGGTACCCGATGTATCTGGTCTAATAAGGCGTCTAGGTCGGACCTCCGTTCAGTTGCCCGATTTATTCGTCGGTCTCAAAATACTCAACCTCGGTCTCTGGCTCCCTGCCTCGCATAGGCTATTAGCTTTTATTGGCTTCTGTTGCACTGTAGTTGAGAATTCACTACCGATACTGTACGATCAGTCTTGTGCAATGAACAGCAACAGCCTATCAAGGTATAGATCAGCGTTAGCTTGGCGTCTGTGTCTCTTACCGGTTGTGCTCCATCCTACACTTCTGACCACTCACTGTCTCTGACCATCACTTCCGTTCCCAGTAGGCCTCTGCACTACTCCGTCCAGAGGAAGCTCTCCAGGATCAGCCCATCTCTCAGGCAGCACTGAGTCTTCCCGACTGTGGCCCTTCCACCTTTAATAGGCTTCCACTTGAGCTGCGCTTATTACTCATCAACATTATGCCTACCTTTGCCAACTGGTTAAGTCGCTCTGTTTACCCGTCGGGCAAGGTGCGTCTAAGTCAGGAGTTTTTTAAGGGATGATATAGACATATATATATTTATTTATTTATTTATTTATATATTCTTTAAATTAATTAATTAATTACTAAACAAATCAATAACACAAAACGTCTTTCACAAACATTAAATCATGAATCATTTATTCCTCTGTGATTAGCGTTGAGTGAGTACTTGGTCTCGATTGAGTTTGTGTCAGCGGTTTAAGCTTTGCCACACAGTGCAGACATACGATTGCACTCTCAACCAATCGCTTGAAGATAAGAGTCGGCATCTGGTTTTCATTCACTATGTAACGTTTCCATTCGTGTAGCTTGACTCAAATGGTTTCCATTGACTTCACGTGACTAAAATGATATTTTCAGTCCGTTTACTTGCGCTGGGTGCTGTGGATTTTACGGGGCTGTGCATATCAGCACCTAGTGGGCCTACCTACAAATCGACGATCCTCGTTGTGACGCTATACATCTGGTGAGCGCAGGTTTGACCCGTAGCTTTCCCCGGTTGAAGAGCCTACACACACGCACATCGGATGCCTTTACAGTCATGAGATGTGGTGATTGTACACTGGTCGTTGTTGCTCCATACTTCTCTCGTCGCAAGTTAATCAGCTCCTTCATTCTATCCTTGCACGCACCGCTACTATATAGTCACCATAGATATTCACCATTAAGGGGTTGAAGAGACGTATACGTGAAGAGGGAGACGTTCCGTCGGCGTATTGGCTTTGTTCCACTACATACCGAGTTAACCAGACACTGACTCCTCGGTAGAGTTATTCGAAGAGTTTCACGCCACCTTTCGTTTCTTAGTTATCACGTTCACCAGGTCCCGTATAGGGTTCGGTCCGTCTCAATCCGTTATTTGAGTCGGAGAAGATGACTTTTACAGATGCAATGCATGAAAGGTCACGAGGTCCATGCAATGCGAAATTGGAATTTTTCGAATTAAAATTCAAGAAGGACACGAATCAAGAAGTAATTTTAATTATGATGCAGGTTACATACCTATCGAACTGAGATCATGAAAGTGTGGAAACTGTTCAGATATGTCCTTAAAATAACTTAACTAGGTCTACAGAAATGCAAATTAATACTATCGCTGTCGAAGGGCTAGATAAAGGAACTGACCAACAGACTATTTAAGTCAGTCATGTTCCGTGTCAGAATCTTTATTGGGCTTTTTAAAATTATGCCTAAATCAGAGCAAAGTGCAGAAATAAACTGGTTTTCCAATTTTCCATTCCAATGAATGTTAACAAGCGGCCGGAATCCACGCCAGTTGGACACCTCTCCATTGAAATATCGAAGTCTGTTACAAAAATTTCTTCAGCATCCGTTACTATTTCCAAACAACCTAAATGGTCAAAGGTCATCCCGTGTGACGAACGACGACGACGACGACAACTCATAATTGCGGATGAGTTAATGACCTTGGTCACAAATGACGCGCTGAGCAGCAGAGCAATGAAGGCCATGGGTGATATTTCGGTCCAGTGCATTTCAGCAAGGACTGCTTATAACAGCTGCAGGCGATTCCTCCTTCTGTCTTGCAAGATACAGCAAAGATACTCAAGAACATACACACAGATGAAATCGAACTCCGACGTTCAGCTCGTCATCGTCGAAAATATGGGGAGTAAAATTTGATCCTCGTGTGTTCAATGGCACGCAATGTCCACCCATGGGGCAAGATATCTACCTGGACGTTCTCAGATGCTGTGAGAAACGTACATGAATGAGGTCATGACAGGGTCACGAAGCTACACGTAGCCTAAACATTACACGCTTATAATTATTGTCAGTATTATGTTATAACACAAAGAATCAGCGTGCAAAACCAAAATAACGATATGTGAATGTTAATAATCGAGGGTAATAATACTCATCTAGAGTCACCATTGATATTCATAGAGCATTAAAATTAGATACTAAAATTATTTACGATGACTATAAATAAATTAAAACTAAATGAAAACTAAATAAAATAAATAAATAAAAACTAAATAAAAACTAAATAAAAACTATGTGACAACGATTATAACGGGACATGAATGAGTTCTTACGTTAGGTCCTATCATAGTTTTTGGCTCGAATGTCGATAAATCTCGCAAAATTCTAATTAAATCATTAAAACTAATTTATAATTATAGATAGGATGCGAAGCTGCAGGCGATGAGGACAATGACAGTAATCGATTTGGTATCTTTGAACGTCTGTCCTCTTGTCCGCCTCTGTGTCATTCCGTGCAGGCAAAATGTCATGAACTTGTCTGTTGTCGTCTATGCCAAGTAGACCGGATCTGGTCTTTCTTCTAGAACTATGATTAATCATCGAAATCAGCGCCAGATAGAATCAAGCGCTTCCTTCAATTATTGCCATTCTGCCCTATAGACTTAAAAAACAACGATTTATACGTTTATACGTGTTATATATATATTGCCTTTATATATGTATCCAAAGACAATGGACGCCAGCGACGCTGGCTGACTATGGCTTTGCGTGCAGACGACGTCGGTGTCTATGGACGATGTCGCGCATGCGCAGGTGCGAGGGCGCGAAAAGCATTCGACGTTTGGAAGCAGTGACAGCAAAGAGGTGTATATTTAATCATGATAAATGTACTTTTTCGATTAAGAAAAGCATTTCCTAGATTCACTGCTGGATGTTTACTTCGAAGCTATTTACTGAATTGTTTGTTTATTACATATAAGATACGAAATCGATGCCTATACGTTGGGTGTCTTGTTGGTGTTGCGCTGATCGGGTGCTTCCTTCAAGAGTGAGAAGTCTGATCGTTCGAGAAAGTCTCAAAAGGCGTCTCACAATGTGGGGGGGGGGAGATGGCCAGGGGGTACATGAATGTACCCTTTGCTGTCCAGGTGTTCATTTCTGCGGAAATCGATACAAACATACATATATACATCGTCATCTCCACCATCGTTTGCAGTTTCACAACCTACGTACGTATGTGTATATATAATGTATATATATGTATGTGTAGATGTGTGTGTGCGTGTGTGCGTGCGTGCATGTGTGTGTGCGTGCGTGTGTTTGTGCGAGCGTGTGTGTTTGTGTGTGTGTGCGTGCGTGCGTGTGTGTGTGTGCGTGCGTGTGTTTGTGTGTGCGTGCGTGTGTTTGTGCGTGCGTGTGTTTGTGCGTGCGTGTGTGTGTGTGCGTGTGTGTGTGTGTGCGTGCGTGTGTTTGTGCGTGTGTGTGTGTTTGTGCGTGCGTGTGCTTGTGCGTGAGTGTGTGCGTGCGTTTGTGCGAGTGCGTATGCGTGTGCGTGTGTTTGTGTGTGCGTGCGTGCGTGTGTTTGTGCGTGCGTGTGTTTGTGCGTGCGTGTGTGTGTGTGCGTGTGTGTGTGTGTGCGTGCGTGTGTTTGTGCGTGTGTGTGTGTGTTTGTGCGTGCGTGTGCTTGTGCGTGAGTGTGTGCGTGCGTTTGTGCGAGTGCGTATGCGTGTGCGTGTGTTTGTGTGTGCGTGCGTGCGTGTTTGTGCGAGCGTGTGTGTGTTTGTGTGTGTGTGCGTGCGTGTGTTTGTGCGTGTGTGTGTGTGCGTGTGTGTGTGTGTGTGTGTGTGTTTGTGCGTGCGTGTGCTTGTGCGTGAGTGTGTGCGTGCGTTTGTGCGGGTGCGTATGCGTGTGTGTGTGTGTGTGTATTGAAATATTTAAATGCGGTAGTTCGACACTGACAATATAGATTAGCGTATACATGCCTAAGGATATATTGATAAATAAACGGACTGGCTGCTTAAATCAATAAACGCATAATGCAAGCACGAACACATAGTAATAATGCATACAATCCATAATGCTACCATAGTATGCATACTGACATTCCAACATACATTCATGCATTCATTCATTAACATATATCCAAATACATGTGCATGAGAGATATATAAATGCATTACATACGTTCATCCATACATGCTTACAAAATACAATACACGATCTTTCATGATTACATGCATGAATTACGATTACGCGGTCCTGGGATGGACGGGTTACGAGGAGAAAGAAAGGGTTTGAGAGTGTGGGTAGAGGACGGGACGGGGCGAAGAGAGGAGCGATGGGGAGGGAGTGGAATGGGAAGTTGAAAATGCGAGGGTAAGGGCAAGAGAGGAACATGAAAGGGAAGAATATTGGACGATGAAGGTAATGTGGAGGTGAAGGGCAGAGCCGGTGATGTGGGGAGAAGATTGGATGAGGATGTGACGGGAAGAAGATTAGTAGGATGACACGGGGTAGGAAGTGGATGGAAGGGAAAGAGGAATTGGAGGAGAGCGTAAGAGGAGAAGTGAGAGGCAAGGAGCCGGAATAGGGACGGGGAAGGGGAGGGAAATTGGAAGTGGAGAAGAGGGTATGGCAAGGAAACCAAACTTTACCGTCCTAGTGAAGGCAAGCATCAAGAAGAATAATAATTACTCGATCTTATCTTGTCGTAAACAGTGACTGATCAGGGCGTTCTTCTTCTTCTTCTTCTTCTTATTCTTATTCTTCTTCTTCTTCTTATTCTTCTTATTCTTCTTCTTCTTCTTTTTGTCCCGCGGGCTCCTTTCTCTGCAACTCAACACATAAGATCTACTTTCGTAGGTCCTGCATGCGGTCTAGGACGACCTTTCTGATATTGTTACAGCTGAGGTTGTTAGTCTAACATATTCTCAGCTCCACAAATGCTTTTTCTAATGATACACTTCTCTTTGTTGGTTCGTAGCCCTATTGGTAAGTCTCTTCTTGAAGTTGCCGCTTTACATGCTCTCATTTACGTCATGCATGCTATGTCATACATGTATATACACGCAGATATGCACACGTTATGTTGTATAAAGCTACGTATATATACATACATTTATACATGTATACAAATGTATATATGAATGCATACATGCATGTTGTTCGCGATGAGTTTGGCAAATATCATGATAATATTCATTCAGTTCATCATCATGCGCTAATGTGAATCTGTTGTGTTCGCAATTCCGATGTGTTTAAGCATTCGCTCTTATAGGTTAGCACTGGCTTCCATTTGTTCCTTGAATCGGTCCACTATTTTGTCGACTCGTTCATTTTTATACTGCATGCACTTCAACCGCCACGTTCTTAGCATATTCCGTATACAGCAGAGAAGCTGCTTGATTCCATGTAGTAGCTCGAAGCTTTGGACGTTTCTTGTTTTTGTTCTCGGACGTCAATCAGCTGATGACTAACAATGTCCCTCTTGATGTCCCTCTTGATGTCCCTCTTGATGTCCCTCTTGATGTCCCTTAGGTCCTGATGACACGAGGGACATCGGCTCCTGCGAAGGAGTTCCATGGACTCAGCTATGTTTGCTTTTGTCACTTTTTAATTCGCCAGTCTCAATGCAGCACGACTCAGATAATCTGAAGCCATAAACACTACGCTGTACGTGTACAGCCATGTGAGTATTATTATTTATTTACAGATGAACTTTCTTTTGTAATACTCTTTAACAACAGTTAGGTGAGTGTAGAATGCGTTTTTGATGGTCGCTGATTGGCAAAATATGAAGTGGTTGCTTGCATACACGCATTCCTTTGTACATGTAAATGCTTGCATAATGCATATACATAATTGCAACATATACCTATTTACATGTATACATGTATACATGCGCAATGTTTTTATACATTGGCGCCGATTATTGTTGCCCGTGTTCTATGACAGTGGTGGTGGGTTGCAGTCCACCATCTATCACAGTGGCGTATACCCTGTCTGGTTCGAAGGGCAACCTTTGGATCACTGATGAACCCGCGGCTGTAAATTTATATTTATTGACATTGGCTTCTTGAACGTTTGTTTATTTCACGAGAGAATATGAGTACAATAATTTCGGTGATAGCGAGATTCAATAACAACAGCAACGACGAATGATGATCTGTTCCAGTCTACCCAAACGAACACCGCTAGTGGCTATAATTATTAGACATGGTCAAAGTCTGCCATCGTCACCTGATGTACTATGGCAAACCTCAAAGAGGCTGCCATAGCTGCGACTCCTCCCTCTCTCTCACACTTCTCTGACTGTCTCACCCTGATTGACTTTCCGTCTCCTAACCCTGAATTATCTTCCCTCGCATTGGCCTATCAAACGTGGCCGTATTAAATAGCATTACGATATAATCAATATTAAGCAATTACATCATATTTAAATTAAAACGTTATCATTGGTTAGACTCTAACTGTGCGATTGCGAGGGTGAGGGTGCACTCCGTCTGCGCCAATTTCTCTTCCTTCAATTCCTTTATTTCTCTTATCTGGCCAAATGCATAAATAACCGACTAGAAATGTGGCACCAGCTCTAACTTAATCGGACACTAATTATGTTTCATCAGTGTTTCTACATTTGTATCGAGTATTTTCTACTCTGTGACAGTTTGATTAATCAGCCCAATCATTCTCTTGTGTATCGGTATATATATATACACATATATATATATATTATATATATATAGGTCTTTCGATAACCTGCATGTACATGTATGATCAAAGATGGAGTACATAACATTGTGAGTGACTATTTTTCTTGACTGCAGCTTCAGCAAGTGCTGCATGGTAGGCAGACTGAAGATTGTTCGATAGTCATTAAGGTTATAGGTTAAAGTTTCATCTAGGGTTGACTAGTGTGCGGAACCTCATGTATTGAATATATGAATATACTGTCACTCAGAAAGGTCAAAGGTTGGCGCAGACAAAAGGCAGCTGTTTGGTTGGAAGAGACAATGGCAATCATACAGTTCAGAAGAATGAATGGATTTGTGTTCAGTAAGAGCAAAGAACATATTTTTTCTGTGTAGAATTCAATGCCTGTCGCTGATTTTTTTGATGGGATAATGAAATTCTCCTTCGGGGGTCAATAATTCACTGACATCGTCTGAATAGACAGATATTGGCAATTTGATTGGCTGGCTGGCTGATCAGCTCTTCACATTTTGACTTCGATTTGTTAATTCGCTCGATTAGAGCGGGTCTGCTACCAGTTTAAGAATCTTTTCTGTCATACGCAACATTGGGATTTCATTCATTTTAGTCATATAATCAATTTTCAAGCATTATTTTTGTCATGAAAAGATAATGTTGGATTCGCGAAGTAAAATCTGAGGGTGATTCAGAATAATTTTGAAGGGTGTGAACAAAACTCACAGCGCCCTAGATCGATAGATTTTGAGTGACACTGACATGTTGTATAGGCTTTACTCATGAAAAACAGAGGATTTGCAAAGGGAGCAGCGTGATTCACAAATAGCGGTTCTGCTCAAGGCTCAGGTCAATGTCCCGGAAGACGTATTGAACATTCTAACTCGGAGATGCGACAGTCATTGTTTCCTTTTCCGTTTTGGCACGCGTCGCCGTGTGTACCGAACCGAATGAACTGCAGGATTCAGCAGCTGCCAAATGAAAGGCATCGGAAGACCTACGTCATTTCAATCACATGAACTGCATTTCGGACACTCAACCCGAGTGCGTCATCCGGGTATAACACGTCATCATGACTAATAGAGGGATGTTGTTGACACACTACAGAGGAAGCAGGATCCAGAAGCGGAAATAGAATCGTAGTCATTGTGGACGTCTGCTAGATACAAGTAGTTCCTTAGATAAATTAGGTTCGCAGACCACGGCTATTTATCCCGCCTTCATGACCAACGATTTGTAAACGGTGTTGTGCCAAAACGTGACGGTAAATATCTGCATATTTAATTTCTTCGATAAATCATCGTTTGCGACAAAGCCATAACACGTCAAGGAGGCATAGAGACAGAGACAGAGGTAGAGAGGAAGCAATGACCGTAGACAGAGCCAAATAGACAGAAGATCAGAAGACGGATAGAAGCAAGACTAAGAGAGTGAGTGTGAGCCTCAGTTGGCTGTGAAAAGTCGTTGTCAAAATGAAGAATTATGAGACGGTGGGACGAGGAATAGTCTAAGAATGATTTAGGGTCATTCGGTCGCTTGCGCTGGCCCACGCGAGCCCGGATCCCTTACAGAAGCCCCAACAACAGCAAGAGCAACTGTGTGACAGCTGGACCAATGTGACTGATATTAGCATCGTTCTAAGGTCTATCTGTGTCTTTATTTCGCCGATTCTAAAGCTCTTTTATATCTCTGCTTTTGTATCTCTGTCAATCTGTGCGTATGCATATATAAAGGATCGCTCTCGTTCAATTCGAGAAGCAGCCTCCATAGTCTCCCGATTGCTGCTGCTTCTGCTGATGTCCGTCGTCCCGTCTAGGGTTTCGTGGGATTGACTGGCAAAGCCGGACATGACGTGGAGCAACTGAGACTGGTCTGGCTGATGGAGAGTAGGCGGCGGATTATTCCATCTAAGCCTCTCTCCTGCTGCTGCCATCTGTCGCGGAGGAGAAGGAGGCGAAGAAGCAGCTGTCTCTAGGAAGAAGACTCGAGTAAGAGACGCTCTGGTCTCATCGAAAGTGATTCAAACAAACACCGGAAACAAATGGACGACCGATGCACGGTCACTGACTGCGAAAAGCACTTCCTCAAAGTTCGATGTTAAGCAGGGTAACGGATTTAGGTTACAAATAATACCCGATAGCCTCAGAAGGTTGTTTATTATGTAGCACCAGAATCAAGCAATGGATTTCGCTTCGGAATTGACTTGATAAAAATGCGATGATTTGCAGTCGCGTACTTATTGTGCAGTTCATGCGCGAAGGAGCAAAGCGAGCTTGACAATTGGGAAAGCATTCATCCTCGGCAAAATACTCTGAACTGAGAGATTAAGGGAGTTTAAGCGAAAGTTAGGCTTTAAAAACTAACTAGAAACAAATATTTAATTGTATCTATTCTTAAGGATCAAACTATACCGTCAAAGTGCGTACGCCCATCCATCCTTCTGTCCTTCCTTCCTTCCTTCCTTCTGTCCTTCCTTCCTTCCTTCCTTCCTTCCTTCTCTCCTTCTCTCCTTCCTTGCTTCCTTCTTTCCTTTCTTCCTTCCTTCCTTCCTTCTCTCCTTCCTTGCTTCCTTCTTTCCTTTCTTTCTTCCTTCCTTCCTTCCTTTCTTCCTTCTTTCCTTCTTTTCTTCCCTCCTTCCTTCCTTACTTCCTTCCTTCCTTCTTTCCTTTCTTCCTTCCTTCCTTATTTCCTTCCTTCTTTCGTTTCTTTCTTTCCTCATTGCTTACTTCCTTCCTTTCTTCTTCCTTCCTTCCTTCCTTTCTTCCTTCCTTCCTTCCTTGTTTCCTTCCTTCCCTAACATTAATTCATTTATGTATTTTTCATTGGATTCATTCATTAGATGTCATTGTTGAATGATAAGGGCTATGAGATTAACGTCCTGAAGTCAATACCTGAGTTCTCTAGAGGTGTGTCACAATGTCTCCTACGTGCGTTCGTTCAAGCAGAGAAATCGTTAAGTAGCCTAACTAAAAGCACAGCCAATATGCACTAAGACAAGCATGCGCGTCAATATGAGAATTTTGCAGCGTATTTTCCCATCTCTCAATTGCGCAGCTCTAAATTGAAGTGATTGATTTGGGAGTCTGATGGGAGTGTGTGCGGAAAAACCACCGAACGAAAGCACCCTCAAAACGAACCCACAAAACGCACCCACAAGACGCATGACCAGAGAACAGGTCTAGATTATATGGCGCCAATCGATGGGTTGTTTGAAAAAGAAAGACCAGATGAGGTCATAGGGGTTGTACAAACTTTCCATTCGACCCACTGGCTGAAGGGAGCAATCGGATAGATTGTTTAGAAAAGATCATCCTATCAGATTAGATTAGATTACGGGTATATATTATATATATATATCAATCGTATTGTCGAGGTGCATATATATATATGTATGTATATATAATGCACCTCGACAATTCAATTGATGTAATGCAACGTGATGCTTCTGCCCTTCTGCACCCGTCCAATGAGCAGAACATTTGGCTGATGAAGCTGAACGAATGATGATGATCACTGCTTTTTTAACGACGTCTAGTCTCCGAAGTGTAACGACGCTATTATTGCTGTTGTTATTGCTTTGTTACGATTATTACTCCCTCGGACTGAACGATTACGTTGCCGTGACGTTCGATACCTAAGTGCACTGTCATATGTTACTGCTCGAAGTAGTGTTTTGCCACACACTGCAATGGTGTTGGTAGAAATGTAGGCACTTAGTAGTGTATTGTATAATTCGATGATTATATCCCGGCAGGCAATATAATGCAGCGTTATTCTAGCTTAGACAACGCTTTGCTATAGAGCAAGTTTTGTTTTGTACATGTTATTATTGTGAGGCACTTATCGGAATCACAAGGCGCCGTACATTCAATGACCAGATACTTACTTGCTAACTAAACATATTCTTATACACGGATAGTATTCCCGAATGGCTTATAGTGTTAATATATATTATATAATTATATATAATATATATATATAATATGTAATCGTCCTAAGCTATTGCGACATAATTAGAGCTGTCGACGGCTTGTACAGCTTATATTTTCAATACTCTAAGAAGCTAACTCTTACGAAACAATATATTATATTATAAGTTATATCAATTATATAGCTAAGTGCGTTGTCAACTATAAATCTACATATGACGTATTTTGACGTGTAAGCCTATATAGTGGACTAGAGACAATGAGACATTCATAGCATTGTATTTGTTTATACATAAAGCACTCAATGCAATATTACTATTGCTGCAAGACCAAAGTTTATGAATAATACATGATTATAGGTCATGTAAATGTACATATCACCCAGACAGGTTGGACCCTCCAAGAACCTAAAATGGGATCCCACTTGAATCTACGTTTGCTGCCTCGCAACAATTGATGTGCGTGTTGTCTTCCAACTACTCTGGTCTTCTCTGCTCAGCGATGTCTTGGCTTAGAACGCTGCTCAGTAGGCTTCTAGAAAGGGCGCAATAAAAATTACAGGAATGGATGATTGGATCAATGGAAATGACCCAAAATTAAGCGGCATTGTATACAGATAAATGGAATAGTGCAATTTGCAGGGAATAATGACCACACTTTGGTAGTGGTATTTTCTGACAATTAAGAACAATACATATATGCTCTATAATATAATACTAAGTTGCTAATCACGCATTCAATATGATGCAAGATATATGATAACCATTATATTATAATATATATACATATATATATATAATTCGTTACTTCTGAAGTGATTGCAAAAGACTCCGATAGCCTATGTTAAATTCATGCCAAAAATACGCAAGTTAATCGTAATCGTTATCTCCAAACCTCTAAAGCGCCACTCGAAAGTCAAGCGCAGGGCACCAGTATATTCACAGACGCTGATTAGACACGCGTGCGCTGTTAGCACGTGGGCATCTAGACACATAATATTATTTCGTCGTGTAACTCCGAGACGTATACGATTGGCAAAATCTCATGCGCTATAGAAATGCGTCGCCTATGAGGATCTGATGCATTAAAACGGAGTCCATTTCACTATCGAAGGCCAGAATCCCATTTTGAATTCTACACTGTGTCTCGATGAACAGTAGACACCAACAAAAAGTGCCACAACTCAGTCAAAACTTGTAGCATTTGACTGAAATTTTCAGAACAATAATAGTGGGCATAGCAACACGATATCCTAATTCCATTTCGAAATGTTGACGATTCTGTCAAGGTTATGAAGATTTGAAATGCAGTACCGAAAAGGGCAAGTTTCCAACATAGGATTCTACAACAGCCGTAAGGAAGTGAAGTTCAGTCACAGCTGGTGTTCAAAATGTCCTCCTTGTTCACGAACACACGGTTGCAGACGTGGACGACACTGTTTGATGGCCCGGTCGATGATCACGTGGTTAAATTATTGCCACTCCTCAATCAGACGCGCCTCAGATGATCGGCACTACGAATGAGGGAGCGATAAACGCGTTCCTTCAGCGCGCTCCAGATTTGATGGTCAACTGGATTGAGGACAGGACTGTTTGGTCTATAACCGTTTTCTTGCCACAATAATTTAGCCAAAATTTATCTTCTTTTATAAATGCCATGTTTCTTGATATTTTACGCCAAAATAAGTGACGTATTTCATTGATAATGACGTCACCAACGTGTGAGAAATTAACCCATGTTGGAAACTTTCAATTTTACCATCTATTTTTAATCATTCAATTTCTGTGCTTATGCCGCATCAAGTTAGGTCAAATTTTGAAGATTTATTCGAAATTGATGTTGGATACTGCATGTGTAATTTCATTGATATAAATCTAATCTTCAAACCGTTTCTGACAAACGCTTAGGGGTCCACTTTCATTGGGACACAATGTACATTCTCTGCTCAATGTGAAAACATCACCAAGTGTCAGAGTCTGTGAATAGCTTTCTATGTACTATTACAAGAGTATTTTAATCTCTGGGTTGTCGTGCACGCTTAAGCCCACAGTTCCTATTGGTTGGTAGGCTACCACGAGAATCTAGTATGTACCGTGTCACGATGAAATGAATGAATAATGGAGTCTTTTGTTCACATAACGGAGTGATTGATGCATTACTTCACTTAGCATGTGTAAATCTACAGTTCACTCACTGTAGCCTCATTTCTGATCTGTGTTCTCAATATTATGAGGTTGTATGTATTTGCTGTTCCTGGTTTTTATGTGATACTAATATAACCTGTGGTCTCATGATACGTCCTCTTTCTCTGTATATCTGTCTGTGTGTCTGTCTGTGTGTCTGTCTGTGTGTCTGTCTGTGTGTCTGTCTGTGTGTCTGTATGTCTGGTGGTCTGTGGTCTTATTACTGTTCATTAGCACAGCAGGCGATTAATATTGCATAATAGAGAACTCTGCAGATGATACGTGTATTTGTCAATTTGAACGAATGACTAGACAAAGAGAGAGACACAAATATAAAGACCAACAGAGCGACTGATTGAAACACAAAGAGAATGAAAGTAAAGAGACTCGTAAGCGTATAATCGTGATTCGTCGTTTACAAGCGATATCACTCAATTCGATATATATATATATATATATATAAGCCATAAGCTCAGAAAGCAAAGCTTCACTGCAACCAAGAGACTCATTGAGGATGCTGCAACAGCGAGTGCAAAGAGCGGTGAAGGCGCCAGGTACGGAGGCAGGTCGTGATTAAGATGAAAAGGTACGTGCCACTGACTCATCAGCCTTTTACGGTTTTACAAAGCAAAGATGACGTTGATGACGTCATAATGACGGTAATGATAACCGTCACGGCAAAGATCGTTTTGCGCTGCATGTATCACAGTGACGCTGATGTTGAATACTAAGGCAATCGTAATCATAATGATGATGTTGTGATGATGGTTATGATTATGCCAACAGCGACAACGATCATAATGCTCTCAACTCATGTGCTCTTAATTTAGTTTGCATTTATTCACACATAAAACATTTAAACAAATTAGGATGTTACTGCAAAGAAAGGCTTGACTATATAAAGATAAGATATATATATATATATATAGACGCACGTCACCTACCGCCATCATTAAGGACTAAACTAATGACTGAATTTTCTCTATCGCCTTCTCGCTCTTTAAAGACGTTTATTTTCCTCTGTTTGAGTGTCGGGTCGTGCAACTGATAATCTTATAGTGTTCTTCTTTTTACTCAGCAGAAATATATAGCGCACACCAAAGGTTTTTAAGTCAACCAGTTTTAAGTCAGTCAATTGACAGATTGCCAGTCTAGAAAGTAAAAAACCAGTTTCCAAGGCCTTGGAGAGGTTTGCAGGCGTCAGCAGCCGTCAACTTTCTCTGTCAGTTGTTAACTCTTCGATCTACCAACCAACCAGAAATCGTCAAATACCTGTTCCACGCGTTTTGACAGCCGACAGGACTCGAAATGTCTACCACTGATTGACAAGGGTGGGTCCAGTGGTCCATGGAGCGGTGATATCACCGTGTGGTCTTACTTAGACTTAGTTCTTCCCCTTCCTTTTGGAACACTGGTCAATAAGAGATCTCCATCGTGTACGATCTTAAGCAGTCTTCTCTGCGTCCTCACAGACGATTCCCATTTCCTTCAAGTCTTGGTTAAAAGTGTCTCTCCAAGTTTTCACCGGTCTTCCTCTTTTTCTCTTTCGTGTAGTCACTCCACGCTATTAACGAAGCAGGCGAAGAATCACGGAACATCTGTGTCTGTGAATATAAATGCATTGGCTAATTGGCTCCACGTACTTTTCCAGTTTCTGAGTGCAACTTTGCTAATCGACGAAATTCCTGCTTCAGTGAAATTGTGTTACATAATTTGGGTTAGCATTAAAATCGTATGTGATTGGGGCTCAATCAATCGGGAGAAACAAAGAGAAAAAACAAAGCCATGTTGGACAATCGGTTTAACCCAGTATACTTTCAACGGATGTTGACAATGATTTGGAGGTTGTTGAAGCCTTCGTCCAAATAGGTCGCCATACGTTGCCCCCTCAGTGACTCAAGCGAACGGGATGAGATCAAGCACTGATTTGGGGAGATAAAAATTCATAATTATATTTCTAATTAAAATCATGTCGTGCGACCTTTAGCGCGCACTGGCGACACCATGCAGCAGCGGCATAAGCTATATATACATTATGCGTGAAAGAGATGTGTAGGTGAGTTATAACAAGAGTTGTAAACATAGTGCGATGGCCGACAGTATATTATTTGAGATTACGGAAGAATCCGTTGCAGCAACAGTTATCATCGTGACATTTATAGGCCCACTATACTAATACTTAAAACATGCATAGCACCAATATCTCATCTCAAAGGCAATAACTTTGATATGCGGACAGGCAAATGGCACAAGCACGCACGCACACAGGCGTGCAGGCAGGCAGGCAGGCGGACGGAAGGATGGACAGTGAAAGTTTGCCGAAGACCGTCCATTGGGGATGCCTTGGGGCATGGTTACTAACGACGGCGATATTGCTAAAAAGAGACCGCGCATATTGCCACACGCGATAGGACGTCATAATTGCTAAGCAGAAGCCGTCTACAAAATGCATCGATGTCTCTTTGACGTATATATATATATATATATATATATATATATATATATATATATATATATATATTATATATATATACATATATATATATATGAAAGCACATATCAGCGCATGATATGAAACCATAATGGAAGTATTTGATCGAACTCAGCAAACAGTTGTATATTTTATCCGCTTCAGTAAACATCGCCATATTGGCTGTTGGCAAAACTTTATGATTATATGATAATAAGAGAGCCTCTGGCCGCCGCCGCCGACGACCGAGAAGGAAGCTTGATGCCTGCGGTTGTCTGCAGTCACAGCTGGTTCTTTGTAGAACCGTCGTCTTAAGGGAGAGACGGACGGACGGACGGACAGACGGACGGCAAGGGGCGGATGGAGGCGAGATTGAACGCGACGGGGGACGGTCGACCGGTCGACGAGCAAATGTCCTCTGGGTATCGTTGGACGCCGACTCCCAAAGGATTTCGACAACTTTTAAGAAATTCTTCTGTTTTGTTCTGTCTGTCTGTCTGCCTGTCTGTGTGTGTGTCTGTCTGTCTGAGTGTGTGTCTGTCTGTCTGAGTGTGTGTCTGTCTGTCTGTGTGTCGGTCTCTTGTATCTCCGTGTTTGTCCGTTCATTCTCCAATCGCTTGGTCTTAGGAAAGGTCTCTGTTGAGTATACGTACGTCTGACCATTATTATTTATCATTCATAATCAGATACTTTTTATAAGTTAATCTCATCAGCGCAGGTAGCTAGGGAAATATAAAGCATTGGAACCAAACGATTTTCAGTTGGTTGGTATAAGAAGTTACTAAGTTGAATAAAAGAAGCTTACTCGCAGTTTTTCTGGTAGAAATTAAGCGTGTGTGTAATAATAATAATTAATAATAATAATAATAATAATAATAATAATACGTCCGTCAGCAGAGTAGCTTGGTTCAAGACCACGAAGCGCCTTGTATATTAAGACAGCGGCTTTGAAGTGGGCTCGACATTGGACAGTGTCCTTCAACTGGTGACCAATGGAAAGACGAAAATTAGGGCAAGACGCTGCTGGCAAAAATGATTTGGAGTTGTCGTAAGGGTTATGAAGAAGATAACTGCCATTTGCATTGCAATTGTTTAGGTGTAATGAAAGCGATCGAACACAGGCATGGATAGCATATTGAGCCAGATACCAAAGAGTGGTTTGAAGTGGCTTCTCTCGCTTACATACGTGAAGAGCTAATCTCGCATCGGCTTTCATACGGAACGGAAGACACGATCGAGGACAGCACAGAGTGTCCGTATCACATTGTCACAGCTAAGCTCAGCTGAGTTTCCACCAGATAAATGAAAGAGAAAACCGAAGAAAGGGGAACGTCTCGAGCACGTACCAAAAACATTAAACTTGCGTCTCATATTCGTTTATCTCAGAAGAGGGTCGAACCCGCGTGTTCCGCGTCACAAGGCAGAATAGGCTACCAGTAATGTAATGTAATGGAGCACTTATATATCGCCACTCGAATCAGAGGCGCTCACGACTCAACACAAAGCTAAACAGAAAAAAGGAAAGTCTTCAAGCGCTTCCGGAAGGCAGCAGGGAAGAGAGAGAGAGCAGCTCCTTCCGAAGAGGAAAGGGAGGCTGTTCCAGCTGGTGGGATCCGGAGCAGACATTCACAGACAGATGCATTAATCTGATGCCTCAGGTCAAGTTTTCATGATATACAAATTTATGCATTGATAGAGAATCAGATGTGTGCATAACAAGTAGCCTACAAACCAAAAGAATAAGTTATCAAAAAGTTAACAAAATCTTCAAAAATTGAGAGAATTTCAATGATTGACTGGAAGATGAAAATTTAGAACAGCAAGGTCTTGTTTCTTGGTTTAATTTAACTTTATTATATTCAAAACCTTAATAAAAACGACTCATAGCCTGTTTTTTAAACATCAAGGCACTAGTGAAGCTGGGAGTATACAAAAACAGTTGAATTTTAAACGTATAAACATCAGTGAAAACAGCAGAAGTCGTCAAAATGAAAAAACCCTTTTTACTTCGCTTTATATCGTTCACCAACCTCGTAACTTAACTATTCACTATTCACCTGTCCAGTTATTCAGCCACTAAACCATCCATCTAGTCATCTAACCAGCCATCCAGTCATCTAACCATCCATCCAGTCATCTAACCATTCATCCAGTCATCTAACTTCCCATCCAGTCATCTCCAATTAGACATCCATTCATCGATGAACCAATCAAGGATCTAAGAATAGCGAAGCAGAAATTCTTGCGATCGATTTCAACAAAACAATGGCTGCCGTCGATTGAAGCCTTGCTGTCATCATCGCTGAACTGCCGCTGCTTCTTCTTGTCCTAAGCAGAGACGACTGATACATTTCTGCCATTTGAGTACATCTTCTTAAACATAGACTGTGTTGATGTTGACGGCGCAGTAAGGACCGACACGCAGCCGCCGCCGCCGCCTCATCGCTCGATGGCTATATCGATGGTTCATCGATTTGAGGAACATATTATTGTGAACGACGACAGACTCAGACGATGTCTGAGTCGTTTCTGATGCCCATCGTCGTCGTCGTCGTCTCCATCGTTACAATAGGACGATCTACGACTCCACCTGGACAAATCATTGTTTCCTTTCCAAACGAGAAACATTACCAATAAAAACGAATCCGATTTCCTTATAGATCAACGCAAACAATCTCTATGGCACATGTGATGGCCTGACTCCAGACTGTCTCCAATCTGTCTGCCACTCACCTGTCCCTTTCTACGTGTTCGTCTGCATGTCTGTCTCGTTCTCAACAGTTCATGTCTCTTTGGATATGGGTCTATAATACGTGTCTGTCTAAATGAGCGTGTGCGTGTGTGTGCGTGCGTGTTTGTTTCTTTGTACGTATGTGTTGATTGCCTTTCGACTGTCGGCTCGCTTGTCTTTGTGTATATCTGTGTGTCCGATACATGTAGCATATCGGCTGCCTGCATGTTTCGGATATTGACTTCGTTTTCTACCAGGCATCACTACGGTTGTCCTTTATTTGTAAACCTTGGTCTCTATTTGTCTTTCTATTCACCTACCTACCTACCTATATATCTAACATATCCATCCATCCATCCATCCATATATCCAACCAACCATCCATCCATCCACCCATACATCCATCTATCCATCCATCCATCAATCTATCAATCAATCAATCGATCAATAAATCACTAAATCAATCCATCCATTAATCTATCTATCTATCTATATATCTATCTATCTATCTTTCTATCTATGCATCTATGTATCGTGTCCGCATAGCCTCTCAAACAACTGCGCTTCTTATACATGGATAAATTGTTAGAGCTACAGACATGTAATAAACCACAGATACGATGATGATACTGGCGGAAAATCCAATGTAGATGTTATATTTAAGATGTCTTTGAATGCATTATCCAGATTAGTCGAAACAAATCACAACTATACCATTGTATTCGTGCATCCATATTTAAATCACCCGTCGAAGAAACGACTCCGTATGTGACGACTAGAAATGAACCGAATGTCAACCTTATTAGCTTTTGACATAAAATTAAAATAGCAATATTTTTTGTTCTTTTCTATAATTGCCTGTGGTGGTATCATCATAATTCTCAATCCGCTCTTGTGGACTGAAGGACGCGGATTCTCGCTGCCGTTGCCAGGTCGCGTCTATTATTAGTACCAGTACATCATGTTTCCTGTCTCAAGACTTCAGGTCATCAGGTCCCAGTTCAGAGAAGCTGGGTTACAGGCATGCTGTTGAGGCTTCTTCCATAAGAGGCCTCAGGAACGACGTTCCAAGAAGACATGCCTCCTCCACGGCTAATAGGCTGGATTTTTAAATGGTCATTACTAACATTATTATCATCACAATTACCATTATTATTATTATTATTATTATTATTATTATTATTATTATTACTACTACTACTACTACTACTACGTCACATATAGTGTTATTCATCATTGGCATTGCCAACGGATCTGTCATCAGGCTATCTGGGTCGCCGCTTGTCAGTGGATTGTAATCTTGACATAGTGCCCTGAAAAGCCACCGCATTGAAACGTTGGATCAAAGCCGACAAGTTCTGGAAAAGGAAGTTTGTCTCTCGGGTGTCACCGGTAGTTGTCGAAATTCGGCGTCCAGTCTCAGACAGAAAGGCGAGGCCCTCACTATTGAGGGGACCGAAGGTTTCTATAGCGATTGGAACAAAAGTGTATTTCTTCTCTAGCTCAGAATATTTTGTGTGTTTCCTTGTGGCTGCTATCTCCGCCGCTCCTCCAGCTGTGGAAGCTGTCTCGGGGATATAAGAAGCGGCCACTGTGTCCACCACAGTCGCGTAAGAAAGTAAGGCCCGCCCCCCACTCCACGGTATCAGGGTCTGCCCGTCCGGTCTCTTTCCATCTAATCTAGAAAGACCTGACGGTTCCTTGACCGCTGGAATACCGGCTCTGTTGAGGCTGCGATGGATAAGGTCGTTGATATTACAGTGTCTTGGTTGACGGCCAAAACCCAATGAACAGGAAGGCTATGTGCGCCTCTGGCAGAGACGAAGGCGCCGCATGCGCAGGTGTGTGGCTCGCAGATGGCCACCCCTAATCGTAGACCGACCGCCACCCTCACGGTATCGTCCTCCAGTCTGAGATCGCGAGAAACGGGCGGGAGAGCGTAGAGCCAGTCCGAGGCGTGCGGTGACTGCAAGGCCCTTAGTCTCGCCTGGTCGTAGGGATCTTGTAGCTTTTCTTCTAGTGCAGACAGAACCGCGTTTAACAGCGGTCTGTCAAATTATTATTATTATTATTATTATTATTATTATTATAACTATTACTATTAGTATTACTATTAGCATTATTATTATCATCATCATGATTATCATCATCGTCGTCGTCGTTGTCGTCATCATCATCATCAGCAACACCACCACCATTTATTTTTTAAAGGTGCACAATATTCAGTCAGCCATACAGAACTGTATATTTGCACAACAGCCATACAAAGCGACAGACAGAAAGGCAGCAACAACGAACAGCACAGTGGTAACAGAGGGCTCTGTGTGGTCCGTGTCAATCTATGATTAAGGCTTTATTCACCGGACGCGTGTCGTGTATCGATGTGTCACAGTCGTCTGCGAGGATCTGAACGATCGACTTCCGGTTTGGTGCCTAGATTCTAGGAGACAGGAAGCCAACATACAACTAAATGGCTCTTTGTCCGCTTGTAAGAACTCGCCTTTCTGATCACAAGTCTGCTTTCCTGTGTCAGTGTCGACTGTCTTCTACTTATTATTAGCCAGTTGGACAGGACATTAGCAGAAGATTATAAGGATTCGCTTATTATCTTCCTTAATTAATCAGCCAATCAGTTATCCCGAATGATTACTTCATGAGATTTGCACACATCACATATACAACGGTGGCCGATTGGTTAGAGCAGTCGGCCCGTAACACTCAGTCTGCACTGAGTGAGCGGGTTCGACCTTCGGCCGGGAGTCACTGTGATAGCGTGTAGGGACCTTGAGCAAGTCCTTTGCGCACAATTGCTCTGCATTGCAACTGCAATTGGGACGTCGAGGCGTGTGCACTTCTGAGAAAAAATTGTTGTAAGAAGGGCGATATCGACATTTCAGAATAACAAATATTCATGGGTGCTTGCGTGCATGTCAGACCTAAGGTTACCCTAGTTATAATGCTGCATATTACATAGGTAGAAGTTATTGCCATCAAGAAGCAACTGCTGCAGCGGCAGTTGCTTCTTGATGGCAATAACTTCTAGTATGCAAAACGCTTTATGTAAACCCGAATCCTTTGATGATAATTTGCGAAACAAATTCTAGCATAATATGCATTTAGAT